>OU015463.1:2251947-2311838 GCA_907164805.1 Brachyptera putata
AGGTCCTGGGTTCAAGTCCCAGATTGGTCACATTTTTATGATTTGACAAAAACGTACATACATATCGTTAATGAATCGCATTCATAAAGAAATGTTGTTAAATACAAATCCTGAGCCTAGGTGATGGTTAAAAGAGAAACACAAGGACCTGTGGTAACGTCTAATCGTTACACCTTGGAATCTGTTGATCTGTAAAAAGACAAAGCCCAAGAGAGTCGTTTCTCAAACAATGTCAAATCATATGAGTGTGTCGAATATTCGACTTGAATCTAGGTGGTCAATTAGCTCAGGTGGTAGAGCAATTGGGTACAAACCAAGAGGTCCTGGGTTCAAGTCCCAGATTGGTCACATTTTTATGATTTGACAAAAACGTACATACATATCGTTAATGAATCGCATTCATAAAGAAATGTTGTTAAATACAAATCCTGAGCCTAGGTGATGGTTAAAAGAGAAACACAAGGACCTGTGGTAACGTCTAATCGTTACACCTTGGAATCTGTTGATCTGTAAAAAGACAAAGCCCAAGAGAGTCGTTTCTCAAACAATGTCAAATCATATGAATGTGTCGGATATTCGACTTGAATCTAGGTGGTCAATTAGCTCAGGTGGTAGAGCAATTGGGTACAAACCAAGAGGTCCTGGGTTCAAGTCCCAGATTGGTCACATTTTTATGATTTGACAAAAACGTACATATATATATACATATATATATATATATACATATATATATATATATATATTATATATATATATATATATATATATATATATATATATATATATATATATATATATATATATATATATATATATATATGGTCTACCTATGGCACATTGCAGTCTTCACTGCAATGTGTGTTATAATATAGTGCTTCACCAGTGGTATCAAACAAACATGCTATTATTCTGTATCACTTGTCAAATCGCACGATCGCGAACCTAATTCATTTGCAAGCGACATGGAAAAAGTGAACGTACGCTCTAGTGATCAAACCTATACTGGACTAGACGTACGTGACACCGCAGTAGAACGATGGACCACGTTCGAATTGTTGCACTTCGTGTGAAGCCCATCTGTTTATAATACTGATATTTGATCAAATGATGCGTTCTTTTATGAACTTTGCGCATGATTTCATCAAACGTACAAATAAATCTTTCACTTTAAATATTTTATCAACACCGAGCACTGACTATCCTTCACATTACATGTTCGAATATCACATTCTACTATTCTTTTCATCTAAATCTCACTCTCGATTGTTGACTGTTTAACTTCTATCTGATATGTGGAAATATGTATATATATATATATATATATATATATATATATATATATATATATTAATTGGTGTAAGCTTTCACAAGTATTATGTTCAGATAAAATCATGGTTTTAGGATTGTTCTTGTGTGTAAAATATTCAATTATCAATTAAACGTCGTTTCAAACCAATTGCATCGTTCATTCTCAAGTTACAGAAAATATAAAAATTGACAAAAAAACTTGTCCAGCCGACCGATCGTCAGGTAGAACTGATTAAAACTAATTAACAATACAACATCATAGAAACAAGAACTAGAGAAAACAATCACAGATTGATATAAATAATGAAATCAATTCGAAAAAACTTCAACTGGTGGTGATATCTGCCTTCTTGACCACATAATATATAACTATAATCTTCGGTCGAATCCAAATAAATATATATATATAAATATATATATATATATATATATATGTGAGCACGGAGATTTTCGCGGCCAATGGTTGATGGTAAAAATGTTTCCACGGTAAGTTTGCTGCGATTAGAAAGCATGTTGGGTCCCTATATATATATAGAACTATATATATATATATATATATATATATATATATATATATATATATATATATATATATATATATATATATAAATATATATAATTTGAATCTCTCTTTTCCATGATGCATATTCAAAAATAAAGACATCTTTTGCGTTTATTTCATGGATATTATTATTTAAAACGACAAACTAAGTGGGAAGGCCGTGAGATAATTGTTGTCAGTATCAGATTTATATTTTACATTTTATTTGAAAAAATGTTATTCAATATTGATTAATTAGTTCTGATCAATTTTGACCCTGAATAAGCCAGGACAAATCCTGGTGAAACGTTGGTCTCTTTAAATAATAATATCCATGAAATAAACCCAAAAGATGTATTTATTTTCATATATATATATATATATATATATATATATATATATATATATATATATATATACATATATATACTATATATACGTATATGCATACAGGGTATGTTGGCCAATATTCATTTCATATAAAAAGTAGGTTGGTTTCCATTTAAATACGAATTTTGTTCAAAAATGTCTGAATGTCGCAATAAGGGGGCCACGCTCGACTCACAGGGTGGATTGCAAGAACGAAGTTTAACCGTGGTCTACTTTACACGCCGTCTAAGTACAAAATAGCATTGCCTCTACAATGCTATTTCGTACTTAGATGGCGTCTAAAGTAGACCGGGGTTTAAACTTCGTTCTTGCAATCCACCCACAGTGTCTAGGCCCTACTGGTAGCAGGACTACTGACCGCCGTACGGATCAACATTACCGGTCAATATTGATGAGATCACAGGCGTGTCCAGGCAAGATCAGCATGACGGGTTGCCTACTAGCTGCCAACATGTTGGCGGGTAATGTTCAAGTATTGCAAGGTCTGTCATATTTCGGTCCGTATCTCCGTCATAACATCCATGTCCCTGCTTGACCTGTGTTGATGCAATCTTCACTGGGCTCCTGTCATCCAGAGCGGATCCCAACCCACATTAAACTAGTTAACTGCGTAAGCATGCTCATAAAATCTTCTGATCTATCTTTGAAATCTTTTCAAGACACTCCTTAGAGAAGCTCAAATAGGTCCCTACTGATTATTATTATTTAAAGAACATACGACAATATCGAACTCACTAACTAAATTGGCAATTCCAAGTCAATGACAATACGGAATTGATTTTCAATTACCCAATAATATATTAAGAAATCTAGTTTGTTATACATTTTCTTCGCAATTATCATCAGAAATTCGGATGGTGAATATTTAACAGTTACACACTCTAGTTCAGCATACTACTTAAATGTTCGTTTGGAGTTTCACGCAATGTTTCAGCTTTAATATTATATACAACCCTCTTACCCTCTTTATATTATACCTTTTACGCTTCTATCGAAGTATGTTATTCAGTTAAAAGCCTATTAAATTCCGAATTTGCCTCCGTCATAATAAAGGTTTGTTATAAGAATTGTGTGTTATTCATTAATGAAGAGTAAATTGCTTCGAACGACGCAGTATATGCATGATGCCGGCTCCACAGTGGATTAGGCCTAGCAACTTGAAAACCGAAATGATATACTTGATGAATGAATAGGTCACTATTGGTGTATATTATTAGTAGAAGGGTAGGTACTATTGGTGTATGGTGTATGATGGTGCACGAATGGATACTTCTGTAATGGTGCAGAACGACCCCACCAACAGCTACGTTATATGGAGATCGATACTTCAATATATTTCCACTCTTGATTTTTTTTTGAATAGACGCGGAATGGTTTATTTTGTACTTCAGACTCCATTTTTAATTATAACGGTGGAATGGAGGTTACTTCTAACCATATCGGATGAAGAAAACTCTGCTTACTAGGCCTATATTAAATAGTAGGATTGGATGAGCTCCTGATAAAAGCCCAGTAAATTTGCTTGTTCGGGGAATTTGAGGTGACACGGACTTATGGCATCATTTAACATTATGAAGGCCTACATGAATATAGTTGTTGATTTTTCCGGCTCAGTTAACCTCGAACTAAAACTATTGATTGATTTTCAAACTCAAAAGATTTTTTGGGGATCACATTGCTGCGTTGGACTATGTTTTAAGCTTGATAAATTACCTTAATTAATAGCAGCACGAACAAATAAAAACATAATAAAAACACACCAGTTTTGAAATACGTTCAGACACTTATACTATACACGCTCAATCTTTGAATGATAGACCGATATGGACAGTAGAATTTCAAGTCTTGAGAAAAATGAGAATTTTTATTCGACAAAATACACATACTTGAGGTGACTCCAATTGGCTGAATGTGCAATATCACAAAGCATATTATAACCATTTTTACTGAATTTTTCTAGTTGCTTTCATTCATCACAATATTCATTTATAACACCTATTATATGTATATTTTCTTCTGTATTACAGTATTTTGGAAATTGCACAAGACCTAAACTAAGGAAAGCTCGAAGATACGAGGCTTACGTATAACGCCGTTTGACTTTTCGTCACTAGAACATTTTAAAATACCAAACCCTGAAATCAGAATAGAAGTCATAACACACTTTTAGAAGATAACCGTTCTTTCCTTCATGTATCTAATGACATTTTTGTGATATTAGTTGTTCATTGGAGTGTGAAATTCATCCTGTATACACACAATTAACTTACGACAATTACGGCAAAAGTATTAATTTATCACGAAATATACAAGTTATGACAATTATTCGAGATGTTAAATTATTGGAGAGATAGAAGTTGAATTGAAATACCGTACTTTTTCAACGCACCCCCCGAAGTCGATTTACCATCATTAAACACATCTTCACAGTTCAGTACATTCGCACGTTAACAATTTACAATTTACAATTTATTTATACAATTTTTTAAACTTCTTGGATACGATCCAATATAAAGATGTGTGGGATATTTTAGCCATGTCATAAAAGTTACGTCTCGACCGAGAATTGAACCCGGGATCTACAGATTGCCGGTCCGCTGCTCTCCCACTGAGCTACCGAGATATTACTCTGATGTCATGGCTATACTTAAGAGAGACGACACTTCCTGGGGCTAGCCCTACAGACGACTTAGATTCACCCAAGGTGTGAAGATTGACAATCGTTTACGACATGGCTAAAATATCCCACACATCTCGATATTGGATCGTATCCAAGAAGTTTCATGATCACATTATTCCTCATGCCTAGGTAAAGGTAGAAGAGAGTACACAAGGACCTGTGGTAACGTGCAATCGTTACACCTTGCGTGAATCTAAGCCCTCTATAGGGCTAGCCCCAGGAAGTGTCCATGTCATAAGGATAATAACTCGGTAGCTCAGTGGGAGAGCAGCGGACCGGCAATCTGAAGGTCCCGGGCTCGATTCCCGGTCGAGACGTATCTTTTACGACACGGCTAAAATATCCCATATATATATATATATGTATGTATGTATATATATATATATATATATATATATATATATTCATCACTTTGAGACCATTAACATTTTACTCGTTCATACGAGTTTCCCTTTTGTTTACAATTTAGTCGTTCTCTCTAATCAGCATTATTAGACCTACACCCCTTACCATGACAATGGGAACATACAGATCAAAAGTAACGAGAGTCAATGATGTCATGGTAAATATCGTAGGGAAATGTTCATCAAATATAAAGAAGTTTATGAGAATATAATATTTCCAAGTGGAGGGTATACATTATTCGTAAATCGCACTTTCAAAATTCTTCTCATTCTGTATTCAGGCCAATCGGCACAACAATCATATTTTCTTCACGTACAGAAGGTTATTGGAAGGCGTATGCACATATTATTATGAATGATAATTATAACACTTTTGCTGGTATAGTGACACAGTAAATTTCATTCAACCAACCTGTGAGATATATTCAAAAGTGCAACAATGCGGCAACGCCAAGTTTTCAAAATATTGCGAAAACTTTCCGAAGTCAATTTGTTAATTTCTCATGCAATGTTTATAAGTCAATATGATTTACTGACAAATGACAGTCAGCTTACCTGGTAGACTGACGGTTGATAAAAGCAAACAGACCCAATACTTGATGAGAGAAGATGACAGCATTTTACGATTTTCCTCACGATAGTACATAATATCTCCAGAACAGATTGCACTCACACGCGACTGTCGATCAAGCGCGCACTCCAACTTTCTTGAGTTCGAACTTGAAGATAATAGTTTTTAGTGTCCAAACGCTTTCATAATAATAATAATTGTTTTTAATTAATTAAATGATCTTAGATGGGATCGAGTATGGGCCAGGATGAATGCTAGCCGTGACGTGACGAGTCCGCGTCGTACCGCAGATTAAATGTGTTTTCCCGCATGGCAGGCTAGGTTGGTGGCATCCCCGCCAGTGGCGCCACTCGTCATGCGCAATAACACGAGATGGAGTGGTGCAAAGCGTCGATGATGAATAGTTAGATGCGTTCTCTTGATTGAGCAATCAGTGCTATTGTGCATGTGACACAAGCTGTCAATAGCTAGATCTGAGCGTGTCGAGGAACTATGTTGTTGATGCCATCAAGTTGGCGGTGATTGAACAATAAATAACAGAGGTGGAGCTGAGGCCTGTTGACTCGTACAACTCAAGTCGATTCCGGATCACTTTTGGATTTAAATACTCGAGTCATATTGTTGTCATTATTGTCTACATTTTGAAGCATGATTTACACCGGAAACAGAAAAATACAGTGATGCTATATGCTAGGCTATAGTATAAAATTTAGCTTCTTTTATCAATTTGGAAAAAAATTGACAACGAACTCATTTATAGGCCAACATTATATAAATTTGAAACCACTGAAAGTTGAAATGATAAATATCAGTGGGAGTATCATTTTGTGGTGAAGAAGTTTATTAGATGAGCGTAGCGAAGATTTTCATTCCATATAGGGCCTACCGAAAAAATTTGGGCTTGGTTTTTATGTTTTTATTTTTTTCATGTGTGTAATTTTGTACGCGGCATACAGGTCAGGAAAAAGTTTCAATCGACTAGAAACTTTTTTTTCGAATTGGTGTTATACCAGAATAGGTTGGGATTGTTTTTCAGAAAAATTGGTCGAACTGTTTTTCCGGAAAAAATTTGGAAAGTATGGAAATTCGCCATAAGAATAGGCCGGGGAAGAAATACTTGGAAAGCCAAAATTTTCCAAAAGCTCTTAAATTTATACTGAATGTGGAAAAAACTATCATACATATTTTAAGCGATTTATGGAACAATCGGATGTGAAATAACGAGGAAAACGCATTTATAATGTACTTTTTTACACATCAATAAAAGCAATTAAGAAAGCAATTAAAAGAACTATTAAATGTGAGCAATAAGTGTCACCAATAAATTAAAACGTTCGAAATCTGTGATGGATATGAAGAAGGCACTGGTACTATTGTTGGGAAACCAAGGTTTATATACCAACAGACAGCCGCGGTTTTTAAACCTTTGAAGTGATCCATGGCCTGTATATGTACATTGAGCTGACCAAATGTTCTTAATTCTACATTTCCATACTTCTAAGCTCATATCACGACGCATATAACGCGTTTTCCTAGTAAAAGAAATTGTCATTAGATGAGTGTTAGCGAAGACTTCCACTCAACTCTTACGAAGCTTTGTCTGTGTTTTTTTTTTTGGCTTTTAGTTTGTTTGTAAGCACTGCACACTGCACAGGTCGCAGGGTTTGACCGATCAACATGAAACTTTTTTTATACTTAAACTCATCCAACTTAGAACCCTATAGTTTTTGGGTCGAATGTGTTGGACAATTTATCAGGAACATCATCTCAAAGTTTCTAAAAACCCCATAGGACCTAAGATCAGGATGAGCGGAAAAAAATTGAAAAATAAAATCTCACCAATATAATTCGAATTTTCCTCAAATGTAAATACGGAAATTATACACATAATCAGAAAATGTTATGCAATTCGGACCAGCCGTTTCGAAGAAAATAATGTAATACATGTTTTTATCCACCGAATAGATAGAAATAATAGCAGAAAAATGTTCTAGATTCGTTTGTATCGAGTGAAGTTCATTTTATATGACCAAGGTATGTAGAGTTTTAGATTTTACTTTCTAGATATCTCGCTCATCGTAGAACGCATATTCAGCGTTTGCCTGGTACATATGATTTCAGCCAAGTCACGTGACAGGGAACTCACGTGAATTTGACACTGTATTTACATCCTGGACTAACAACTCCTACCGCACCTTGAATCTTTTTTTAAATATATATATATATATATATATATATATATATATATATATATATATATATATATATATATATATATATATATATATATATATATATATATATATATGTATATATTGGGTTTAATGACGCGCTGTTATGATAGCGCAGATATAATGGCGTCGGATGCAGGGACGTACTGGCAAGTAAGGCCCACCGGCCAGCACTGAATTGAGGGCCCACTTTACGGCGACCATTTAATTACTAACTAATTATTATATGAAACCAAATCCTGGACAAAGAAAACAGAAGATTTTCTCTTTATTATTAATTAATATTTTTTAGTTTTTATCGAATCATTTTGAGCATAGCCGTGATATGTAGCTAGGATATTGGGTCGGGGGGGGGGGGGCAAGAATTTTGAAAGGGCGCCATGCATGAACCTTTGATAAAAATGTGCATCAATAATTATAATAGCCCTGTAAGTGCGAAGTCTAGAGCAAGTCAAATAGACAGCGAAGTACGCGTTTATATGAAAATACAATGAAAATGGCATATAAGAAGAGTTGTGTAGGCCTATCGACCCGTTACCGCGAGGTTGTGATTCACAGGGGGCGAGCCCCCTTCTGGACCCGCAGGGAATTTTTAGAAATTATACACTTTAAAAATGGTTTAACGTGTTTCAGATAAAATCAGGATGCAAAAAATGTGTTTTCTTAGAGAACTGAAGGTGCCCAACTGATGTTTGCCTATCACAGTTATTGTAGCTGCATGGTCGTTCTGTGTCATTTTAGCGCTCCGGGCAAGTACTCAATTGTGAGCCCCAAAAACTAAGTGTGCAGTGTACATCAAGGGAGAAGAGATTTGGGGAGATGGAATAGCGTCAAATGGAAAAACGTCAAACTATTTATGTAACACGTTCTTTGCGAAACTTGGGTTTCGGAAGAGATTTGACGTTAATCCAGTGGAATAAAGTCAAAAGGTGTTTTGACGTTATTCCATTGACTTCAATCAGTAAGAAATTATGGTTTAACAACCATTTGACGTTATTCCACGGAATAACGTCTAACAACGGACTTTTATATAGGCCTAATAATGGATGAGGAAATTCGAAACAGGGACGCCGTCATATTTTTCATTTTCCGTGAAAAATGAAGTAAGGAAACAAGTAGAATTTCTTTTTGACGTTATTCCAGTCGGAACAATCGGTCTTAAGTATGGACATTTCAATTCGACTTCATTCCAGTGGAACAACGTCAATTTCAATTTGCATAAGTAGGGCCTACTCAAAAACGGAATAAAGTCCAATCGATAGTTTTTGACATGATGGGACAGGAATAACGTCATGTTATTAATTTGACGTTATTTCACCGGAATAACGCCAAAATGTGGAAAAAGATCATGTTTAACGAACATTTTGACGTAAGTCCATTTGACGCTATTCCGCACCCCCTATAGTTTTTGGGTCAAATCTGTTGGACCATATTTTAGAAACATCGTCACAAAATTTCTAAAAATCCTATGGGATAAGGCTGAGCGGAAAAAACTAATCTAAAATCTCAGCAATATAATTCAAATTTCCCTCAAATGTGAAAACGGAAGTGATACACATCATGTATCGAGTGTCGCTGGTGTCTGTCACGGTCCAAGACATTCTGGGGGAGAACGGAAGGTCCGGTCGGTGTCGCGCGGGGGAATTCATGCGTAATTGGGATGCTGTGCGTTCAAGGTATATGCAGTGTGATAGTTATAACAATAGTAGTGAAGAAGTATAGAAGTATAGAAGTAAAGTAACAACAGAGAGAGAGGGGGGGAGGGGGAGAGAGAGAGAGAGAGAGAGAGAGAGAGAGAGAGGGGCGGATCCAGGTCATATTCATGGTAGGGGGGGGGGGGGCGATCTCAGTTTGCAAAAGAAAATGCCATGTGAGAACAGTTGTGCAACGGCCAGTTAACGCGAAGCCTGCGACCCGCCGGGGGCAAGGGGAGAAGGCCCGCTTCTGGCACCGCAGGGATTTTTTTTTAAATTCGTCCTTCTCTAATTCGATTTATCGAGTTTCAGATGAGATTTATATGACCAAATCAATTGTCTTAGAGAACTGAAGGTGCCCAACTGATGTTTGCCTATCACAGTTATTGTAGCTGCATGGTCGTTCTGTGTCATTTTAGCGCTCCGGGCAAGTACTCAATTGTGAGCCCCAAAAACTGAATACGCATAGTGAAAGTGAATGCAAGTAAGGGAGGAATCACGCCTCGCAGGGAAATTTTCGATTTTTTTTCTTTTCAAATACGATTCTACGGTTTTGGGAACTACACGAAATTTCTGGAATTCATGAATTCTTTAGTATGGTAAGGAAGTTATAGTTTTGCTGAATGGCTGTTCCAAGAAAATAGAACGCCGAATCAATCTATCATTCGATAACAATGCTGTTCGAAAAACAACATTAACTCCATCCAATAATGTAGGGCCTATAAGTAAAATAGAATATAATTTATGGAATATTAATGTTAATAGGATGTCACAAATTTGCGCCTATATCGCCTCTCGAATTTGCTGCCTCTTGCAGTCACGCTCTTTGCCCACCCCTAGAAACGACTCTTATTGGAAGTTCTCTTTCTCCATTTCACTTAATCGTCATCGTTACGCCTGTTGGAATTTTGGAAATTTAGCAAAATTGTAATAGATAATTTACATCTGGAAGAAGCACCAGGGTTGTTTGTTGATATCTGCTAACTCATAATCTAGACCAGAGCTGTCATTTTGAAACAGTATAACAAATTTCTTTGAATTACACCTTCTATAATATGGTTCAACGTGTTTCAGATGAGATTTAGATGCCAAAATCAATTGTCTTGTAGAAACAACTATAAGTGCCTATCTGATATTTGATTTTCTATGCAATTATGTAAAATATGAATCTATATACGATATTATCCATCTATACATATCTTTCCTTCCTTCTCTTTTTTTTCTTTCTTTCCTTCTCTCTTCCTCCTTTTTACCGTCATTTCTATTTCATGCCCCCCTCCCCCGCCTCCCCCTGTATCCACCCCCGGAGAGTGAGAGAAAGAGAGAGAGAATCCGATATGGTCACCGCGATCTTATTGCCCGCGATCATATGGTCGCCGCGCTCTTATTGCCCGCGATCATATGGTCGCCGCGATCTTATTGCCCGCGATCATATGGTCGCCGCGCTCTTATGGCCCGCGATCATATGGTCGCCGCGCTCTTATTGCCCGCGATCATATGGTCGCCGCGCTCTTATGGCCCGCGATCATATGGTCGCCGCGCTCTTATTGCCCGCGATCATATGGTCGCCGCGATCATATTGCCCGCGATCATATGGTCGCCGCGATCTTATTGCCCGCGATCATATGGTCGCCGCGCTCTTATTGCTCGCGATCATATGGTCGCCGCGCTCTTATTGCCCGCGATCATATGGTCGCCGCGCTCTTATTGCCCGCGATCATATGGTCGCCGCGATCTTATTGCCCGCGATCATATGGTCGCCGCCCTCTTATTGCCCGCGATCATATGGTCACCGCGATCCTATTGCCCGCGATCATATGGTCGCCGCGATCTTATTGCCCGCGATCATATGGTCGCCGCGCTCCTATTGCTCGCGATCATATGGTCGCCGCGATCTTATTGCCCGCGATCATATGGTCGCCGCGATCTTATTGCCCGCGATCATATGGTCGCCGCGCTCTTATTGCCCGCGATCATATGGTCGCCGCGCTCCTATTGCTCGCGATCATATGGTCGCCGCGATCTTATTGCCCGCGATCATATGGTCGCCGCGCTCTTATTGCCCGCGATCATATGGTCGCCGCGATCATATGGTCGCCGCGATCTTATTGCCCGCGATCATATGGTCGCCGCGCTCCTATTGCTCGCGATCATATGGTCGCCGCGATCTTATTGCTCGTGATCATATGGTCGCCGCGATCTTATTGCCCGCGATCATATGGTCGCCGCGCTCTTATTGCTCGCGATCATATGGTCGGCGCTCTAATTGCCCGCGATCATATGGTCGCTGCAATCTTATTGCCCGCGATCTCATTGCCCGCGATCATATGGTCGCCGCGATCTTATTGCCCGCGATCATATGGTCGCCGCGATCTTATTGCCCGCGATCATATGGTCGCCGCGATCTTATTGCCCGCGATCATATGGTCGCCGCGCTCTTATTGCCCGCGATCATATGGTCGCCGCGCTCTTATTGCCCGCGATCATATGGTCGCCGCGATCTTATTGCCCGCGATCATTCGGTCGCCGCGCTCTTATTGCTCGCGATCATATGGTCGGCGCTCTTATTGCCCGCGATCATATGGTCGCTGCGATCTTATTGCCCGCGATCTCATTGCCCGCGATCATATGGTCGCCGCGATCTCATTGCCTGTGATCATAAGGTCACCGTGATCTTATTGCCCGCGATCATATGGTCGCCGCGCTCTTATTGCCCGCGATCATATGGTTGTCGCGATCTAATTGCCCGCGATCATTTGGTCGCCGCGCTCTTATTGCCCGCGATCATATGGTCGCCGCGATCTTATTGTCCGCGATCATATGGTCGCCGCGATCTTATTGCCCGCGATCACATGGTCGCCGCGATCTTATTGCCCGTGATCATTTGGTCGCCGCGCTCTTATTGCCCGCGATTATATGGTCGCCGCGCTCTTATTGCCCGCGATCATATGGTCGCCGCGCTCTTATTGCCCGCGATCATATGGTTGTCGCGATCTAATTGCCCGCGATCATTTGGTCGCCGCGCTCTTATTGCCCGCGATCATATGGTCGCCGCGATCTTATTGCCCGCGATCATTTGGTCGCCGCGCTCTTATTGCCCGCGATCATATGGTCGCCGCGCTCTTATTGCCCGCGATCATATGGTCGCCGCGCTCTTATTGCCCGCGATCATTTGGTCGCCGCGCTCCTATTGCCCGCGATCATTTGGTCGCCGCGCTCCTATTGCTCGCGATCATATGGTCGCCGCGCTCTTATTGCCCGCGATCATATGGTCGCCGCGATCTTATTGCCCGCGATCATAAGGTCACCGCGATCTTATTGCCCGCGATCATATGGTCGCCGCGCTCTTATTGCCCGCGATCATATGGTCGCCGCGCTCTTATTGCCCGCGATCATATGGTCGCCGCGATCTTATTGCCCGCGATCATATGGTCGCCGCAATCTTATTGCCCGCGATCATATGGTCGCCGCGCTCTTATTGCCCGCGATCATATGGTCGCCGCGATCTTATTGCCCGCGATCATATGGTCGCCGCGCTCTTATTGCCCGCGATCTTATGGTCGCCGCGCTCTTATTGCCCGCGATCATATGGTCGCCGCGATCTTATTGCCTGTGATCATAAGGTCACCGCGATCTTATTGCCCGCGATCATATGGTCGCCGCGCTCCTATTGCTCGCGATCATATGGTCGCCGCGATCTTATTGCCCGCGATCATTCGGTCGCCGCGATCTAATTGCCCGCGATCTTATGGTCGCCGCGCTCTTATTGCCCGCGATCATATGGTCGCCGCGCTCTTATTGCCCGCGATCTTATGGTCGCCGCGCTCTTATTGCCCGCGATCATATGGTCGCCGCGCTCTTATTGCCCGCGATCATATGGTCGCCGCGCTCTTATTGCCCGCGATCATATGGTCGCCGCGCTCTTATTGCCCGTGATCATATGGTCGCCGCGATCTTATTGCCCGCGATCATATGGTCGCCGCGCTCTTATTGCCCGCGATCTTATGGTCGCCGCGCTCTTATTGCCCGCGATCTTATGGTCGCCGCGATCTTATTGCCCCGCGATCATATGGTCGCCGCGCTTTTATTGCCCGCGATCATATGGTCGCCGCGCTCTTATTGCCCGCGATCATATGGTCGCCGCGATCTTATTGCCTGTGATCATAAGGTCACCGCGATCCTATTGCCCGCGATCATATGGTCGCCGCGCTCTTATTGCCCGCGATCATATGGTCGCCGCGATCTTATTGCCCGCGATCATATGGTCGCCGCGCTCTTATTGCCCGCGATCTTATGGTCGCCGCGATCTTATTGCCCGCGATCATATGGTCGCCGCGCTCTTATTGCCCGCGATCATATGGTCGCCGCGATCTTATTGCCCGCGATCATATGGTCGCCGCGCTCTTATTGCCCGCGATCTTATGGTCGCCGCGCTCTCATTGCCCGCGATCATATGGTCGCCGCGATCTTATTGCCCGCGATCATATGGTCGCCGCGCTCTTATTGCCCGCGATCATATGGTCGCCGCGATCTTATTGCCCGCGATCATATGGTCGCCGCGCTCTTATTGCCCGCGATCATATGGTCGCCGCGATCTTATTGTCCGCGATCATATGGTCGCCGCGATCTTATTGCCTGTGATCATAAGGTCACCGTGATCTTATTGCCCGCGATCATATGGTCGCCGCGCTCTTATTGCCCGCGATCATATGGTCGCCGCGATCTTATTGCCCGCGATCATTCGGTCGCCGCGCTCTTTTGTCCACGATCATATGGTCGCCGCGATCTTATTGCCCGCGATCATATGGTCGCCGCGATCTTATTGCTCGCGATCATATGGTCGCCGCGCTCTTATTGCCCGCGATCATATGGTCGCCGCGATCTTATTGTCCGCGATCATATGGTCGCCGCGCTCTTATTGCCCGCGATCTTATGGTCGCCGCGCTCTTATTGCCCGCGATCATATGGTCGCCGCGATCTTATTGCCCGCGATCATATGGTCGCCGCGCTCTTATTGCCCGCGATCATATGGTCGCCGCGCTCTTATTGCCCGCGATCATATGGTCGCCGCGATCTTATTGCCAGCGATCATATGGTCGCCGCGATCTTATTGCCCGCGATCATATGGTCGCCGCGCTCTTATGGCCCGCGATCATATGGTCGCCGCGCTCTTATTGCCCGCGATCATATGGTCGCCGCGATCTTATTGCCCGCGATCATATGGTCGCCGCGATCTTATTGCCCGCGATCATATGGTCGCCGCGCTCTTATTGCTCGCGATCATATGGTCGCCGCGCTCTTATTGCCCGCGATCATATGGTCGCCGCCCTCTTATTGCCCGCGATCATATGGTCGCCGCGATCTTATTGCCCGCGATCTCATTGCCCGCGATCATATGGTCGCCGCGATCTTATTGCCCGCGATCATATGGTCGCCGCGATCTTATTGCCCGCGATCATATGGTCGCCGCGATCTTATTGCCCGCGATCATATGGTCGCCGCGCTCTTATTGCCCGCGATCATATGGTCGCCGCGCTCTTATTGCCCGCGATCATATGGTCGCCGCGATCTTATTGCCCGCGATCATATGGTCGCCGCGCTCTTATTGCTCGCGATCATATGGTCGGCGCTCTAATTGCCCGCGATCATATGGTCGCTGCAATCTTATTGCCCGCGATCTCATTGCCCGCGATCATATGGTCCGCGATCTCATTGCCTGTGATCATAATGTCACCGCGATCTTATTGCCCGCGATGATATGGTCGCCGCGCTCTTATTGCCCGCGATCATATGGTTGTCGCGATCTTATTGCCCGCGATCATTTGGTCGCCGCGCTCTTATTGCCCGCGATCATATGGTCGCCGCGATCTTATTGTCCGCGATCATATGGTCGCCGCGATCTTATTGCCCGCGATCACATGGTCGCCGCGATCTTATTGCCCGTGATCATTTGGTCGCCGCGCTCTTATTGCCCGCGATTATATGGTCGCCGCGCTCTTATTGCCCGCGATCATATGGTCGCCGCGCTCTTATTGCCCGCGATCATATGGTTGTCGCGATCTAATTGCCCGCGATCATTTGGTCGCCGCGCTCTTATTGCCCGCGATCATATGGTCGCCGCGCTCTTATTTCCCGCGATCATTTGGTCGCCGCGCTCTTATTGCCCGCGATCATATGGTCGCCGCGCTCTTATTGCCCGCGATCATATGGTCGCCGCGCTCTTATTGCCCGCGATCATTTGGTCGCCGCGCTCCTATTGCCCGCGATCATTTGGTCGCCGCGCTCCTATTGCTCGCGATCATATGGTCGCCGCGCTCTTATTGCCCGCGATCATATGGTCGCCGCGATCTTATTGCCCGCGATCATAAGGTCACCGCGATCTTATTGCCCGCGATCATATGGTCGCCGCGCTCTTATTGCCCGCGATCATATGGTCGCCGCGCTCTTATTGCCCGCGATCATATGGTCGCCGCGATCTTATTGCCCGCGATCATATGGTCGCCGCGATCTTATTGCCCGCGATCATATGGTCGCCGCGCTCTTATTGCCCGCGATCATATGGTCGCCGCGATCTTATTTCCCGCGATCATATGGTCGCCGCGCTCTTATTGCCCGCGATCTTATGGTCGCCGCGCTCTTATTGCCCGCGATCATATGGTCGCCGCGATCTTATTGCCTGTGATCATAAGGTCACCGCGATCCTATTGCCCGCGATCATATGGTCGCCGCGCTCTTATTGCCCGCGATCATATGGTCGCCGCGATCTTATTGCCCGCGATCATTCGGTCGCCGCGCACTTATTGCCCGCGATCATATGGTCGCCGCGCTCTTATTGCCCGCGATCATATGGTCGCCGCGCTCTTATTGCCCGCGATCTTATGGTCGCCGCGCTCTTATTGCCCGCGATCATATGGTCGCCGCGCTCTTATTGCCCGCGATCTTATGGTCGCCGCGCTCTTATTGCCCGCGATCATATGGTCGCCGCGCTCTTATTGCCCGTGATCATATGGTCGCCGCGATCTTATTGCCCGCGATCATATGGTCGCCGCGCTCTTATTGCCCGCGATCATATGGTCGCCGCGCTCTTATTGCCCGCGATCATATGGTCGCCGCGATCTTATTGCCCGCGATCATATGGTCGCCGCGCTTTTTTTGCCCGCGATCATATGGTCGCCGCGATCTTATTGCCCGCGATCATATGGTCGCCGCGATCTTATTGCCTGTGATCATAAGGTCACCGCGATCCTATTGCCCGCGATCATATGGTCGCCGCGCTCTTATTGCCCGCGATCATATGGTCGCCGCGATCTTATTGCCCGCGATCATATGGTCGCCGCGCTCTTATTGCCCGCGATCTTATGGTCGCCGCGATCTTATTGCCCGCGATCATATGGTCGCCGCGCTCTTATTGCCCGCGATCATATGGTCGCCGCGATCTTATTGCCCGCGATCATATGGTCGCCGCGCTCTTATTGCCCGCGATCTTATGGTCGCCGCGCTCTTATTGCCCGCGATCATATGGTCGCCGCGATCTTATTGCCCGCGATCATATGGTCGCCGCGCTCTTATTGCCCGCGATCATATGGTCGCCGCGATCTTATTGCCCGCGATCATATGGTCGCCGCGCTCTTATTGCCCGCGATCATATGGTCGCCGCGATCTTATTGTCCGCGATCATATGGTCGCCGCGATCTTATTGCCTGTGATCATAAGGTCACCGCGATCCTATTGCCCGCGATCATATGGTCGCCGCGCTCTTATTGCCCGCGATCATATGGTCGCCGCGATCTTATTGTCCGCGATCATTCGGTCGCCGCGCTCTTTTGTCCGCGATCATTCGCTCGCCGCGCTCTTATTGCCCGCGATCATATGGTCGCCGCGATCTTATTGCTCGCGATCATATGGTCGCCGCGCTCTTATTGCCCGCGATCATATGGTCGCCGCGATCTTATTGTCCGCGATCATATGGTCGCCGCGCTCTTATTGCCCGCGATCTTATGGTCGCCGCGCTCTTATTGCCCGCGATCATATGGTCGCCGCGATCTTATTGCCCGCGATCATATGGTCGCCGCGCTCTTATTGCCCGCGATCATATGGTCGCCGCGCTCTTATTGCCCGCGATCATATGGTCGCCGCGATCTTATTGCCCGCGATCATATGGTCGCCACGCTCTTATTGCCCGCGATCATATGGTCGCCGCGCTCTTATTGCCCGCGATCATATGGTCGCCGCGCTCTTATTGCCCGCGATCATATGGTCGCCGCGATCTTATTGCCCGCGATCATATGGTCGCCGCGATCTTATTGTCGCGATCATATGGTCGCCGCGCTCTTATTGCTCGCGATCATATGGTCGCCGCGCTCTTATTGCCCGCGATCATATGGTCGCCGCGATCTTATTGCCCGCGATCATATGGTCGCCGCGATCTTATTGCTCGCGATCATATGGTCGCCGCGATCTTATTGCTCGCGATCATATAGTCACCGCGATCCTATTGCCCGCGATCATATGGTCGCCGCGATCTTATTGCCCGCGATCATATGGTCGCCGCGCTCCTATTGCTCGCGATCATATGGTCGCCGCGATCTTATTGCCCGCGATCATATGGTCGCCGCGATCTTATTGCCCGCGATCATATGGTCGCCGCGCTCTTATTGCCCGCGATCATATGGTCGCCGCGCTCCTATTGCTCGCGATCATATGGTCGCCGCGATCTTATTGCCCGCGATCATATGGTCGCCGCGCTCTTATTGCCCGCGATCATATGGTCGCCGCGATTTTATTGCCCGCGATCATATGGTCGCCGCGCTCCTATTGCTCGCGATCATATGGTCGCCGCGATCTTATTGCTCGTGATCATATGGTCGCCGCGATCTTATTGCCCGCGATCATATGGTCGCCGCGCTCTTATTGCTCGCGATCATATGGTCGGCGCTCTAATTGCCCGCGATCATATGGTCGCTGCAATCTTATTGCCCGCGATCTCATTGCCCGCGATCATATGGTCGCCGCGATCTTATTGCCCGCGATCATATGGTCGCCGCGATCTTATTGCCCGCGATCATATGGTCGCCGCGATCTTATTGCCCGCGATCATATGGTCGCCGCGCTCTCATTGCCCGCGATCATATGGTCGCCGCGCTCTTATTGCCCGCGATCATATGGTCGCCGCGATCTTATTGCCCGCGATCATTCGGTTCGCCGCGCTCTTATTGCTCGCGATCATATGGTCAGCGCTCTAATTGCCCGCGATCATATGGTCGCTGCAATCTTATTGCCCGCGATCTCATTGCCCGCGATCATATGGTCCGCGATCTCATTGCCTGTGATCATAATGTCACCGCGATCTTATGCCCGCGATGATATGGTCGCCGCGCTCTTATTGCCTGCGATCATATGGTTGTCGCGATCTAATTGCCCGCGATCATTTGGTCGCCGCGGTCTTATTGCCCGCGATCATATGGTCGCCGCGATCTTATTGTCCGCGATCATATGGTCGCCGCGATCTTATTGCCCGCGATCACATGGTCGCCGCGATCTTATTGCCCGTGATCATATGGTCGCCGCGCTCCTATTGCCCGCGATCATATGGTCGCCGCGCTCTTATTGCCCGCGATCATATGGTCGCCGCGCTCTTATTGCCCGCGATCATATGGGTTGTCGCGTTCCAATTGCCCGCGATCATTTGGTCGCCGCGCTCTTATTGCCCGCGATCATATGGTCGCCGCGATCTTATTTCCCGCGATCATTTGGTCGCCGCGCTCTTATTGCCCGCGATCATATGGTCGCCGCGCTCTTATTGCCCGCGATCATATGGTCGCCGCGCTCTTATTGCCCGCGATCATTTGGTCGCCGCGCTCCTATTGCCCGCGATCATTTGGTCGCCGCGCTCCTATTGCTCGCGATCATATGGTCGCCGCGCTCTTATTGCCCGCGATCATATGGTCGCCGCGATCTTATTGCCCGCGATCATAAGGTCACCGCGATCTTATTGCCCGCGATCATATGGTCGCCGCGCTCTTATTGCCCGCGATCATATGGTCGCCGCGCTCTTATTGCCCGCGATCATATGGTCGCCGCGATCTTATTGTCCGCGATCATATGGTCGCCGCGATCTTATTGCCCGCGATCATATGGTCGCCGCGCTCTTATTGCCCGCGATCATATGGTCGCCGCGATCTTATTTCCCGCGATCATATGGTCGCCGCGCTCTTATTGCCCGCGATCTTATGGTCGCCGCGCTCTTATTGCCCGCGATCATATGGTCGCCGCGATCTTATTGCCTGTGATCATAAGGTCACCGCGATCCTATTGCCCGCGATCATATGGTCGCCGCGCTCTTATTGCCCGCGATCATATGGTCGCCGCGATCTTATTGTCCGCGATCATTCGGTCGCCGCGCTCTTATTGCCCGCGATCTTATGGTCGCCGCGCTCTTATTGCCCGCGATCATATGGTCGCCGCGCTCTTATTGCCCGCGATCTTATGGTCGCCGCGCTCTTATTGCCCGCGATCATATGGTCGCCGCGCTCTTATTGCCCGCGATCTTATGGTCGCCGCGCTCTTATTGCCCGCGATCATATGGTCGCCGCGCTCTTATTGCCCGTGATCATATGGTCGCCGCGATCTTATTGCCCGCGATCATATGGTCGCCGCGCTCTTATTGCCCGCGATCTTATGGTCGCCGCGCTCTTATTGCCCGCGATCATATGGTCGCCGCGATCTTATTGCCCGCGATCATATGGTCGCCGCGCTCTTTTTGCCCGCGATCATATGGTCGCCGCGATCTTATTGTCCGCGATCATATGGTCGCCGCGATCTTATTGCCTGTGATCATAAGGTCACCGCGATCCTATTGCCCGCGATCATATGGTCGCCGCGCTCTTATTGCCCGCGATCATATGGTCGCCGCGATCTTATTGCCCGCGATCATATGGTCGCCGCGCTCTTATTGCCCGCGATCTTATGGTCGCCGCGATCTTATTGCCCGCGATCATATGGTCGCCGCGCTCTTATTGCCCGCGATCATATGGTCGCCGCGATCTTTTTGCCCGCGATCATATGGTCGCCGCGCTCTTATTGCCCGCGATCTTATGGTCGCCGCGCTCTCATTGCCCGCGATCATATGGTCGCCGCGATCTTATTGCCCGCGATCATATGGTCGCCGCGCTCTTATTGCCCGCGATCATATGGTCGCCGCGATCTTATTGCTCGCGATCATATGGTCGCCGCGCTCTTATTGCCCGCGATCATATGGTCGCCGCGATCTTATTGTCCGCGATCATATGGTCGCCGCGATCTTATTGCCTGTGATCATAAGGTCACCGCGATCTTATTGCCCGCGATCATATGGTCGCCGCGCTCTTATTGCCCGCGATCATATGGTCGCCGCGATCTTATTGTCCGCGATCATTCGGTCGCCGCGCTCTTTTGTCCGCGATCATTCGCTCGCCGCGATCTTATTGCCCGCGATCATATGGTCGCCGCGATCTTATTGCCCGCGATCATATGGTCGCCGCGCTCTTATTGCCCGCGATCATATGGTCGCCGCGATCTTATTGTCCGCGATCATATGGTCGCCGCGCTCTTATTGCCCGCGATCTTATGGTCGCCGCGCTCTTATTGCCCGCGATCATATGGTCGCCGCGATCTTATTGCCCGCGATCTTATGGTCGCCGCGCTCTTATTGCCCGCGATCATATGGTCGCCGCGCTCTTATTGCCCGCGATCATATGGTCGCCGCGCTCTTATTGTCCGCGATCATATGGTCGCCGCGATCTTATTGCCTGTGATCATAAGGTCACCGCGATCCTATTGCCCGCGATCATATGGTCGCCGCGCTCTTATTGCCCGCGATCATATGGTCGCCGCGATCTTATTGTCCGCGATCATTCGGTCGCCGCGCTCTTTTGTCCGCGATCATTCGCTCGCCGCGCTCTTATTGCCCGCGATCATATGGTCGCCGCGCTCTTATTGCCCGCGATCATATGGTCGCCGCGATCTTATTGTCCGCGATCATATGGTCGCCGCGATCTTATTGTCCGCGATCATATGGTCGCCGCGCTCTTATTGCCCGCGATCATATGGTCGCCGCGATCTTATTGTCCGCGATCATTCGGTCGCCGCGCTCTTATTGCCCGCGATCACATGGTCGCCGCGATCTAATTGCTCGCGATCATATGGTTGTCGCGATGGACCTTATAGCCGCGATATTTTTGTCGTCGATATTATTGAGTCGGTCATTTTACCGTGAGCCTCGAATGGAGTAGGCCTATATTTCATATGATCAAGGTGTGTAGAGTTTTTGATTTTACTTTATGGACATCTCGCTAATCACACAACGCATATTCTGCGTTTGCCTATTCAAATGATAGTACATTGAACTACTATACAATATCGTGACAGTTTGATGTACAATAATAGTGCCTCCATGCCCACACAGAGAATTATTTTTGAGGTTAAATATTTCAAATAAAATATATATGAGTTGATAAACTGAAAGAAGCATGACGTTGAAAAAGTAGCAATCTCAGATCAAATCAATTAATTCAATTATATAAATATTGAATGTATTGATATGTTGGAAAGTCTCCAGTCTATATATTGTTTTGTAATAACATCGAAGCTTGATAAAAGATCATTGTTCCCCAATTGAGGGTAAGAATACAAAGTAGGATCGTATGGACGGGGCAATCCTATCACCCTATTTGAATTATTTAAAACCAATTAATTTCAACACCAGGCGAGAAGTCTGTGACCATATACTTTAACGCCGCAGATGTAAGTCTTTCACTTTCCAAAAGTCCGGAACACATTATAAGTGAAAACCGTTTGTGATATATCCGGACACTACTAGCATTGGTATTCAGAGCGAACCAGACACATACTAATATCTTCCACTTTTAACGAAGTTTCTTAGGCAATGTACACTCCCTTCCATACAGCAGATGTCAAGTTTATCATTATAGCAGTAAGGAAATATACATAGAATATACATAGATTTTTGAGTTCGCAAATAGTCGTTGAATATTATTCACTCAAAGTTATTCACTAATTAGAATTTTTACCGATGATTGTATAGAGTAAACATATCAAAGTGAGTATAAATACAAAACAACACATCAAAGAGGGTCTTTTCCAGTCGTATGTGTGAAGTGATTATTCATCTGCCTCTCAAAGATGTTGTCCTGATAGTTTGTTATTTTGTTTTTCAGATAAATAGACGAATCAAAATAAAAGGCTTCAATCGACATTCGGACTTGAAAAGAACAAAATATAATTAGTAATAGGCCTGCAGATTGGTATATTTAGGCCTATCTCTATACTAATTGGAGGTAGTACCCTCTCACTACAAAAAAACTCTCACTACTAAAAATTAGAAAAATTCATGGTTCATGAACGGCATTTCTCGCCTCTGAAAATCGCCCCCCCCCCCCTCCAGCACAAAGCTCGCTTGGTACCTCGGTTGGTTGCCCCCCCTCCCCTCCCCGCATCTTTTGGAATCTAAATGTAACTATCGATGTAAAAAATCCATTTCATGTTTTCATCCAACAATTTCAAAACTATTACTATCTGAAATTCTGAACCAAAATTGAAGTATAGAAACTGGCCTTGATTATTTTTGTATTTTGTAT
The DNA here is from genome assembly GCA_907164805.1 of Brachyptera putata. Lineage (NCBI taxonomy): Eukaryota > Metazoa > Arthropoda > Insecta > Plecoptera > Taeniopterygidae > Brachyptera > Brachyptera putata. The sequence continues at coordinate 2,275,401 of OU015463.1, forward strand.
TTTTTTATGTTGCTTAGTGACCCCACCAACAGCTAGATTATTTGAGGATACGAATGAGCGGGTTTTGATGAAACGATGACTAGATGATAGATAAAAGGAAGTTTACAAAAAGTCATGCCTTATGCGGGACTCGAACCCACGCCCGACCTGACTTCAGTTTCTAACACAATGCGCATTAGTTGACTATGCCACGGGAACTACTGTCAGTGATTATAGTTGATGAAAAGTACATAATTATTTAATAAGTATAAATTAATGAATTATATGGTCGGAATAATGCAAAGTATATTTGTTTATTTTTATTTCTATTAGGTTTGACGGCGTACTGTACTGGATAATTTTGGAACAAATTGAACGCACATTTGATCATATTCTACTGATAACTTGAAGTACAATCCGTATTCATGATTAAATTCAAATCACAAGAACGAAATCTCGGAAGTTATATTTAAAAGTCAGTCATGGTTATGAAGGCTACAACGAATGTATATGTTCAAACTGTCACGAGGCTAGAATGGTCTAATATCGTACAATATAGACTGGATGATAGCAACCGTGAATAACAACACTTTTTGAGATTATTTGTCCATAGATAAATAATGTTTTATAGTAATTGAAGTGAACCAGTTCTATTTTCGCTGATGTCAAGATGATCTTCGAGCAGCATACTACAAGTGAACATGAAGGGATCAGTCATTTTGTGGAATACTTACGTTCCAAGATTTTGCCTTCTGATCTAGCCAGAAGGACGGCTGACATCCAGCTGAAATGATATTTAGTGTTCACACAGAGTTCTTATGACTTTGAGGTGTAGTTCTGATATTTTTATTCCATTATATTATATTTTGACAACGATTTATGTGAGCAGATTTCTTATTTGAAGGATTTTCAAGATATTTGGGTCCTAAAAGTCTGAAAATCACTCAATAGAATGCAGGCACCTTGGAAGAGAAATGGTGTGCTCGGCCATCAGGATATCATCAACGGTCAACGTCAAGAGGGAGATGGAGGAACAAGCCATTTCACTCTTGCATGCATGCGATTACATCCATCAAGGTTTCAAGAAAATAAGAGAATAGGTTTTGAATCGTGGAAGTGTATTTATTGTTCACGACCAATAATAATTCCAAGAAAATCACACATTACAAGTAAAGAAGATAAGAAAAGAAGAAGTTGAAAGAAAAGAAGACCAACGAACACATTTTTTTATCCATCCTGACTTGGTTTTTCGTGGTTTACCACAGTCCTCGAAGCAAATGCTTGGATGATGTAGGCCTACTTTGTAAAGGATTAGCAGTTGTTAAGGTACGAAATAGGCATATATCGCCCATCTTACAAGTTACAACGCATATGCCGAGTTTTCCTAAACCTTTAAATTACTTGAAATGGAATGAGTGATAATCTTATAGTTATTGGACAGCAATTGGTTGGCTGATTGGAAAAGTTATTCAATTTCACAATAACAGACTTTCTATATGATATGACGTCGAAAAAGGAAGGAATGACACATTGATTCATCCCGTCTCATTCAGATAGGTCTCATTCTCCTTAGCAACCAGGTAAACGAGCAGTCGTGGAAATTGTGTTGCTGGATATTATTGTGAAAATTGATACAAAGAAGCATCTAAAACGATATTCAACCATACCTTGCCATTGGGATTTATGTGAGAATCATTTTGAATGATTAATCAGTGAAATCTGTTCAGTGACGCCAAAGTTCTGAAGAATAGTAAGTTTTTGGATTCACTGAGAATATAATTTTGGTTAGTGTTTGTTTGTATTTTCTACACGATCATCCTAAAACAACTTGGCCTAATTTTGAAAGTCACGGCCATCTGGATGGATATTGACCAAGGTGTATGATTATTATTGACCACTTTATCAAGGTGTTTCAAGTAACTTTTCAAGATGACCGAATTCAAGAAAGTACCGAGGGGAAGACCAAGATTGGGACTGAAAACCAATGGTGGGACTGAGATAGTGCTGAGTACGGTACCATTGCCGAAAGAATTGAATGTAATTTGTGGTATGAAGTGTGGATTAGGAGTGAAGGTCAAGGACAGAGCAATACAATGCTGTTCGGAAAACTGTTCGCAATGGTGGTATATAGCGTGTGTAAATAAGTACTGCACAGTACAAGTGTATTCAAAATGTACCAGGCTCAAAGTGGAGCTGTGGAAAGTGCAGGGAAGAAGAAGATAAGAAGAAGAGGGAAGCATGTATTTAGGGGAAGAAGAACGTTAACAAGGGAAAAAACGAGAATATACCGGAAATTATTATGAATGAGGAGAAAACGAATGGGAAACAATTGAAGAAAGGGAAATATGCCGAACAAAGTGAAGTTGAATGTTCGAGAACTATGAATAACGAAGAAGAGCAGACGCGGGAGAATATACACGCAGAGAAAACGCAACTGAAGTTTATTCCAGAAGAAGAAATGAAAGACAAAAATAAAGTCAGCAAATTTGGTGAAATCGAGATGGAATCTGTTAGATCTAAAAAGGAAGGTAAACAAATAACCAAAAAGAGTATTGTACTGCTGAGAAGCTCGATTGTTCGTGGAACAAGTGTCGGCACGGCCGCACGGGATCCAGTGTAGAGGTGGATGTGAGACCAGGAATTGGTGTATTCAGAATGAGGAGAGTGGTGGATGAAATGAAGAAAAGGGAAGTCGATGGAAAAGGTATTATTCTGATCGTAGGAGGAAATGATTTGAAAGAGATGAGACAAAGAGAGGATGGACAAGATATAATGAACAAAGGAATGAAGGAATTGATTGAAGCTGCGAAAAAGAAGTTCGGAGAAAGTCGAGTTGCAGTTAGTGTGATTATATACAGAAAAGATGAAAATAGAGAGCTAATTGATGGAGTCAACGCTGCTACTGAGCGATTGTGCATCAGAGAACGAGTGGTGTACATTGAGTCTAACTGTTGGGTACATGAAGAACATTTGAAGGCTGACGGGGTCCATTTAAACATATTGGGAGCAGAGAAACTGGGTCAACTGATGGGAAGAGTCGCCGAGAAGATTAGAAAAAGAGCTAGCTTGTGACTAAATACGATTGAAAGTAGCAGAATAGAGGTAGGCCTAGGCAATAATATGGAAAGAGGAGACAAATCAAAACAGAAGGATATTGAGATGGGAGTCAATTTTTTTTTTTTTTTTCAATAACATCGAAACTTGATACAAAATCATTGTTCCCCTATTAAGGCTAAGGATGAGAGTAGGATCGTTTGGACGGGGCACCACAAGGGCGATCCCACCACCCCATTTTATTATTATTTTAAATTAAAGCAATGAACTTTGACACCAGGTTTACGCTGTCTGTGACCACACATCTTCGCCGCAGATAAAAGTCTTCAGTTGTCGAAAGTCCGGAACACAATATAAACTGTTTTTGCGATATATCCGGACACTACCAACATTGGTATTAGGAATAATCCAACCACACGAATGTTGATATTTTTCACTTTGAACTAAGTCTCTTAGGCAATGTTCACTTCTTCCAATGACAGCAGGTGCAAAGTTCATCATTATACAAAGGATAAACAATAAGGAGTGACAGCCCTCGATATAACTAGGCCTATCACTCTACTGATTAAGGTCGTGGCCAATTAGTACTTCATCCAAGCATTCACTTCGAGGACTGTGGGAAACCACGAAAAACCACGTCAGGATGGATCAAATGTTTGTTGATCTTGAAATATACATTTTTTCTTCCAACTTATATTCTTCTCGTCTGTTCTTGTTTTCTTCGTTTCTTGAGACATTGATAGTTGTGATGACATGGATGCAAGGAAAACCAAGTGGCAGTGGAAAGTCTCGATCCCCCATAGCCCTCTCGACATTGATGATATCCTGATGGCCGTGCACAAAAACAATCTGCCAAGGTTCCTGTATTCTTTTGAGTGATTTTCAAACTTTTGGGACCCAAATATCTTGAAAATCCTAGAAATAATGAATGTGCTTACATAAATCTATTCTAAAATACAATATATTGAAACGCTAATATCGAAACCACTTCTCAAAGTCATAAAAACTCTGTGTGATCCCTTTATATCAAATTAGCTGAATGTCAGCCTTCTTTCTGGCTAGCCCAGATATCAAAATCTTGTATCGTAAGTATTTCACAAAATAACTAAAACTATTACTTCCCTTTACGTTCACTTGTAGTATGGTACTCGAAGATCATGTAGACATCACCGGAAGTAACATTGGCTCAGTTTAAATCCTTTAAAACATTATTTATATACGGACAGATATATCTCAAAAAACTGTTGTTATCCATGGTCTGCCATGGTCCAAAAAAATACATTAAAAATAACATTAGTTAATTGCAGAAGTATATGCAATGAACTCGACGAATTGAGAACAGTAGTAGACACTATAAATCCCGATATTTTCGTACTTGTGGAAACCTGGCTGGACGATGGCTACACCGATAAAGAGATAGAGGTAGGCGGTTACAGCTTATTCAGAAGAGACAGAAATAGACATGGGGGTGGTATATTGCTGGGATTAAAAAATGAGTTGAATGGGAGAATCTTGTGGATAGAAGAAGCAGTAGAGTTGATGGGATTAGAAATTAAGTTCGGAACAGAAATGTTTATAATAATTGCGGGATATAGGCCGCCAAATTCTAATAATGATGTTCTTGTCAAGATTAGAGAAAGAGTGGTTGAAAGTGCTCATAAAAGGAATGTAATAGTTGCTGGAGAGTGGAGACTTGAATTTACCAGGAATAAATAGGGAAGAAGGGACTGTAGGAAGTAGCACGGATAGAAGGCAAGAACTTGTTTATGAAATAATGAGTGTAGGATTTGTGCAAACGGTTACGGAGGGTACTAGATTAACTAGGACAGGTAGTAATAACTTTTTGGACGTTAGCCTAGTCAGACCACCGGAAAAGTGGTTAAGAACTATCGTGGACGTTGGTATCAGTGACCATAATATTCCAACAGTAGAATTAATTGCACATAGAGTAAAAGATGAAAAAAAGGTACAGAAGAAAGTCTGGTTCTATAAAAAGGCGGATACCAACAAAATTAGGTTACATTTAAATTATTGGAGGAATTACTGGTTGAGGAGAAGGGGGATAAAGACAAAAAATGGGACAGTTTTAAAAACATTGGAAAGGGATTACAAAGAAGTACAAGGGAAGGGGTAAGAATGGAAGTGGAAAAAGTGGATAGAGAAGTAGGTAAATATGGATTCATACAAAGAACGACGCGGGAATGGAATGAATTGGAAGAAGATATCTAGAACATAACGAAGATTGGTGATTTAAGAAGAGAGCTAAGAAAAAAATGAAGTATAATTATATCGAGTATGTTTGACTGTAATTTCATTAGGTATAGTAACCATTACCACCTGTTTTATGAACAATCTGTAATGAATAAATAAAATATGTAAATATGTGAATAGGTCTACTGATATACGTCTTTCACAAACTAATCAATTTCTCTCGTATTAGTAATTGTTTATGTAACAACTAATTGCTATTTAATTCGTTCACCGAAAACTATGTTATACCTAAATGATTTCGAATACCTTAGGGCCTGATACAGAAAACTTGGATTTTTCCATTCTCTTTGTGTTTCTTTTATTACAATGCACACTCGATCCTATTTACGACAACTTCAAGCTTCATGCAACTTCACACATGCATGTTGACTATACTTGATAGACTAAGTTAGTGTAGATATACATTATGTATAGGCCCAAGAGAATGTATTTAACAGAAAGATACATACTATACCTCAATATATCAGAAATGTTATCTTTTCCGTGAAAATTGCCTTCAATAGGCCTATACAGCGTAACTAAATTTGAAAATTCAGTAGCACATTCTCAGCTATGTAATCACAATTTTATGATTAGTCCGTCAATAGACTTCACGTAATAGTTGGTGTGTATTGAACAATTAAAATTAAACTACGCAAATGTCAAACGACGATTTGTACATTCTTGATACAGAACTGCGTTCCTCGTCGATATTCTCCCGCTCATATTGGGAATATGGAACGCACAGAGACCACCAAGAGTCCCGAACACTGCTCAGTGGTCCCGGATCAGTTTCGACCAACCAGAATGGTTGAAAACATACACGGTATTCAAATTCAAATAACGTCGAAAATCATAGTTGTGTTGGTAAATTATAACAAGTTTGATAAATGTCTACTCAAGAGATCATTAAAAGAAAATAATAGTAATATTGTACAATGAACCCTGTTGTACAATGTAGATTGCGTCAAATTAAAACGATAAAAGGAAATATTACAGTAGGCCCACACTACGGTATTCGCGAAATGAGTATCTAGATTCTGGTTCATATATCAATAATATAGGTTCATATAGATAGAAGTGAATATTATGAGAGGACATGATGTCGTTATATTTTATAGCACCTTATTTTTAGTACGATGTTGCAAAGGGTAACATTTTATACTGCTTTCTTGCCAATTGAACAATATTTAAATTTTCACTTTCACCTATCAACCAGAATTTATTTAAACCGTTTTGATTTGCCATTTCTGAAGTAGGCCCTATGTCCATTTGGCCCCCCATCTTTAAAAATATTTGAATCTTTTGTGAGGTTATTGGAATGTACTCATTCATCTCAAAAGTCTTAGTGACTGTAGACACTTGGTCGATTGATTATCATACTGAACTGTCATTCAGGAGACCGGGGTGCGATTCCCGCCATGGTTGACTATCCTGCAGGGGTTTTTCGTGGTTCCCTCTGTCGTTCAGGTCAATTCTGGGATGGTTCCTTAACAATAGACCACGGCCGACTCCTTCCCACTATTCAAAAACACATATTAAAACAACATTCCGTAACATTTTAAATTTTCAATATGGTATCATTTTTAGGGCTATTATCTAGAATAGAATGAACTATTGACTTGGAAATAAAATAGCGACAAGATGTTTTGCAGAATATGTTAGCTTTGACCGTGTGTCAGAAGTATTTTACAAGGACTTGGGTGAGCCATTTTTCTAATTATTCAATATTCTTACTTTGCCATGCATACAAAATCCTTATACAAAATTTTATGTTTCGGAAAATAAATATCCAATTCACAATATCGATGCGAACGTAGCCAAAACATTAAAAAACTACTAGAAGTAATAAAGTGCAATCCACCTATCATTGAAACCAGACCTATACACTCACTTCTTTAATATACTACCGTTTAAATCAAGTCTTAACAGATGCATTTAAAAAGTCTTGAAAGCTACCTAATTGATTAATGTTATTATAACTTATTCTAGTGTGAGAGAGTTTCTACAGGAATAAGTAAATTGACTGTATTAGCTAATTCTGTGTAGGCAAAATGAATTATGGTTCAAAACGAAATCTGTTTCCTAATAATAAATTATCAATATTCACTATTCTCTACACCACCACCATGTATTGTATATTCTGTACATAAGTTATTCATACAATTGTTAATTACTACCTTTATTTGATGCCAAGACCTTTTAATTATTATTCATTCTGTTACGAGCGGAGTACTTGCTTCCGTATGAAATTCTAAAACATTCTGTAAGTATGCAACCAAAATAACGCCGATGTGATATAAGATGCCTAGTACATCCACCGCGCAGCTTGACGGGAGTTTAATGTACTACGTGCTATCGAGGGTCACAAAATCAAAGCACAGAAAAACCTCACAAAACCCGTTTCGAGGTACACGAAATCAAAGTACAGTTTCCACACATCGAGGGACAGTAAGTATATCAAGGGATACAAAAATGATCTCGAATGTGGTTGAAAAAGTGAATTATGAGGGACAGAAAATCAAAGGTCACTATCCACAAAAAGCAAGGTACAGTTTATCAAAGTACACTATAACTCGAATTAGAACTCGAACACCGCCCCACCAATAAATCTTGCCTCCCTCCCACAACCTAGTATGAGCCCCGCCAAAACCATATTTCTTTTCCCTACCAACATTCCCGAAGTAATTAGAATTGCCAAAACCCTGAACAACAAGCACTCCTGTAGCCTGGATGGAATCCCAGGCTCCATCCTAGCTAAATGCAGTCACCTTATCGCCCACCCCCTCACCATCATCATCAATAGCTCCTTCACAACTGGTGTCTTGTCCCTGAAACTAAAAGAAGCCCTTATAATTCCCATACATAAAAAAGGAAAAATGACTGAAGTCAACAACTACAGACCCATTTCCCTCCTATCCTCCATCTCCAAAATATTCGAAAAAATCATGCTTGCCCGTTTACTTCCCTACCTCGAAACCCACAACACCCTCGCCGAATGCCAACATGGTTTCCAAAAGAACAAATCCACCATCACTGCAATATTCAACTTCCTAACCACCCTCCACACAGCCCTTGATAGAGGTGACCACTCTATTGGCCTCTTTTATGACCTATCCAAAGCTTTCGACACCATCGACCACCACCTCCTCCTCACCAAACTTAACTCACTTGGGATCCGAGGTATTGCTAACAAATGGATAGCCTCGTTCCTATCTGATCGAACCCAAGTGGTTAGGATCCCGTCCATACCCTCACCCACTATCTCGAATCCACTGAAGATCCTCAACGGCGTTCCCCAAGGGTCGGTCCTCTCACCTCTTCTCTTCCTCCTCTACGTCAATGACCTCCCTCAATTACTTAAAGCGGGACACCTCTTCCAATTTGCCGATGACACAAACCACCTTCTCACCACACCCAAAACCAACCCCTTCTCCTCTCTTACCCAGTCGGCAAACCATCATACCTCCCCCATGTCCACCTACTGCCTCAATAACAAACTTGCTCTCCAGCCCACCAAAACAGTCTACATACACTTCCATACCAGAACTAATCCTCCCTCCGTCTCTCCCCTCATCAGAGTTGACAATCAAATCATCCCCAGTACCCCCTCCACCAAGTTTCTGGGAATCCACATCACTCCCACCCTAGACTGGTCCATCCACATCCAACATACTCTTAATAAAATCAAAAGCGGTAACTTTCTCCTCTGAAGACTAAAACCAATCGTCAACCTCCATTCCCTGAAGCTTGTTTACCACGCCCACCTCCACTCTCACCTAGCATACAGCCTCCTCTTTTGGGGCACGTCTCCTCAGGCCAAACGGATATTCATCATACAAAAACAGGCTATACGCATAATATCTGGCATCTCCCGTCGTAAAACCTGCAAACCTCACTTCACAAACCTCAAAATCCTAACCCTAACTTGTACTCTTATCCAACTTGCCAGCACCTTTGTCCGAAACCACCCAAACCTCTTCATCACAAATTCAACTATCCACAACCACTCCACAAGAAACAGCAACACCATCCGCACATTAACCCACAATCGCTCACTCTTCACTCAGAGCCTACTTCACCTCTGCACCATCATCCACAACAAGCTACCCTTAGGCATAACCAATTCAACCAATCAAAAAACTTTTGCATCCAGCCTTAAACACTTCCTCATTCAAAACCCTTTCTACACTTCAGAAGAATTCCTATCATCTTAAATATCACACATAGACCTACCCATTTCACCTCCCTCATTTGTCAGTTGGTTGTGATTAAATTTAATATCTCACCCTAACATAATTTATATCAGAGACCTACATACCATAATTTCCTGACATGTACATAATTGTATATAAATATTACTTATTGATTGATTTATTTCAAAACATTAGACATAGGTATACCTCTAGACTCAGACTACATAAATATTCTTAGTTATTAAGCTGACGCTTCCTACATCTGTATCATGTACAAATCTACAGGAAAAGAATAAATACAATACAATACAATACAATACAATTGAAGTACAGTATACCAAGGGACAGAAAACAACATTTGAGTACACAGAACACATATCGAGGTACACTAAATCAAAGTACAGAATGACCACATTGAGGAACAGTATATCAAGGGACACAATATATGGTCCCCACAAAACACATATCAAGGTACACTAAATCAAAGTACAGTATAGCCACATTGAGGGACAGTTTATCAAGGGACACAATATATGGTCCCGACCATGGTAGCAAAACGTTGTAGGAACTACTAAATTGTGTGAAACCACAGCCGTTTTGATTGGATGAAACCAAAGATGGATGAGACAGTCTAATCTGACAGCAGACTGATCTAATAAAAAAGGCTGTGTGAAACTGACACTTGGCCAAAAATGGACGTTGAGTTAGAGAATTTGATTAGGTATATATTTCCAGTTGATTCCACTCTTCCAGGTACGTCTTAGCCGTGAAGCCGTGATTGTATTTCCATTATTTATTTCTATTATTACTCCACAATGCTAATTAGCACAATTATTTCAATAGGCCTATATCGCACTTAGCTAAAGCAAATAAGGTTATGTTCCATTTGTTGACATGTTTACCTGAACTTGTCAATGTAAGGAGATACTATTTCAACTGTGTTTCAGACAACTGGAGAGAAAATCCCGATATTGCAGCATATCTTTCCAAGTTGGGTTCACATGGATTAGAAAGCCTTGGTAAGTACATGCTATGTTAAGTAGGCTTAGGCCTTGCACACCTGACAGGATGTAGGCCTAGGCCTAGCCTGTGATACCAACATAGGCCTACTCTATTATTACATCTATAAAGAAGATGTACCCACTCCCATATCAATGCCCATACTAATAACATGGCCTGTATTTGTGGTTTCTTGTGGACAAATTAGAGCCAGAGTTACTGGCAAATTAGTGGCTTGCTTGTAAACTAGATGAAGGCCTAGATACGAGTGCCACGGTGCCGGTGTTATTGATGGACTTACAGAATCTATCATTTTCGTGCAGAACAAATGTCACAGCTAACATAATCATCTACTGAGCCGTGTAGTCCCATATTAAAGCGATAGTTGCGCTAGCAGCAAGTTGAACTGGGCGAAAATGTTGTCCCTGGAAATAGGCCTAGGCCTACTTCACTTTGAAAAAGTGTGTGGGTAGGCCTACACTTTCTTTATAAATAATTGATAGAGTATGTTGCTATCAGGGGCGTCGGAACGTTTTCAAAGTTGGGGGGGGGGAGGGGGGGCAAGCTCAACAATTGCGACCCGCGAAGGAAGGAAGTATGGGGTGCCACATATTCAATACCATTTAAGTATTTTTCAGGACAGAAGAAAAAAATACTAAATTTAGGCCTACCAAGACGGGGGGAGGGGGGATCTCAATTTGGAAAAGTAAATGCCATAGAAGAACAGTTGTACAAAGCCCAGTTAACGCGAAGCCTGCGATCCGCAGAGGGCAAGGTGGGAACGACCCTTTCTGGCCCCGCAGGAATTTTTTTTAAATCACCCTTTTTTTGACACGATTTAACGTGTTTCAGATGAGATTTAGATGACAAAATCGATCTTTTTGAAGAACTCGAGGTACCCAACTGATATTTGCCAATCATAGTTATTGTAACTGCAGGGTCGTTCTGGCTCAATTTAGCGCCACAGGCAAGGACTCAATTGTGAGCCCCAAAAACTGTAGGCCTATGCACATAGTGAAAGTGAATGCAAGTGAGGGAGGAATTAAGCCCCGCAGGGACATTTTAGAAAATTTATCTTTTTAAATACGATTTTACGGGTTTGGGAATTACACAAAATTTTTGGAATTCATGAATTCTTCAGTGTGGTAAGAGCTAGTTTTGCTGAATGGCTGATCCAAGAGAATAAATAGCTAAATTGATCTATCATTCGATAACAATGCTGTTCGAATAATAACATTCACTCCACCCAATAATGCATAAGTAAAATAGTATATGATTTATGCAATATTATTGTTAATAGGATGTCACAAATGTGCGCCAATAGCGCCCCTAGAAATTGGACGCCTCTGGCAGTCACCCTCTTTGCCCACCCTTAGAAACGACCCTTATTGGAAGTTCTCTTTTTCCATTTCACTTTATTGTCATCGTTACGACTGTTGGAATTTTGGAAATTTACAAAAATTGTATTAAATAATTTACATCTGGAAGAAGCATATAGTGTTGCTTGTTGATTTCTGCTAACTCATAAACTACGTACGTACCAGAGTGTCATTTCGAAACGGTACATCAAATTTCTTTGAATTACACTTTTTTTAATAGGGTTCAACGTGTTTCAGATGAGATTTAGATGCCAAAATCAATTTTCTTCTAGAACTGAATGTGCTCATCTAATTTTCTAGGCTATGCAATGTGAAATATCAATCTATGTACGATTTAATCTATCTTTATACATCTTTCCTTCCTTCTCTATCTTTTTTTCTTTCTTTCCTCAGCTCTTCCTTCTTTTTTCGTCTTTTCTATTTCTCGTCTTTACAAATTGTGTCTTGCAAGACCTTTTTCTTGCCCCCCCCCCCCCCCTCTTGGCTAAAAGTTGGGGGGGGGGGAATGCACCCATTGCCCTCGGTTCCGACGCCAGTGGTTGCTATCACTACATTGTGGCTGACAATTGGGAGCCTATTGTCTTGGCGAGCTGCTGATTGTTGATAGCTTCATTTGTACAGTATTATTTTACCAATAAAGAAAAGACAGTAGGATATAGACCTGCATGATATTTGTCTCACTGAGTCAACCAAGCCTCTTATTTGGTCTGCCTTTGCATTGGTTCGATCCTGCATACAGCCTGGGGTTTAGAAATGTTCATCGAAAGTGTTAATCTGTTCATTATTCCCAAATAACCTAGCTGTTTTTGGGGTCATGGACCAAACACTAGATATGCTTACTAATGTGGAAATATCTTACATTTTAGCAAAGGAACCCGAACGACTAAATGAAGCCCAATCATCCGTACTGCAGCAAACACAAAATGTCGCATTTTCAAATTACAAAACGTTCATACACTCAGCAGAATGTTCCAGAGAGATATTTAAACATTTCAATAACACCGAACAAAATCTTGATGCATTAATCACGAAGCTGCCCGAGTTGATGAAGACGTGCGAGGAGTTTATTGAAACTTCCAATGACATCAACATGCATCGACGACTCAACTCTTTGACATTGACACGAAATGCCGAACTCCTTGAAATATTGGAATTGCCTCAGTTGATGGATACATGCATTCGTAACGGAAACTATGAAGAGGCGTTGGAGTTAGCTGGCTATGTGCGAAGGCTGGGGAAGAAACATGGACACATTCCATTAATTGTGGTATGCTCAAGCATGACATTCTTAGCTTTCGTATGTTTGACCTTGGACATAATCGGTTATTGATAATCCATGCTCGAACTTGGACATTGTTGTTTGCCCATGATCTCATTCACTCATCACAGGTCCATTGTGCATCTATCCTATCATGCCACACTGAGTTTGACAACATTTCAGACAATTTGTACCCTCGATAGGTATCATAATCAACAAATCAATTGTATCGTTCATCTCTGGTAAAATGTAATTACCGGAATGTTATCACTTCCCAAACTGAAAACACCAAATAATTTCAAAACCTCTGTCACATTTGTCCACCTACGGTAGGCCTACATAGTGAGGTCGCCATTCCATTGCAGAAAGTGACATTCAATCAATCATTTTTTTTAATATAATTTTTTCAATTAGGGGTATGACTGAAATTTGCCCATCACTATTTGCTAGAAGTAGACAGAAATGAATGCATGGTGCCCACACATGTTCACTTTTGCAGACAATTGTAAACGAAGTTGAGCAGTCATGGCTGTCAATGCTCCACACGCTATTGTCGCAACTGAGAACAGACCTGCAACTTCCGAAATGCCTTCAAGTTGTTGGCTATCTACGAAGAATGGAACTGTTCTCGGAAAGTGAAATGCGACTGAAATTCCTACAAGCGCGAGACTCGTGGTTGGAAAGCCTTCTACGAGCTATACCCGACGAAGATGGTAAACAACATTGAGTGTAACTACTAAGCAGATAGGATTGATTCAGGAATACCACAAATGTGATGCAATTACGTATTGCTTGGCATTATGCCACACCTATTGTGCTTACAAAAATGTTTCTGTGGTCTGAACTAGAGTTCGTATCATATAAACATGATATTACTTTCAACTTCGGACAGTCTGTACTTTGTACCGTAGACAGTCTTATAGGCCTAGTGCGGAAACAGCTTGGGTACGTACTAGAATTGCAAATATGCCCAATGCAGCCCATGGATTTTAATACAAACAAATATATGCAATTCTGTTTCTAGTCTGCTCTACTAATACCATTCTGACATTTTCAGCTAATCACCACCTGAGCAAGACTATTGAACTCTCCCGCGTGCATCTGTTCAACATCATAACACAGTACCGAGCGATATTCAGTGACGAGGAAGACGCGCACATTCCATACTCAAAATGCATGAACATCAATGAGAGTCACATATTCTATAATTGGATAACTTCAAGGGTAAGCTCTTGAATGTTCATTATAGGCCAAGGTTTGTTACTGGAATTATGACTCTGAGTGAATCGTATGTAAGGTGAAAAAAAAAGTTCAACCATTCAACTATTCAAACTTGACAGCGTTGTTGCATTCAATGTTGATCAAACACGCATGCTTACATTGTCTTGTGATTCACAAGATCGTAAATGTCACTTGAAAATAACATATCTAATTATTATCCTATGGGTAGGTGTATTACCCTACCAGTCATACAATTCCAGACTTATTTTTACTATGAAATTTGCAAGAGAGAAATCGAACTTTTGGTTCTAATCAGTGGTGTAGTCGTAGAAAATGAAGTGCCGGGGAGGTGGTGCTGTCGTAAAAATAACGGTACCCCAAAATTTCGCATGAAGATCGATATCATGTACTTTGAATAGCAACCTCCACAGCGCCCCGCGAGGAAAAGAATCCAAATTGTTTTTTAAACAATTATATTCAGTAAGTTTTGGTACTCGTAATTCTAGCACGTGGCTGGCACACTGGGACTGCGAGCTAATAAGGTGTAGGCCAACAATTATTGTTCTTATTACTTTTTATAACATACAGTATCTTTTTTGTTTTATCACTTTTATTTTTATCAATTAAATTGGAAAAGTTATTTAAACTTAGATCATACCGATTTGAAGCTTAGAATATTGTTCACAGTTCCGATTTCTTGACTCGAAATCTTGTCGTTATTCAGGCCACTCTCCATTCCATCCCTCACATAATTCGCCTCCCTCATCTTCAACGGTGTTCAACTTAACACTTTTTGTCTCTACTTGAATCATCTTCACTTTGTTCTTTGTCTGATTCATTAATATTCACCGGGTTTTGATCCGGTTTAGAAACTTTTCTGAAAAAGTTGGCCAATGTGTCCTGACCACTATTCCTTTTCATAATTAAAATGTGTACAAAACTAAATAAAAACTAAACACTGACAGATATAGGCCTACCGACTGTACGCACCGAAGTATACGAGTGAACTAATAAGCGCTATTTTGCGTACCTCACAAACTACCGATGGCAGACCAAAACTCTGGTTCTCGGAATAACAACGTATCATAATAAGTAAGATCAATAATAACTGTAAACGGCGTCCGCTTGCAGCTAGGTGTGACACGGAATGCTCGTACAGTATTCAGGAGTCAGAAGCAGCCATGTTGAAGGAAATTGAGCTAACCAGACATTTATACATGAAATTCCAGGAAAAGTAATATTAAAAAGTACAAATAAAATGATAGGGTATATTGTTTCAGCTAGATCTATGAGAGATCCATTCACTTCACCGTTCATTATTGGCAAGTCTGCAATATTAGATAATTTTCATCAAGTCAATTATTACTATTATTACTGGATTTACTTTGTCCCATGATTGGATATGAAATGGCAGATTACCAAAGATCAGCGCCCTACGCCGCCCTGCCCCCACTGCATGCCTGGTTCCAATATTGAACAGTATGAGTGCATCGATATAAAGGACAAGGAAAGGGGTGATTTGAAATGAAAGGAGAAAATAATCCCTAAGAAATGAAAGTAGATATAAAAAATGACATCAAAATTGAGGAAGATTGACTAAAATGTTACGTCCTACTAATTATAAATTGAGAACACTCCTTTATGAACGTGGTTAAAACTTGAAACACATTGAAAAAGAAAATGGCAAAAACGCAATATTTCAGAAAGAGTCACGTGAACGAAGTGATCGAAATTGCTCGATCTGTTTCAGGTAAGCATTTTCCTGGCTACATTAGATTACGACTTGAAGCGTGGTATTGGCACATCCATTGATTCCATGCTGGGCCAGTGTATGTATTTTGGAATGTCGTTCAGTCGGGTGGGAGCTGACTTCAGAGGACTGGTCGCACCCATCTTCATCCGAATAATCGAAACAACGATGGTGGATGCTGTCAAGAGAGCAACGAGGAAGTATACACTGGATATGGATCAGTTTTCTTTGACTAAAACGCTGCCGAATGTTGTCAGAAATAATACAACTTCCGATACGGTAAATATTATCACAATGTTTGAAAATGAAAATGTTTGAATAGTTGGTTACATTTGAAAGGATTAAAGATGACCCACCGCCCAGAGGTTGGCTAATAGTGGAATAAAGAAGTGAGGTCAGGGCCTGTTTATTGAATAGACATTTGTCATGACACACAAACAATCTTACAAGCTTGCCAGTAGACTTGAAACTAGATCCACATATTTGTAACTATAACTTTGTACTTAATGCAGTTGCTCAGGCTACAGAGCGTCCATGCTACGAAACAAGCTGATTAGTTCGTGGGTGGCTGACAGAGCTTCACATGACCACATTATTAATTTATTATTTGGAATGTGTCATGATGAGCAGAGAAAATACTCAATTCTAGATTTAACATCAGATTTATCTCAAATAATCCTATCGCCGTAAATCGGGTGCCGGCAACCTTTCTTAGCAAGGGTGCCAAAATAAACCTTTTCACTTATTCTCAAAATCTCTGCATGCAAGGACAAATTTGTACTAACTTGGATAGAAATTCCAAATACCGGAATTATTGAATTTGGTCGATTGCATGAGAGAACGATTTGCTGTACGTTCATTAACAAAACAGTTATTAAACAGGATATCACAAGTTTTCCTTATGAATATTGAAAAGTGTAAAATAGCTAACATAAACTGTAAACTGTTAACGCACACATAGTATGGTTTTTGTCACTTAGTTACAACTTAGTTCAGTAAGGGGACGTTTTCACACCTTGGGGGGGTGGGGGGTGTCAAGATTTGTGAAAAGGTGTTACAAGGGGATAGGTGGGGGGGGGGGGGAGGCAACTGTGTGATACTAGTGTACCATATTTTTGTTCTATTTATGTGGTGCCACTCTTATAGTTTCTTATAAGTATACCCACCCTAGGAGTAACCCTTAACTTGAAACTGTGAACCTTAAAACTAGTTAATATGGAAACTTATTATCATTACTTATGCATAATTGCATAACACGCATAATTTCAATAAAAGCAAACATGAAGAAATGTATATTTTAATACTATTACTGTAGTGTACCTTTGCTGCCTGTTCATTTCAATTTTTTGTTAGAGGGGGTGGGGGAGAATTTGTGACGTATTCAAAGGGGAGGGAGGTAATAGGTTTTGTGACCAACTGTGACACGGAAGGGAAGGGTTCAAAGTGGCATTAAAATGGTGTGACATAATTTATAGGGTTGGGCGAACCGGTTCCAATTCGAACCGAACCTTAAAATGAGGTCGGCTAGGTTTGAAAACGAACTTATTTTGAACATCTACACTGTTTATCAAAATAGCCTACAAATGAACAAAAGCTGTCAGTGCAGTGATCAGGACCTATCAGCTGTTTGCTTTTATCGACTCGATAGGTCGATCGCCGGGGAACAGACCAGAACTTCAGGTTAGCTGGCTGTGTGTCTTGTGTGACGTAGTGTGGAAATTTGTTATGGAGTCGACAAAACTGTGATGTATTAAGCATGACATCTTTTTCGTAATTTTGCATTAATCGACGTGATATTGCTTTTGAACTAGGAAAACAAACCATGAATTCCTTCACTGCAGAACTGAAATTATGTAATCAATGGCGCAATTTTGTACTGACCCAGTCTGCCCTACGAATCTTCAACGCAGTTTTACTTTGGGCCTACTACTGAAAGTGTTTGGCTCTCATTTCGAACTCAAGGTAGACCTAGGCCTTGAAATGGATAGAAGTAGGAGAATATTGAATTTTCCTGGAAGTGACAGCGACAGCGAGGACAACAATGGGTAATTTGGGAGATATGTGTAACGTGTAATCGTATTGATTTCACATCGATTTTTTAGGTTAGAAATTAAGATGGTCAATTCACTCAATTGTTATAGGCTCCTAGGCTTGCGCTCAATGAAAAAGAAACGAAAATAAATACAAGTCAGGCTGAAATGAAATGTATTGAGTATTGATTATTAATTTGTCTACCAGGCGCTGTGGTTTTCCTCCCTTAATTCCATCTATCTACGAGTAGGCCTACCCGTGCATTTATGTCGGAAGTTATGAGTAAAACTAGAAGAAAAAAGGTTCGGTTCGTGATAAAAATCAAGGTTCGCCCAACCCTAATAATTTATGGACGTCCCCTTACCTGCGAGTTTTCAATCTATATCAATCATTGTTCCGGTATCAGATTTATCGAGTATTCCAATTCGATATCAAAATGAGTCGTAAAATAATAAATTGATCGAAAATGTTGCGATCTAACGGTTACCCTCTGATTATAATATACTAGCTGACTTGGCAAACGTTGTTGTGCCATCGAAGTGATTTGTAGTGAATGTTGGTTGTTATACTATCTAGCGTGTAGCCGCGCAAATGGTGAGTAACCTTGAGTAACATTGACCAACGCCGTCAATGTCAGGGGACAACGTCATTACTGGTGTTGTCCTTGAAGTGCCAATTTTTGGATATTGCTCGTAGGAGAAAGCTCGGCGGAAGAACTCGTATACTTTAGGACCTTCTACCACCCCTAACGAATGTGCGTGAGGAATTTCACGACACTCGGCCGAGCCGTTTCGGAGGAGTTCGTCCTCTAACATGTGACACGAGCTTTTCATATATAAGACGATCATACTTATGAAAATGATACTTCTATCATATACGGTATTATTATAATTGCCTACCGGTATTTATAATTTAATATTGAAAAAGAGACTTGCAAACAGGAAGCTATTGCCCTAACAATTACTTTTTTTTTATTTATTCCCTTTAATGCTGTTTAACGACCCCACCAACAGCTAGGTTATACGGGGGTTCGAATGAGCAGGTGATAATGATGATGGGTGAAAGGAAAAGCTCATGCCTTATGCGGGACTCGAAGCCACAATCAACGGTGACTTCGGTTTGTACCGCGAGTGATGGTTGACGTGGCCACTGGTGCGGCTAATCACGTTATTTCGTCGTATTTCATATGATCTGTGATGACCTTTGAAAAGTGATTAGTGATAAATGGATGTGACCGTCTCTTCCAGTGTAAACCTCCGCAGGCCTTATTGGAGTTCTACCCGTTGGCAGAGTACTACAACGGCATCGTGGCGGCGCTCAACGATCTCCGCCTGTGCGCCGCTCTGGCTGCCGTGGCGTCGGCGACCCGCCACATCCAGCAGTCGCTGCGTGACGTGGCCAAGGTCACGCTCGCGTTCTACCGCCGGGAGCAGCAGGCCCTGACGCGGGCGGAGAAGGACAGCATGGCGCGGTTCTGTGCCGCCATCAGCCAACAGCTGATCCCACATCTGCAGAGATCCATCCACCTGGTTTATCCCCCGCAACAAGTTGCTACTCAATTGGGTATCACCATGCAGCAATTGAAAACTGAGGTTTGTATTCCAGTTTGTATTTTAGAGCTGTCAAATATTGAATTGATTGAAAATGTTGAAATCTAACGGCTATTTTAATTATGTTCAGTCATGCTGATGAAACTTATACATTTATCATGTACTAATACAACCAGGAAAACGCCATATGTGCGTTGTTAGACGAGCGGATAGAGGGTCTATGTAAGAAATATGCTTTTCCTAGTTCGTTTTTTAAACATATTCGAGGAAATCGTCATGATGACTGCCAAACTTTTGCCTACATTTGCCAATTGGATGACATTCAAGTTATAAATGGGTACAAACTGCTTCGAGTGGTACCAATTTAGCACATTTTATGTTTTTCCTTCAAAATGGCTGACCCGATCAAGCTGAAAATTTCCAGAAATGTGTACCAAAATATAATTCAACTTCACGCAAAATTTCATTTTTTTGGAGAATGAAAATATTTTTTTTCCGCTGTGTTATTCTAACGCGTATTTTTGAAATTTCTGAAATTCATAAAAATAAAAGTTACCACCCGATAATGCCACAAAACTGAACAGATCTAAGTTAGATGAGGAACCAAAGTTGATAGCTGTGGCCGTTTGACCTGTGGAGAACCGACAAAAAACATGAAGAAAACAAAAAAAAAACGAACACCAATATTTTTCAGTACGTCAAGTTGAATCCTCGCTAAAGTTCGTTTAATTATTTACTGGTAATTACTTTTCACTGTTTTTCCTTCTACTATTTACTAGGGTCGCCAATTGATCAAGAAAACGTAAACGATACCGAAATGTGCTATATTGAAATCGATCGAAAATATCCAAATACAGTACAACCTCGATAGTACGACCTTGAGGGGCGACAGCTAAATCGTCGTATTATCAGGATCGTCGTATTATCGGGTTCGTCGTTATAAATTGAAACTTATATTACTTGTTCATTTTTTAAATATAGGAAGATGAAGGAGTCAGGAAAATTAAGATATTGTCGTCAACAATTATGAATTAACATTTATATTCTAGTCAATACAGTCATACCGTATGTACAGGTATATAAGCCACACTGACTTATAAGAGGCACCCCTACTTTTCAGGTTCTATCTTTGGAAACCTTTTTGTTTACTTATATAAGACGCACTATCATATTCCCAATATTTCCTGTAAAGATAGATAGATAGATAGATAGATAGATAGATAGATAGATAGATAGATAGATAGATAGATAGATAGATAGATAGATAGATAGATAGATAGATAGATAGATAGATAGATAGATAGATAGATAGATAGATAGATAGATAGATAGATAGATAGATAGATAGATAGATAGATAGATAGATAGATAGATAGATAGATAGATAGATAGATAGATAGATAGATAGATAGATAGATAGATAGATAGATAGATAGATAGATAGATAGATAGATAGATAGATAGATAGATAGATAGATAGATAGATAGATAGATAGATAGATAGATAGATAGATAGATAGATAGATAGATAGATAGATAGATAGATAGATAGATAGATAGATAGATAGATAGATAGATAGATAGATAGATAGATAGATAGATAGATAGATAGATAGATAGATAGATAGATAGATAGATAGATAGATAGATAGATAGATAGATAGATAGATAGATAGATAGATAGATAGATAGATAGATAGATAGATAGATAGATAGATAGATAGATAGATAGATAGATAGATAGATAGATAGATAGATAGATAGATAGATAGATAGATAGATAGATAGATAGAAAACTAATATTTACGTCATGATCAACTGCTCTCCTTCCACATTGACACTACACAGTGCATTTTTATGTGCCCAAGTTCTGCCGAACGTAGAAAGTTTGTTAAGTTTGATTGCTGTGGCATATTCTATGTTCAATCTGTATTTTATCCTATTGTACATTATGGTTTGAAGTTCTGGTGACACATTTGAAACTTCATCCAAACCTTTCACAATGGCCCTGTGTATAGTGCTTTTGCATAGTATAATTATAAAATTTGCAATCTGACGTCCCAGCACATCTTGCTGATCCGTTGGTATTCCCCCAATCAGATACTTAGTTCCCGTGAATACATCCCCCACCAGTCGCCTTATTTTATCTTTAGTGTATCTCCAGATATTCGTCACCGCGTCACATTCATACACCATGTGTAAACTCGTCCCCACGCACGGACACCAAAGACACCCCGGTTGCTCTCTGATACCCCACCGATGAAGTTTGGCAGGGTATCCAACACAGTCGTACATTAAGCGCCAACAGATGTCTCCGTCGGCACTATTAGTCGGATATTGATATATTATTGTCCACTGAACAGGATCGTCCATCCACACGCATTTTTTATCAAGGAGTGAAGTGGGGATCAACTCCTTCCGAATAGCGTGGTGAAGGTCTCGAGATTTTGATGTGCCAACATCAGAGAGAATGTCGAGGGGAACGCGGGAGCTGTCATTTGTTGCCGGGCACATTGCATCCCAAATCTTGAGCACTGATCTATAGTAGGGTTGCAGTCGATGCATCCAGTCCGTTCGGATGGAATGCATGATGCTTGTGCAAAAGTTCGAGTTTGGTGCATAACGGTTGTAATTTAGTTCTTGGAGGTGAAATTGGCTGGAACTTTCAACATCAGTTGATAAGAATGTTGTAAGATGACGTAATCGGTATGACGCTATACGGCAATATATATTAGTTAGTCCAATTCCTCCTTCTCTTGGGTCTGCAAACATAGGCCTATAATCTTTACTTTTCCAGTGACGTCCTCTCCAAACAAATCGTATTAATAATCGATGGATTTCCTCAACAAATGTCTTCGGGGGCTCAAGTACTGTGAGCGTGTGTACAAGTTGAGAGCCGAGCCGTTGGTTAGCAACAATCCTTCTGCCTCGTAGAGTCGTCCTGCTGTCCCACTTTGCCCAACGATCAATCCCACCCTTCATTTTTAATATCAATTCGTCCCAGTTCCTCGACTCCCACTCAGTTGAGTTTCCAAGGTATACTCCAAGAAAATGTAGACCTTCGGAATTCCAG
This sequence comes from Brachyptera putata, assembly GCA_907164805.1. NCBI lineage: Eukaryota > Metazoa > Arthropoda > Insecta > Plecoptera > Taeniopterygidae > Brachyptera > Brachyptera putata. The sequence goes on from OU015463.1 coordinate 2,298,141, forward strand.
TTATTGGTGAGGGGTTTGTCGAGACGCATTTTCCACGAGCCCGTGAAAAGACCTTTTGTTTTTGCAGTGTTTAGTTTAGCACCTGATGCAGAGCCGTACATAGTAAAAGTAGTCTTTAGTTCATTGAACCCACGATCATTCGTAATAAAAACAGAGACATCATCCGCATATGCTGTGGTAACTAGGGGATACGGAGATCCAGGGATTTCCAGCCCGTAAGGAGCAAGGTTTCTCTGACACAGCATTAGGAAGGGCTCATTTGATATTGAATAAAGGCATCCTGATAGGGGATCTCCTTGTCGGATCCCACGCTCAAAAGAGAAAGGACTGGTTAACGTATTGCCTACACGAACAGAACAACGCGCATTACAGTACAAAGTTTTAACAAACGATACAAAACGGTCACCAATGCCGAACGCTTTCATTGTCTTGAAAAGGTATTCATGGTTGACTTGATCAAACGCACTAGCTTGGTCCAGAGAAACTACTGCGAGAGGAGTGTTCAAGTGATTTCCAAGATCGATGGCATCTCGCATTAGATGCAAATTATTGAAAATTGATCTACCATTTATGCAGTAAGACTGATCACTTTTGATTATTGTGCTCAGTACGTTGGAAAGTCTGTTTGATAGAGCACGGGCTATTACTTTGTAATCTGTGTTCAGCAACGATATGGGCCTCCAGTTGGTTATTTGTTTTAGATCTTCTGCTTTTGGAATTAAAGATAGGACTGAAAGCTGCATGGATCTAGGTAGAGAGAATGAGTCAAATGCAGTTTCAACTACCTCTCTGAACAGAGGAGAAAGCCTCTCCCAAAAGAAACGAAAGAAATCTGTGGTTAATCCATCAAGACCGGGAGCTTTACTTAGCGTCAGTTGATATATTGCTCTCCGTAACTCACCGGCGCTCAGTGGCGAATCCAACAATCGATGGTCATTAGCATTGAGTTTTGGAATATCTTTGTATAAAACGGAGTCATTCACGTCAGTAGTATCGGTTCGGGAGTACAACTTCTGATAGTGATTGCGTATATGCCTGTTCATTTCATATTTATCACTTATGGGCTTGTCGTCGATCAGAATGGAGTCTAAACGCGCGATTGGTGGTTTCTTCTTATCCAGTTGGTAGAAAATAGGTGACATTGAGTTTCCGTGCTTGAGGTTTGAGCTATTCTCAAGTATTGATGTTGTTCTACCAATTTCGTAATAGTTTTTACGGATGATGGCCATGTTGCGGTTCAACTCAATTCGCTCCGACTCATTCAAAATCGATTTCGATTGGATTTCCTTAAGTTGATGTTCAACTCGCAGCAAAGATCCACATTTCTCATGTCGCTGATGTGACTCGTACCGTTGTGTAGCAAGACGGACTTCTACTTTGAGCTCCTCCCACAAGCTGGAACTATTGCCATTCTGAATTCGTCGTACAAATTGATTTATAAGATCATTCGTTAGTTTGGTAAAATAGGAGTCATGGAGCAAACCATTATTGAACTTCCAGTAGGGTGGTCTTGAACGTGAGGACTGGAAATCGAAATTAACCACTACCGCTGAGTGATCTGAAAATGATGGTATAATTTTGGTTGCTGATGCAAAAGATAGATGTGAGTTTCGAATGTAGCATCTATCAAGTCGTGCACGTGGGCGAAGATAGTGTGTCCCCACATAAGTAAACTCACGTGCTACAGGATGACTTACTCTCCACACATCGGAGAGGTCTTCGTCAAGAAATAGGGATCGTAGATTGTTGGCCAGATTCATTCGACGTTCAACGCATCCTGCGCGGTCTACTGGTTCCAATGTGCAGTTCCAATCGCCTCCCAATATGATGAAGTGATTATGTGGCACACGAGACAGGTAATTAGCTAGTTCTTGAATGATGTCAGCTGCAATGTTAGGATCATGTGATAGATAGATATTGATCAAATATATCTGTTTCTTGTGAAAATGTGCACTCGCTACTTGCGCATACCCAGGAATCAGAATATGAGAGGAATCAAATGAAAAAGATTTGGCAAGTATAGCAGGTCCACTGCTTGTTTGGACGGACGGATTAATTGCTATATTCATGTTTTGTAATAGAAATGTAGATGACGGCAGCTCAGTTAGGTTTGTTTCTTGTAAGAAGACAATATCTGCGTGAAGTCTCTTAATGAAATTACATAACAAAGTTTGCTTCAAGTCTGACTTTATACTTCGTACGTTGAGTGATAAAGAATTAACCATTACTTCAATTGAAAATGAACAGAACAATATTATTGTTCAAGAATTCATTTCCGCCTCCGCCACTAATGCTGTTGTCATTCTGGTCAATCTTCGCCTCACATTTAAATCTTTGCAATTTTTAGCTATGACATCTAGTTCCATGATAACAGCTTCATAGTTCGTTGAAGATTGTTTCATTATTGGTAAAATATTTTTAAAATGTCGCGATTTCTTCATCAGTTCCTTGAAACGTTGTGGTGTGAAAATGGTATCGCTACATGTTGATACTTTTTCATCCATGTTGATAAGTTCTTGTTCAAGGACATAATCTGCTATTGACGAGACAGTTGAATCACTCTCAGCCACGACATCTTCTTGACTAGCATTTTCATCTTCAGTCAACACTTGATTTTGGAAAGGGGTATAATCAAGGGCGCCTGGGATTTCCGTTATCTTCACTACTAGAGGTGGAGTGGGTCCTATAAGAAATTGGCCAGGGGTAATACAGTCTTTCTGTGAGCCAACAACTGCTTCAGAGGGATCAAGAGATGTTGGGTCAGGTAAATATTCTGATCCAATATTAACATGACTTTGATCAGTGTATGTTTGGGAGTGTTCACCGGTTGTTTGAGAGTGCTGTGAGTAGCAGTTGTCGTGACGCTCTGTAGGCTCCAAGACGATCTTCAGCGGTTCGAGACTTGACTGGCATTCTCGTGATCTCACTTTCATTGGCATGCACTTGCTCATTATTCGGCGAACCAACTGTGTACTCTGATCGGGCCGGGGGTTTGCTTGTTGGAGTTTCAGGTCGAAGAGTGTTCGTAACGGCATTGGAAAAGGAATTATTCCCTAAAGAAGGAGCTAACACTGGGAAGTTGGTAATATCTGCAATGGTATGGTTGGAAGATTGACGCTCGTCATTGACGATGGTCTGGGTACAGTTCTTAGAGATGTGGCCATTTTGTTTGCATCTGTGGCAAATTACTTCATCCATTGACACGTAAATAGTAACTTTTTTCCCCTCTATATCATAGTGCAGACATGGTGGTACTTTAGATAGACCGTTTATCATTACAAAACAAACCTTACGGAATGATTTGATGTGGGCACAGTCTACTAACTTTGAACCCGTGAGTAAATCGCGAACAGGGGTAGTTATAGCACCAAACATTTTCAATTTATCAGTCAACATTTCATTTGTAACAAACGGGAAAACATTTGACAGAACAATTTTTGTTGAAGAAGTATTAAGTCTTCTAACAGGCACAAATTGGTCCTTCACAGTGAGAAAACTATCTCTTATCACATCAAGTACACGGTTCTCGCTGTTCAAGAAAACACAAACCCTCCCGCCAGCAATTCGAGTAGCATGTCTAATATTACTTCCGGTAATTACATCAGCGATACATAGATACATACATATACATATACATACATGTGAACATATATATATACTAGCCGTAGCCCCGCGTTTAAAACGCAGGGTCTCTCTCTCTGTTGTTACTATACTTCCCACTACTATTGTTATAACTGTCGCACTGCATATACATTGAACGCACAGCCTCACTACGCACTAACCCAATTACGTGTAAATTCCTTCGCACCTTCCGTTCTCCTCCAGAATGGCGAAGCGTGAAGTGATTTACGCACCACAAAGTGTCAATGATCACACTCATCATGATCACAGTGATCAGGGCGGTGCGCCTCCCTCCTCTCCCTCCCTTCTCCGCCCGTCATCCATCCCTCCCTGCCCCGCGATCACCACCATCGTACAGACAGACAGACACGCTTAGCCTTTTATATAGATAGTATACTTGGGTATGTCGACAACACCTTTGTCATCTGGAAACACGGTAGAGCTGAGCTCGACACATTCCTGGACCACTTCAACAACGTACACGAGTCAATCAACTTCACGATGGAAGTTGAAGTGAACCGGCAGATCCCGTTTGTCGACGTCTCGGTGAAAAAGAATCCCGACGGCCATCTAGGTCCCACGGTGTACAGGAAGCCGACGCGCAGTCATCAGACGCTGACCATATCAAGAGCGAATCCAAGACTCTGTGTGAAGCCCTCACCTTACAACAACCTCCTCTCTGCGGCTCCTTCCACAAGAAGAGTGCCACAGCATCCCACGACACTTGCCACGCACACCTCATTTCTTGTTTGAAATAGTTGTTCAGGTCATCTGTATGCAAACGGGAATCGAAGGTACTTGCAAGAAGAGTAGCCTCCTTCGCTGCTTCATCAGGCATCGTGTATCCGGAACTTCACATTTCGAGTTTTACCGCGTGAATGCACGCGTGAACTAGTATATTAGGAAACGCCGTACATGTGTTTTTTGATTTAATGGTATTGACATAAGCGGAGAATTGAATAGAAAAATAATTTTAATTGTTTTATTTGCCTCACTGAAAAAAACTGCTCAACAAACTAAATTGAAAAAAGAAAATATAGACAGTTTAACGGCTGATTCTATATTTGCAAAACATTTTTAGATCATTACCTAGTTTTAAAAAAAATATTTCACGCCATTAGTTCAACATTTGGACTTTTTGTATTAAATTTTTTCTGTAAGCGTCACACAAATGGCTCAAAAATAAAGCTTCACTATACGTAGGCCTACTTCCTATTTTAAACTTCATTGTTACGATTGAATTATGTCTCAGTCGTTTTTACTTTTTTCCCTCCTCCAGATTACTCTTAGAAATAATGAGAAGAGTCATTTTCAAATATCAAGTAGGCCTATACACTCTTCCTACAACCTTTTTCCTCACGGAGTATAATGGTTTGTTCAATTGTATAGTATTTTTGATACTGCCTAATGGTTTTACTCAATGAAATCGGTGAGATGGTTCTGATACAATAATTGATAATTCATTTTACACTTGATGTAATGTATTATTTCCAAATAGCACAGGGCTACTCCAGATTCAATAATAAATTGAATGTAATCGATTTTGAAAAACTGCCGGCAGAATTTTAACATAATAATAATGAGCTCAATGTAGAATGCATTCGAATAGATTTAATTATATTTTACTAATGAAGTGTAAATTGCCATAACTCACTATACATACATAACTTACTTGCCCGCCACAATATCACACAAAAGGAATTCATATGACCCACACTTTTTGAATTATTGCCAAAATAATACTATTTCGTGAGACGTGAATTGAATAATATTTTGAAACAAATACTATTTGAATGGATATAGTTCTGTCTCGGTTTTGAAAAGAAAGTTATTTAAAAAAATGTATCTGCCTACCATTATAGTAGTAATTGTATAATTATAGTAATAATTATATAGTAATAAGCTCGATTGTTCGTGGAACAAGCCTCGGCACGGGATCCAGTGTAGAGGTGGATGTGAGACCAGGAATTGGTGTATTTAGAATGAGGAGAGTGGTGGATGAAATGAAGAAAAGGGAAGTCGATGGAAAAGGTATTATTCTGATTGTAGGAGGAAACGATTTGAAAGAGATGAGACAAAGAGAGGATGGACAAGATATAATGAACAAAGGAATGAAGGAATTGATTGAAGCTGCGAAAAAGAAGTTCGGAGAAAGTCGAGTTGCAGTTAGTGGGATTATATACAGAAAAGATGAAAATAGAGAGCTTATTGATAGAGTCAACGCTGCTACTGAGCGATTGTGCATCAGAGAACGAGTGGTGTACATTGAGTCTAACTGTTGGGTACATGAAGAACACTTGAAGGCTGACGGGGTCCATTTAAACAAATTGGGAGCAGAGAAACTGGGTAAACTGATGGGAAGAGTCGCCGAGAAGATTAGAAAAAGAGCTAGCTTATGACTAAATACGATTGAAAGTAGCAGAATAGAGGTAGGCCTAGGCAATAATATGGAAAGAGGAGACAAATCAAAACAGAGGGATATTGAGATGGGAGTAAAAAATACATTAAAAATAACATTAGTTAATTGCAGAAGTGTATGCAATGAACTCGACGAATTGAGAACAGTAGTAGACACTATAAATCCCGATATTTTCGTACTTGTGGAAACCTGGCTGGACGATGGCTACACCGATAAAGAGATAGAGGTAGGGGGTTACAGCTTATTCAGAAGAGACAGAAATAGACATGGGGGTGGTATATTGCTGGGATTAAAAAATGAGTTGAATGGGAGAATCTTGTGGATAGAAGAAGCAGTAGAGTTGATGGGATTAGAAATTAAGTTCGGAACAGAAATGTTTATAATAATTGCGGGATATAGGCCGCCAAATTCTAATAATGATGTTCTCGTCAAGATTAGGGAAAGAGTGGTTGAAAGTGCTAATAAAAGGAATGTAATAGTTGCTGGAGAGTGGAGACTTGAATTTACCAGGAATAAATAGGGAAGAAGGGACTGTAGGAAGTAGCACGGATAGAAGGCAAGAACTTGTTTATGAAATAATGAGTGTAGGATTTGTGTAAACGGTTACGGAGAAAATTAAATTATCTTTGTGATAATTATTTTGTGAAGTGAATATTAACTGATTATTTTGAAGTCATTTCGGGACGAAAGTAACACGCAAAACGACGTTTGTACGTTTTTGACGGTTCGGCATTCGAATTTCGTGCGCGGTGCTTGGTTGGCGCACCTCACGAAAAAAATAGCACCCTTAATATCGTGTCACTCCAAAACTATCAGAGTACTAATTACGGGGGAAACGCCACTAATTAGCACTAATTCAGCACAAAATATCTGTGCAATTTGACCTCAATCGCTTTCTGGGGGGCCCTGGCCCCCCGCGGCATTTTTGGTAATAACTTCCGAAAAAATGCAGCACTAATTACGGGGTTAATGGCACTAAGTAGCACTAATTCAGCACTAATCATGTTTCTATTTTTAGCAAGATTCATTTCAGGGGGCCGGGCTTAGCGTAAAGTTGTTGCCCCCCACAATTTTTTCTACTTATTTGCCACAGGGACAAGGCACTAATTACTAACTCAACGGCACTAATTCAGCACTTTTTTTTTTTTTTTAATTGAATCCCGAGTTCAAATTGGGGGCCACAACTTTACAGACCTCATTACTAGTGGTGTAGGGTGAAGGGACTGGAACCTTTTTCTGTGGTTACAATGTCTCATGAATCATGTTTATGACACAAAATATAATATTGGGAATGTGATTCATGAATATGATATGAATTGGGTTTGGGCAAGTGTGGAAGTGATTGCCTGATTGGGAATGGATTGTAGCAGACACTTCTCAGTGAATTTATTGCTTGTTACTTTTTGCAATTTTATTGGTTGTCGTAGTATTTGCATTTTTGATACTGTGGGGACTATTTTATTCGTCATGTTATCGCGATTGGGTCTTATGGGGATTGGCGGGGACTATCTCAGAAGGACGTACTATCGCGATGGTCGATGGTCGTTGTATCAAGCGATCCCAAGTAGCACAATCTCAAGAAATAAGGTTGCCACGAGGTTGTTTTCCGCTTTCGTATCGAAAGCTCCATGTAACAGCAAAATTCCTTTGGAGCGACGTCGCGTATCAACCACGGACGGTCGTGAAATAGTCAATCTCCGACCTCGTGTTGAAAGCTCCATGTAACAGCAAATTTCCTTTGAAGCGACGTCGCGTATCAACCACGGACGGTCGTGAAATAGTCAATCTCCGACCTCGTATCGCAAGCTCCATGTAACAGCAAATTTCCTTTGAAGCGACGTCGCGTATCAACCACGGACGGTCGTGAAATAGTCAATCTCCGACCTCGTATCGAAAGCTCCATGTAACAGCAAAATTCCTTTGGAGCGACGTCGCGTATCAACCACGGACGGTCGTGAAATAGTCAATCTCCGACCTCGTATCGAAAGCTCCATGTAACAGCAAATTTCCTTTGAAGCGACGTCGCGTATCGACCACGGACGGTCGTGAAATGGTCAATCTCCGACCTCGTAACGAAAGCTCCATGTAACAGCAAATTTCCTTTGAAGCGATGTCGCGTATCGACCACGGACGGTCGTGAAATAGTCAATCTCCGACCTCGTATCGAAAGCTCCATGTAACAGCAAATTTCCTTTGAAGCGATGTCGCGTATCGACCACAGACGGTTGTAAAATTATCATTTCTCGAGCTCGTATCGAAATCACGAATTGCTTTCGTATCGATAGCTCTATGTAACAGACAATCTACGTCGAAACAACGTCTGGTATCAACCGGAATTGTTTTAAAAAAAAGATTATATCTCTAGTTTACAACCTCACTACTAGATAGAGCCTGTGAGCGAAGGGTACAGTTTGTTACAGTGGTTAGTATAGTTACACATTTTACAAGTACATGCTGGTATTCGAACTCGTCACGACGGCATCGACAGATTTCCTGAAATTAGAAAGACATACACACTACCCACTACGCTACAAGAGAGATGAGCTTTGGAGAGGAATTTTCGATATACGTACATGGACAGTGGCGCGTACTTCAAAACGTTGAAGTTGACGTCTTCTCATGAGATGACAAAATTGTATTTCTACATATATTTATTCATATATATGTGTATATGAATATTCTATAATATATCATTATACGGAAGATATAATCAGACATTTTGCCGTCGATCATTGTTATGATAAACCCTTTTGGGAGTGATATACAATTATATACATCCACACACATTCGTACCATAATTATATATATTTATATATATATATGTTGTTTCTTAGGTTTTCGCGGACATATGTGATATTAAAGTTTTCTTTAGGATAATGCCGCTTACTTTTGAGAGATTGCAGTGCAGGCCGAATCCTGCACTTTGTCGCACTATCTCGACGTTTCGAATAGATCGCACTATTCATCTTCTTGGAGACAACAGTCTTGAGTCAAACCATAGAGCTCACTGACCTTCTTCTCATTCTCGATGCGTCTATTTACACGAAGTACCGCTAAAACTGTGTTGACTTGATGTGATTGGTTGCCGTGGTCATGTGATGACAAGGACCAATGGGAGAGCAGCCAGCAACTGTCACATCTGTTTTGGCGCCAAAAGATGCACACACCTGAGTCCAGAGAAGTGAAGCTAGCAGCGCTGGGTGACGTCACGTGCGCGCTCTAATGCGAGCATTTTGCTTTTCATTCTTGTCATCCGACCTGTGTTATCAACGCCCTCTGTTGCCTGAACAGGTTTACTTGTTGCTGACCTAGTTATTATGTGGGTCAGTGGTGTGTTGATGGATGTTGTAACAACTTTAGTATTTCTGGCAGGGCGAGTATTGTCTCTGTTCGTGCACGTAATCATGGGGTCCATAGTCGTCGGCGCTATGTTGACGTTGGTAGTTGCACAGTTTTTTAACGTGGGTTTCCATGATGCAGCTAGCCTTTGTCCATCGTCTCGTTTGTTTAGATTACTGGGTCGCTTTTCTATTTCGATCGATTCCCTTACTATTCGCGACAGTAAATGTGGCCCAGTGGCGAGAGATTTAGCCTGATCGAAATCAATCCAGTGATGTTCTTCTCTCACGTGTTGCACTAGGGCAGAAGTGCTTTGGTCTTTTTTCACAGCAAGTCTATGATCATCGACTCTAGACGATATTCTTCTGTTGGTTTGCCCTACGTATACTTTGCCACATGACCCGCATGGGACCGCGTACACACCCCTAGTTTCAAGTGGAATAACTTGTTTTACACTTCTTAGCAGCGTATTTATTTTTCTGTCTGCGCGAAATGTCGTCTTGATGTTATGTTTTCTTAGCAAGTTGCTCACCCGGTCAGTTGTGCCTTTAACATAAGGTAAGAATGCTGTAGCACGGGGTTTTTCCGCTTCCACGTCTTCACTGCTAGTTTTCCTCCCTTGGCGGTTGAAGGCCTTGGATATGGCATAATGTGAAAAGCCGTTCGAGTGTAGGGCTTTACGCAAACCTTTCATCTCTTTTGCCGCGTGATCTTTATCCGCTAGTCGTATGGATCGGGTGGCCAGCGTGTTTACCACAGAATTCAACTGGGCTGGGTGGTGATGTGACGAGGCGTTAAGATAACGATTAGTATGTGTAGGTTTACGGTACACTGTATGACCTAGGCTTCCATTAGTTCTTTTATTTACGCAGACATCGAGAAACGGTAATTGTTCACTTTTCTCCAGTTCCATCGTGAATTTGATTTTGTGATGAACATTGTTAAGATGGTCTAAGAAATCATTCAGTTTCTCTCTGCTGTGGGGCCATATCACGGAGGTATCATCCACATAGCGCAGCCATACCGTGGGTTTATGTGTAGCGGTGTTCAGCCCACGGGTTTCTAGGTCTGTCATAAAGAGGTTGGCGATCACCGGAGACAATGGTGAACCCATGGGTGCTCCCTCCACTTGCTTATAACGTTGGTCATTGTAGATAAAAAACGTGTTTGAGAGGCAGTGCTCTGTGAGGTCCACTATGTGTCTCGGCGGATTGTACGTGTCACGGATGATGTTCAATGTTTCAACGACCGGGACCTGGGTGAACAGAGACACTACATCGAAACTAACCATTAAATGGTGTTTTTCTATGGTCAAGTCTTTTAAAATGTCTATGAAATGTTCAGAGTTTTTTACATAAGATTTATCAGTGGCGTACGGTTGCAGTTGTTTGGCTAAAAACTTGGCTAGTGGCTGTGTCGGTGAGTCGATAGAACTCACAATCGGTCTGAGTGGTACTCCCTCTTTGTGGATCTTTGGTAGTCCATATAACTTCGGGAAACGAGATGACTTTTCTCTGGGAATAATATATTTTTGAACTTGCGTATCTATGGGTGAGTTTATGATTTTTTGTCTTGTCGTTTTTTCTTTATAAGTGATTGGATTAGAGTTGTAAGGTTTGTACTCTGCATCTGTTAATAAAGCTTTCATTTTATCGTTGTAGTCTGATGTGTTCATTATTACAGTGGCGTTACCTTTGTCTGCTGGTAGGACAATAACTTCTGAGTTTAGACGAAGAACTTTTAGAGCCTGCAATTCGTCAAATGTAATGTTTTTCTTGGGAGGGTGTGCCTTTCGTAGGATGGCGGACGTGTCTTGGCGTATGATCTCAGCTTCATCTGAAGGAAGACCATTTAAAGCAACCTCAACCCCACATATTATATCCTCTACAGGCAGACGTGATGGTGTAATGGCAAAATTAAACCCTTTCTCGAGGACGGATGTAGTTATCTGGTCTAGTTGTAGGTTTGACAGGTTGTGAACCACTTTAGTTTTCTCACTGTTAATGGAGGGAGACTTATGCACATTCTTGTTCATGGATTTCATGAGGTTATCAAACTTACGTATGTGGCGCTCTGTAGTCAGCATCTTGTCGTCTTCTTCTCGTTGGTGTGACTTCATGTGTATTGCTTGCCATAACACTGGGTGTATAATAGTGCTGAGTTCGTCATGCGCATCGTGGAGCATTATGTTCACGTTATGTAGTTTATGGCGTGTAGTATAAATTGCGTCTTTGAGTAGGCGGAGGCTAGCGTTGTGAAGTATTTTGTTCGAAGCGTATGTTCTGGTGTGAAAGCGATCTATTCGAAACGTCGAGATAGTGCGACAAAGTGCAGGATTCGGCCTGCACTGCAATCTCTCAAAAGTAAGCGGCATTATCCTGAAGAAAACTTTAATATTATATATATATATATATATATATGTATATATATATATATATATATATATATACACATAAATATTTATAGCAATAAATAAACAATAAATTCAAAATCTCAAGTTTCGAATGAATATGTATAGCTTCATCAAAAACCTGGATCGGAACGTCAGGTTTTGATTGAATGTTATAATATTTTTTGCTGATGAATGAGATATATATTTTACCGAGGATTTTATTGTTTTTCTGGCCAGCCTATGACGAGATAGTTACCACATTATAGGCTACGACCACTTCCTTACCTAATAAACCAACCAGCAGTATTACAATCCAATACCATTAAAAATACAATTAAAATCCGTGAAAAAATGTATGGTCAGAGTCTTGATATTTGAAAATGATTCTCAACGTTCATTCCCCATGTATGAATTGTGAAAGAGAAAACAACGATTGATTCGTAATTCAATCTCAACAATGAAGTCTAAAACACAATAATTGTGTTTTAAACTTCATTTATAATTTAAACTTCAATATACGGTACCAATTATTGGTATAGCTTCATTTCAGAGAAGTGTGTATGCTAACAAGAAGTAATTCTAAATGCGCGAAAGGTTTGATAAAAAAATCTGTAACGCAAATATAAAATTAGCAATAACTGTTCATATTCCAACTTATAAATTTCGTTTGCCATGCAGTTTTTTTTCAATGAAACAAATAATATAATCAAAAATAATTTTCCATTCGATTCTTCGAATGTGTACACGCTCAGTCGCTCAGTAGGCAAAAAACTCATGTATGGCGTTTTCCCAATAGTTATTTTATGAACTAAACATCAACTGATTCATCTCGAAGTCATTTCGGGACGGAAGTAACACGCAAAACGACGTGTGTACGTTTTTGACGGTTCGGCATTCGAATTTCGCGGGCGCTTGGTTGGCGCGCCTCCCGAAAAAAAAACACCTTAAATATCGTTTTTCTCGAAAACCATCGGAGCACTAATTCTGAAACTATGCAATGTTATAGCTCTAATTATAAAGTAAGTTTTGGCCAAGTCTCATGATCCTTGCTCACTGGGCGGGAGGGGGGGGGGGGGGGGGGGGGGAAAGAGCGTGAACTTGACCCCCCCACTTTCAAACGCCCATATCTCGGGAACCTACGGAGCACTAATTCTAATACTTTGTAAAAGTTTAGCACTAATTGAGCACTAAATCCTGGCCAAGTTTCAGAATTAGTGCTCGAGTGGAGGGGGTAGCGTGAACTTGACCCCCACCCCACTGACAAATGCCATTATCTCGGGAACTATCGGAGCACTAATTTCAATACTTGGCAAATCGATAGCACTATTTGAGCACTAAATCCTGACCAAGTTTCATAATTTCATAAGTTTCATTATGACCAAGGTTCATAATTTCACTCCCCTCGAGTGGGGGGGGGAGACAGGTTCACGGACCTATATTGAACAGCTGACATTTCAATCAGTGTATGCTGGCCGAATGGCTCAAATGGAAGAAAATACTACATACTGGATGTATTGAATGTTTTACCTCATCAAATTGACTATAGAATTATCCATCACAGTATCATATATTGAATCTATCTATCTATCTTTCTTCTATCTATCTATCTATCTATCTATCTTTCTTTCTTAGAATATCTATTTCTAAAATTGATACAACTTCGTGCATGCTGCATCGAGACAGCTTCCACTTCTCGAGTTCGCTACGACGGTGCACAAGCGCTTTCGTTCAGACAGCCGCTGTACTACTTCGACACGAAGCAGTAAATGCTCTTTCGTATCGACGGTCTCATCACGAAGTTGATACAACTTCACGCATGCTGCATCAAGACAGCTTCCACTTCTCGAGTTCGCTACGACGGTGTACAAGCGCTTTCGTTCAGACAGCCGCTGTACTACTTCGACACGACGGTAATATTCTACCTCGA
>OU015463.1:2312338-2644838 GCA_907164805.1 Brachyptera putata
ACTATTTAAGTCAACTTATTATTGAATTTTCTGATGTACTTTTACTTAAGCATTTATTTAGGAGTCAAGGCCCTACTACTGAATGATTTAAAGTAAAATATTGATCAATTTATTATTTATGTATTTTCTATTTTTACATATAAGAGGGGAGATCTCCGTGGTCGTACAACCATTGATCAAGTCATTGATGCTGTCGTTAACGCCCGTGCTGAGAGCGTAAGTACTAAGTATTAACTTTTATTCAATTATTGATAGATTCAAAATCTAAATATTTTTTATTATTAAATAAATGGGCCCACAAATTTGATGACAGTGTTTCAAACAAAATTAAATATATTTAGCCTATGTCTTCAAGTGATTGACTGTTGGACCTTTTGTTTCATATATTGTCAATGAATGATTTCATAATCATCAATTTTAGCAAAGTTTCGTCTCTTGATGCAAGGCTCGTAGCCATAGCTAATCTGATGAAACCAATTGATATTGTCACTATGTACTATACATGTATGTAGTAATCTACGGTGAATGAAGAATACAATACAAGTCAATAACACTATTAAAATCAAATGTTTGTCTATAAAAAGCAAGATCAAAAATGATGACTCTAGTTGATTGAACATAAATCTTGAATACTGTGAAATGTTTCAGGAGACTTCTGATGAAAACGGTCCGCCGCCAAAACGGCAACGTAGGCGGAAGACGGGTGTTTTTCAAGACAAAGTGAAAGTAATAAGTTTTCAAGAAATAAATGCACTTTCAAAAAACCCACTGACAATTGAAAAGAAGCGACGCGTTCGGGTAAGCAAATGTTTGAAGTCGATCCACGACAAGCTGGTATGGAAGTAAAACACATTTGTTATTACCGGTATGTTGAATTTCTTAAAAATAACATTTATCATTACGAATATGAACAGATTAAGGGCGGACAGGCATTTGATACGAATTTAGTGTCGGCTATTCACGTCTGGAGTTCTTAAAAATAATATTTCTTATTACAAATATTATTAGATGAGAGTTAGCGAAGATTTTCATCCTACTCTTATGGACCTTTGTCTGTCTGTTTGTTTGTTTGTAAGATCGATCAACATGAAACCTTTTCTGCACGTGCAAATTTATCCAACTTGGAATCGGTTGGTTTTTGAGAAACCTAATCCTAAAGCTTCTGAAAACCCCATAAGATCAGGCTCGGCAGAAAAAAATTGAAAAATGAATCTCTCCGATATAATTCAAATTACCCTCAAATGTAAACACAAAAATGATACACATTATTAAAAATGTGTGTTTTCATTTGACATGTGAAGTGCGGAAAAAACACGTTTTTCAAGGGTACGGTAAAATTGAGTCTTTGCTTACGCTCATCTAATTAAAAGAACGTTTACCACCAGGTTTGGGACCAAGACATCCTAGATGTCAAACAAGGTACTGGGAAGAAAACGTCCACTGAGCAGCAGCTTGACGAGCCTGGAATAGCTCTGCTACATCCAAAAATCCAGGAAATCTACGGCACACTTCTCCACTTGCTTGACGAGGACATGCTTCTAGACAACAGAATGAGGACAGAACGCAGTTCCGTTTTGTCCCTTGATAGGTAAAGAAGTCAACTTTAACAACAATACATTGACTGACACAATTTCGATGTTCCGCTTAGATTTAACTTGGATTTTCTTTTAGTTCTAGGGTCAGGTTACTGCAACAAGTTTCAGCAATTGATGGTAAGGAAGATTAACTAACCCAATTTTCAAATTATGATTACTGTATGTAATTACAAAACATTTGCTCTGTTTTGAGATGTGAATTTAGATTCTAGAGATGATTTTTCGTGAAGTCTTAAAACAATCAAGAAGTTGTGCTTCTTAACGGTCGCTTTAATTCTTCCTTTGCCTTAATTGGGAAACAATGATTATATATCAAGAGTATAATGTTATTGGAAAAAAGTTCTCATTATAATACGTATTGACAATGTTACATCCCAAAGTTGTATTCGAACAGTTGGGCTCACATTACTAATAATCATGAAGAAGTATGAAATGAGTAGTATGGCATTTATGATGGAAATGTTTGTATTTGTAGCAACGTTGGAAGAAGTATCAGGCACGACGCCCCTTGTTCAGATTCGGGACAAATCTCTTCAAGCGAACAGGTCCTTGGAGGGTATAGTGCCACCTCCAGAGGTGAACACGTCGAACCTACCCACGGTTGAGGAACAGAATCGTACAGAAATAAATCAGTTGAACGAAGCGGAGACAGTTGTGGGCGGACGTGAAGAGGAGAATCTTATTCAGACGGAAATCCCTAAAGATGAACCGATGCCAACGGAGATTACAGATGCTGACAATGCCCCAATGGGAACACCGAATGTGCAACCGCCCAAGGGACTGCTCAATTCATCGCAATTGAGCAACGAGTCAATTAGGTAGGGAGACAATTTACTCGTGTAAATTTAATGAATTAATAAATAAATTGTAAATTGTAATTACATTGGTATTTGTATTTGTCTTTGTATTTGTAATTAGGGATAGTAAATTGTAATAGTAATAATTGTAAACTGTAAATTTTGTAATTGTAATAGGAGAATGTCAAGAGTGAAATTTTGCGATAAGTGAGGATATGGAAAAAAAAATGTTGAAAGTCTCAGAATTGAGTCGACCAAACTTATGAGGATTGACCAATTCTGTGTTTGTGGAATTGTAGTACCGTTACCAATTATTCAACTTCCATTTATTCTGTTGGTAAAACTTCGTTATACAAATAAAAACACGATCTTTTGGAGAGAGTAAAATCTAATCTTTGCTATGCTCATTTACTAATACAATGATAATATTTATGTTTTTCTGGCGTTGAAGCTAAATATTGGACTAAAGTACGTATGTTATCTTCCAAGAAAATCAAAATAAATTGAAGAAAAAACTGAAGAAACAGCAATTGTCGATTATTTTAAATCACTCAAGCAGAGAATGTATTTCAAGTGCGTAGAATTCAATGAATATAACTGTTCATTTATTTACAGCCCCTCACGAAGCCAGGACGCAACAACAGTATTATCTACGCTGGAAGAACAGTGGGGAGGTTCGAAACGCTGCATTACGTTCACACAGATCTGTCCGCCTCAAACGACTTCAAAAAAACAAGCTGCCAAAATGTTTCACATCCTACTTGGTAAGTTGAAAATTGTCCTTAATTTTTGAGTAATTGTAAATATTGATACAGCATAAGAAACCAGTCAATTCAGTTGAACAAGCATTCTAATTCTACATCTACATAATAGGCTTGAAAATTCACTGCCTTTAAGATGACTTTGAATTTGATTTCTAGAATTATGTTTAAAATAAGTGAATGAGTTCAAAATGTCTTGAAACTACAGACACCCCTACCAGCCACAGAGACTGTTGATCCATGCGTTATATCAATTCATATCGTCGATGCCTACCGGTATATATAACACTGTAACTCTAATAATAATCGGCCTACACTGACACTCGTCTCTTTACATGACATTTTCCAGGACTGCACAAAATGAAGAAAGTACGTCTAAATCAAGTATCTGCTGCTTTGATTGAGATTTACCCACTAGACTGACTGCTCATTGGACAACCTAGACCTGCATGCATGTACAGACTCTAAAATAGTATAATTCATAACATAATTTAGAATTAGGAGGTAAATATTACATTGCTTTACCTATAGTTGGTATAGATAATAACGGAACATATGAAACAAAACCTCATTATGCTACCTACGGTTAGGTTATAGGTACAACAAAATATGATGAAAACAGTCAAATTTATCGTAGAGATTAGAATAGAATGTATGTATCTTTTGTTCGTAATGAACGGCCTACCAATGTATTGCATAGGCCTACTATATATGGGTGGGTCATTCATAGTTTATTGTTGTTGATATCATATATTTTATTATTATTCTAGTTCAAATTGTAATCTGGTTCTCATATGTGCTTAAAGATTCAAGAACAAATATTTTACCGACAACCATACATTGTTGATACCGGTAAATTGCAAGTGTTAGGGCATAGTTAATTTATATTTAGTTGATCATTAATAGATAGGGCCTATAATAAAATATTATTTATTCATGTTATTGCAGTTAAAGACTATAGTAATTACAATATATATGATGAAGACTGTTTCATATAAGTTTTAATTTACAATTAATAAGTGAAAAATATGTGAATACTGTATGAGACTACAGTATAAGTAACCAAATTATTATCAGTTCAATATTCAATATTTTCAAGTGATTTGTTTACTTCTATTAAACTAAGTAAATTGTACCTGATCAGTTTCAACACTCATGTTTTCATATATAGTTATTCAATTAGTGAAAGTTTGTATGAATCAAATAGACCCATGTGATGAGCTCGGATAAAGCTGGTATCTGTTGACAGGATAGAGTAGCATAAACCCAATTTTATCTTAGCCAGAATAGTCAAATTAACTTCATTATTCTGTTATTGTTTGACATAGTTTTATTAATAGGAATTATTATGTAATAATGTAGCCTATATTTGTTAATTTGATTCATATTTCATCACCTGATAATTAGTGTTATGAAAACTTCATGACTGATAACTATCCCTACAGTTACATGGTATTTAATGCACGTAAACCTTGATTATTTTAGCTAATCTGTAATGCATCTTAATTATTTCAGTGATCTATACATATTGGGATACTCCAGTAAAATTAAAAATGCCAAGTTGGTTAACAATCAAGCTAGTCTGTAACAAATGTGATCTGTAATTTAAATGTACTGAATTTTGTTGAAATATAAAATAATTATTCGAAAACTCAATTGTGTATCACATTTTCCGAGTCTGTTTTGAATTGTACACCTTCATTCAGTCCTGCTATTTGAACCTAATTTTCACCCAACTTGTTCTGCTAATTGACAAGAGGAATAAAAATTATTTTGCTCCCATCCATTTAGCAATAACTCCAATAAGGTAACTGTTTGCACCGTAATTTACTTCAGTTTACGTTCTCGGGTTTTATCATTTCTTTGCTTGCTTTACTTGTCCAGCAGTGTAGTTGAGTATTGCTTCTTGTTTATTCACTTACCTTTCACGTACATTAGTAATGTTTTCTTGAAATGCGTTAGCATTTAGCTGGGTACACAGATTAACATTTCTCTCCAACCCCTCACACTTATGCTCGTTTTATTCGAGCCATAAACTACGGCCACGTACGATCGTATGATAAGAGCAAGACAGAGAGATACCGTGAAATATGTCTGGAAATAATAAGATACAGGAGGATAGACGGCCGGGAGGCTGAGTTGATAGCGTGCGAGACAAACAAAGAGTCGGAGGTGAAATCTCTCGCCTGATCACACAAACAGGCGATCTTTCCCACGTTGCTTACGCACTCTTGGAAGTAAAATCTGTTCAAAAGTTACTTTAAAAAACCTAAATTACTTTCCTCGCCACCGATGGAAAATAATGTGATTCTGTTGAAATGCTCAATAATAGCTAGGAACGTGTCCTCATTTTAGAGTTCCCGAAAAAGGAATGCGTTCCTTTCGTGAACTTCCTACCCAACTCTGGTTGAAATTTGCTAGGTAACTTCAGTAGTTTACCATTTCTTTCTATGTGGGAATATAGCTAGAACAAATCAATGAATATAAAGATCACATCAACCAAAATATCTCATTCAAAATAACTAATGATATCCTAAAAATTATAAAAATGCTTGGCTGGGGCCAGTTTTATTAAACTGGTTCCACTAGATATTCGGGTAAAACCTCGAATGGAAGTGGAACGTTGAAGTGAAAGAACAGTACGATCGTGGCCAAACATATTTGCGGGTGACCGGCCCATTTTGATATTCATTCCGCCAGCATTTCGCCCAGTCCGGCACTGGTTATGATGAAACAATAATTTTCTTGGACAAATCAAATATAAAATGACTTTCAACATTGAGGTAAGCCTGCCGTTTCCGGACTGTGTCACTTCCAAAGACCTGTCACTCCCCTTTTTCAGAGGAATGAAGAAATAATGAGGGACAGTACTGGAAATGTCAGGCTTATGAAAAAAATGAATGTAAGCCTTTAGTATTGAAAAGATTGTAGGATATTATATTTGTCCAAGGGTTTAATTATCAATAATTTATATCCCTAAAAAATATTCCATCACATATTTCAATGTAATAAAGGCAGAAAAACATGAGCACTATTTTTCATTTTCACACCTTTATGTCTTTTCTGACCAAATTCCAGTTTGCTGCGACGAATGGTAAATGTGGCATGAACGAGCTCTTGGTACTTTTTTATAGTTTTAAAATGACATAAGCGACCAATTATAGTGAAATGTATTTTGCCTAGAGCGCACCAGTTATTTAATGGGCCTAACTATCATTCTGTCTGTTTGAATGGCTGGGCAACATTGAAGAAAAACACTCAACTAGCTAGATTTTAAGTCCAAATCCCGAACAATTTTGAAAATGGCGCTTTCGCCATCCGACATATTCGAATAAAGGTCGGTTTGAACAAGATGAGTATAACGTGTTCAATATTATAGTGTGGGGCTGCCATAAATGACGTCCATATTTTGGGAGGGGGGGGGGGGTCATCAACCATGTGACAATGTGTGGGAAGTGGTGAGGGGGGGGGGTACACATTAATGTGACATCCATTTTTACACTACAAATTATTTGTTCTCTCAATTTTCAGGAAAATAAGTTGAGGCCATATAATTTGTATGAAATTGAATTTCAATGCAGAATTCAGGTGGTTTTTAGGGGATTTAGGGGCTAAAAAATCGAGGAAAACTTTTTTTCAATATCCCAACCCCAGTTTTTTCGAATTCGCATGAATAATTTCAATGGAATGGGGGAGGGGGATTAATATTGGCTGGATTGTGACATCATTAAAGTAGGGAGGTCATCATCTCTGTGACCAACTCCGTCAAGGGAGGAGGGAAGGATTCGATGTACCCTAAAATTGTGTGACATCATTTATGTACAGTCCCTGTGCTATAATCGGCTCTTATATGAAGAAATATGAATTCAATGAGATCTTCGTTCAAGCTTATCGAGATTGAGGAACACGTATCTTAATACACCTGACATATTTCCAGCATTTTTCCAGCAACAAGAAGACGTATTGTTTAACTCGATTTTTTCTAAAAATTATTTTTTGAAAGAAGCCGCCTATGATTCAGTGTCCCTCCTCTCTGTGCTGACGTCACAAAGGTTTGGAGGGAAAGGTGATCATGGAAAGCAACGGAAAACAACTAGTGGCAAAGACCTGGATGAAGTTATGAATGAGGAACATGTTCTCATTGGTCGATGACACTTGGTTACACATAAAGCACTACGTTAGTCATGATCAAACGACTGCTCCGAACTTTATACTATTCAAACCGAAAACATTAATCCTTAATCATTAGTAATAACTTGACTTCAACTGGGTAGGCTGAAGCAATTGACACAGTAAAATATTATTAGATAATATAACTAATGACAAAATGCTATCCTAAATAAATGGTCAAATTATGTAATTTAATGTTGATCTATTGTAATTTCAATAATTATGTTCCAAGCATTTTGATTGGTCAACAAACCGCGAGGGAAACACGGAAAACGGCATATTCTTTGAATCAAGCAGTATACAGGTTAACGAAGTGTTCGGTGTCCAAGGTAGTTTCATTTCTAATTAGTGTTTAATCCTACTTCCGATATGGCGGAAGGTGGAAGAAAAGGCTCCACTAAAGAAGCTGTGACAAAGATGGTTGAATCAATGCTGTATTGTTCGAAGTGGTGAGATATGCCTTTAAACTATTGGACTAATTGTAACCTAAAAATTGCCATGCGCCCACAGCCATTTGGTCCTAGGGTATTATCTTGATGGTAACATGAAGGGTGTCCACTGTCAACATAGAAGTGAAAGTTTCTTAGCTTTTAGAGTCACCTTTAGGCCAACGTGGAGTTAAAAGTCAACCACTAATTAGCCTCAACTTTTCTAACAATGAGAAACAAGACCTTGAAACATCGACTTTATAAATAGGTAGGCCTAGGCTTACACTCGAAACACGAACCACCTTGACTCGTTAGCTGGGCGTTGTTTTATATTTGTGAGCAGTAAACTTTATTACATTTACTGTAATGTCGATGTCCAGACCTGGATATTATAAGCCTAGGCCTGGATATGAATAGAGCGTTGAGAAACGTACTTTCGTGCATCATCACTCCTAGCTTGTGGTGAGGTTATTGAGCACAATTTAGAAAAAAGAATGTTTCCCAGTACTGATAATCAGAATTAGGTACTAATTAACAGGAACACGAATCCATGATCGTTAGCGCTAATGGTCGTTTCTGTTGGTCCACTCAGGGCCGGCTCGTGATGTTTTCGCGCCCTGGGCGACATATGAGTAGATTCTATAAAGTCGAGGGCGAAGCTTGAGACGTTACCGATCCTATAGTTTGCCGATTGCGATGGTGATGGAAGGGGGCAGGGGATAGTAGTGGAAAAGAAAATGTCATATACGAACAGTGGTGCAAAGGCCCGTTGATGCGAAGCCGGCGACCCGCTGGGGGGAAGACCCTCTTCTGGCCCCGCAGGGATTTTTTAAAAATTACACCTTTTTCAATATGGTTCAACGTGTTTCAGATGAGAGCTCACCCAAGTTTCGTTACAATCGGTTCACCCCTTTGGTGGTGGCTGAATTAACCGCTAATCTCTAAAAGCACCATTTTTGCTACGCCAGCAGATCTTCTAATGCCCATAACTTCTAAACTAATGATTCAAAAAATGAAATTCATCCAGTTTTGTAATCTACTGACATGTGGAAATTTATGTGCAGATTTTCAAAATAATCTAAAATGTGTCAGCAACCAGTGTTGGGTGATTTCTCAAGGAACCACCCCAAATTAATTTGTTAATAGAACGAGAGATGTCTAACTGATATTTGCCAATCACAGGTACTGTTACTACAGAGTCCCATTCCCCAGGCAAGGACTCAATTGTGAGCCCCCAAACTAGGTGTGCATAGTGAAAGCGAATGCAAGTGAAGAAGGTATGAAGTATGTAATGTGGATAGCGCTAGTTCGCGCTAAGCAACTATAATCTTCTATTCATGTGCGGAGATTATTCAAATCGATAGTCGTATTTAATTCATATATAATTCAAGACTGTATTTTGCCATTAAAGCGCCAGTATATTTTTGCACCCCTGGAAATGTTATGCCCTGGGCGGTCGCCCAGCCCACGGGCCGGCCCTGGATCCACTGACACTTTTTGAAGTGAATACAAGGCCTACATTCTTCCGCCTGGATTTCAATAATTTCCTAAGAGTTGACTCGTCATCATCTCCCCTGGTTAACTGGGTTATTTTATTGAACGAATCAGTTGATTGGCGAGAACAGACTCTTCAACAGGCTCTTATTAAATTGTGGCCAAGACCCAGTATTTTAACAGTTTGTTAAATGGTTTGTTAAAACTAATTGACTGATAATTCAATACAATCAGACAGGTAGCCAGGGGAGATGACAACTGAACAACTAATCAACTTCCAGTGAATCTCTAAATATCCTAATTGAAATGTGACATTCACTTTTTTCAGCGGGAAATATACTGTTGATTCCTGTGCGTATATCGCGTGCGACCATGTGATCTGCCACGAGTGTATGCCAAGTGAGCCGAGTACGACTTGACCGCTGTGTGGAGAAAATTCCTTTCAACTGAACGATGCCGAGTTCATACGCCTGAGGGAGCTCACGTCGAAACTGGCCAATTTGATGCAAATCAAGTGCGAGAGTCATAAAAAAAAAATACCCAGTGCAATGGCTGTTTCAGCATCTGATTCAGACAAACACGTTTTAACAAGAAAGTCGCGCAATAAATCTAAAATCGTTACGGCAGAAACTTCTGGGGTAATTCAATCGCAGGAATGTTCCGAAAATGAAATGGTTATTTCTACCGCCTCGGAAAAAATAATTATTACGGATGAGAACGATGACTTGCCTCGTGTTGGTCTTACATCCCCGGAACAAGAATCAAACAGCACACCAAGTGGGACACTGGAAGTTATTAAATTGAACAGAGGCAAGTTTCAAGCGCAGTTGAACTCGGAGACGCCAGCGGACAAGATCGTAGCTGAAAACCACCAAACTCCTCGTCGACGTAGAACGTGGAATGCGACTCCGAAAAAAAATGACCAAGATGTGGAAGAAGCTAACAAACAGAAGGATGTGCCATCTCCGATGAAGGCTGCCAGAAATGTGAAGGAAATGGCAACTCCAAAAAAAGCAGACCAAGATGCAAAGGAAGCTAACGAACGGAAGGATGTGCCATTTCCGTTGAAAGCTGCCAGAAATGTGAAGGGAATGGCAACTCCGAAAAAAACAGACCAAGATGCGAAGGAAGCTAACGAATGGAAGGATGTGCCGTCTCAAATGAAGGCTGCCAGAAATGTGAAGGGAATGGCGACTCCGAAAAGAACACACCAAGATGCGGAGGAAGCTAACGAACTGAAGGATGTGCCGTCTCCGATGAAGGCTGCCAGAAATGTGGAGGAAATGGCGACTCCGAAAAAACATCCCAAGATGCGAAAGAAGCTAACGAATGGAAGGATGTGCCGTCTCCAATGAAGGCTGCCAGAAATGTGAAGGAAATGGCGACTCCGAAAAAAACAGACCAAGATGCGAAGGAAGCTATCGAACGGAAAAATGTGCTGTCTCCGATGAAGACTGCCAGAAATGTGAAGGAAATGGCGACTCCGAAAAAAACAGACCAAGACGCGAAGGAAGCTAACGAACAGAAGGATGTGCCGTCTCCGATGAAGGCTGCCAGAAATGTGAAGGAAATGGCGACTCCGAAAAAAACAGACCAAGATGCGAAGGAAGCTAACGAACAGAAGGATGTGCCGTCTCTGATGAAGGCTGCCAGAAATGTGAAGGAAATGGCGACTCCGAAAAAAACAGACAAAGATGCGAAGGAAGCTAACGAATGGAAGGATGTGCCGTCTCCGATGAAGGCTGCCAGAAATACGGAGGAAATGGCGACTCAGAAAAAAACAGACCAAGATGCGAAAGAAGCTAACGAACAGAAGGATGTGCCGTCTCCGATGAAGGCTGCCAGAAATGTGGTGGAAATGGCGACTCCGAAAAAAACAGACCAAGATGCGAAGGAAGCTAACGAATGGAAGGATGTGCCGTCTCCGATGAAAGCTGCCAGAAATGTGAAGGAAATGGCGACTCCAAAAAAACAGACCAAGATGCGGAGGAAGCTAACGAACAGAAGGATGTGCCGTCTCCGATGAAGGCTGCCAGAAATGTGGAGGGAATGGCGACTCCGAAAAAAACAGACAAAGATGCGAAGGAAGCTAACGAATGGAAGGATGTGCCGTCTCCGATGAAGGCTGCCAGAAATACGGAGGAAATGGCGACTCAGAAAAAAACAGACCAAGATGCGAAAGAAGCTAACGAACGGAAGGATGTGCCGTCTCCGATGAAGGCTGCCAGAAATGTGAAGGAAATGGCGACTCCGAAAAAAACAGACCAAGATGCGAAGGAAGCTAACGAACAGAAGGATGTGCCGTCTCTGATGAAGGCTGCCAGAAATGTGAAGGAAATGGCGACTCCGAAAAAAACAGACAAAGATGCGAAGGAAGCTAACGAATGGAAGGATGTGCCGTCTCCGATGAAGGCTGCCAGAAATACGGAGGAAATGGCGACTCAGAAAAAAACAGACCAAGATGCGAAAGAAGCTAACGAACAGAAGGATGTGCCGTCTCCGATGAAGGCTGCCAGAAATGTGGTGGAAATGGCGACTCCGAAAAAAACAGACCAAGATGCGAAGGAAGCTAACGAATGGAAGGATGTGCCGTCTCCGATGAAAGCTGCCAGAAATGTGAAGGAAATGGCGACTCCAAAAAAACAGACCAAGATGCGGAGGAAGCTAACGAACAGAAGGATGTGCCGTCTCCGATGAAGGCTGCCAGAAATGTGGAGGGAATGGCAACTCCGAAAAAAACAGACAAAGTTGCGAAGGAAGCTAACGAACAGTAGGATGTGCCGTGTCCAATGAAGGCTGCCAGAAATGTGAAAGAAATGGCGACTCCGAAAAAAACAGACCAAGATGCGAAGGAAGCTAACGAACGGAAGGATGTGCCGTCTCCGATGAAGGCTGCCAGAAATGTGGAGGAAATGGCGACTCTGAAAAAAACATACCATGATGCGAAAGAAGCTAACGAATGGAAGGATGTGCCGTCTCAAATGAAAGCTGCCAGAATTGTGAAGGAAATGGCGACTCCGAAAAAAACAGACCAAGATGCGAAGGAAGCTAACGAACAGAAGGATGTGCCGTCTCTGATGAAGGCTGCCAGAAATGTGGAGGATTTGGCGACTCCTCAGACGGAGAAATGGAACAGTCGTGGTGAAGCGCCTCTGCAAGTCGCTTGTATTCGTGGCGATATCCGAAGGGTTCAAAGCCTGATTGCCGAAGGGGCTGACGTCAATTCCGTTGACAACTTACTGTCATTGGTCCCCATTGGTGAGTTTCTTGAATACTTTACAAACTGAGCAATTTTGTCATTTTTGGTATAGGCCTCAATTCATACTAGGCATACTAAAAAATGAGATTTAAGTCTACAGTATATAGAACAATAATTCAGCAATACATAGTTCTGGAAAATTTGCCATTTCTGTAACCATGAAAGTTCGGCTACGGTGCGTTCTGTACATCTCATTCCTAGCTTGGCTTTAGGTAGGCACAAAGGGTTACGACTAAAAAATCAGGTGCACACTTTGAAAGAAATGAAAAAAAAGTCACGTAAAATAAAAAAATTGAAGAAAAATTAAAAAATCGTTTTTTTTCCAAATATAACAAGAAATAAAATAAAATCACGAAAGATGAAAAAAATCAAGAAAAATGAAATGCTTTCAGCTGTTCGACAAATGAACTGTTCGACTGAAAAAGTGTTCCACAAAAAAAGTGTTCAACAAAAAATGTGTTCGACTATTAATGCAGTAGCTCGATGTTTCGGTAAAGCTGTACGTGGGCGTGAGGGGAAATCCTCCTCCCCTTGAAATACTATCAACACCTTTTAATAGCGGCAATTTGTAACCGAGCAGTTAAATTTCTCCTGTTAATATTCGAACAGTTATTTTGTCGAACACTTTTATATTCAAACAGTTTTTTTGTCAAACAGTTTTTTCGTCGAACAGTTTTTTCTTCCAAGTTTTTTTTTTCAAACACTTTTTTTTTCCTCTTTACAAAAATTTATTTCTCATTTATTCCCTCTTTTTTTTTTCTCGAACACGTTTTTATTCGAACAGTTTTTTTTCAACTTTTTTTCCAAATACTTTTTCATTCTTTTCAAACATTCATATCCATTTTTCTTCTTTCAAAGAATTCAAACAATTAAAAAAAAAAAAATTCAAGAAAAAAATTTCCTAAAAAATAATCTTTTCAACTCATTTTGGTCATTTTGGTACTTGATATTGTGTACGCCCAGGCATGCAGTGGGGCCAGGGTGGTCCAGGGCAGCGCCCGATACTTTTTTGGGGAGCAGGGCGTAGCCCTGCTTCCAATTTTAAAGCGGAGGCAGGGCGGCGTAGGGCGCTGATCTTTGGCAATCTGTTATTCTATGTCTAATCATGGGACAAAGTACATATTGAAATAAAAATCTGGTGATAATAGTAATAATTAATTCAGGCAGTCCCAGTCTGCCATGGCCACGTGCTGGAATTACAGATAGACCCATACCAAACTCACTGAATATAATTGTTTGAAAAACAATTTTCAAATTTTTCCTTGCGGGGCATTTGGGGGGCCAACCCAAATTAGGAATCTCAGAATAGAATAGAATAGAATAGAATAGTCTTTATTCATCATGTAAGTATGCAACATTACAAGTCAGAAACAGGCGAGGTTCAATCGGGTGACTGCTCTTCCACCTAACCTGGGTAGGCCTATAACTAATTATTATTATATAAACTCATTCTTGTAAACTTGATAAGTAGGCTATATAATTACTTTAAATAATTCAAAATTAATATATATACAGGAAAAAACTAAATGTGATCATGTTCATTTTAGGTAAATGGGTGTGACACAGACATGTAAATAATATTACAACTAGGTATACAGACTAATAAAAGAATCAATGAAAATATTCTTAATAACTTAACAAGTATAAAAATTAATAAAAAATAATCTCAACATGGCACAACTAAATGTGATATTAGTATCACATAGGCATATAATATATAACAGTCTAGGAATAGTCTTTAGTTATTATTTAGTTGATATCAATATAAGGGTACTTCGTGGAATCGTATATTACAGAGAAAAGAAACAAAGTGAACAATAAACTAATAAAGAACAGAAAGAAAATGGATGTGATAGATCCATTTTAGGTAAATGCATATTACATATAATATACTGCAATCTAGGAATGAAGTCTATAATTGATAAAGTTCGATGTACCATATGTATAGAATAACAGGCCGGTACAACCTGCATGATAGGGGTATACAATATTTTTAAGGAATTCTTCCATTTTATTGAGTAGGCCTAATACTGAGAATATGACAATATAACAATATTTTCAAGGAATAATTCTATTGAGTACTACTGAGAATATAACAAAGTAAAATATTACAATAAAAACAACCCATAAATGTTTTGTTTTGGGTTTTGAGGTAAACTTGGGTTTGATCATTATATCATCCTCTTGTTTAGTGAGCAAATATTTCTTATATTCAGTCTTAAATAAACCTATACTTTTAATGGATTTGAGATGCGATGGCAAGCTATTCCAGATACGGGGACCGTAAATAGAAAAAGATGAACTATTTGTAGAATTATGGTGATTATAAACTAGATTATTACCTTGTCTCGTATTATAATGATGTAACTGTTTTGTAAGGGATAGTTTTTCAAACAGGTACTCTGGGGTTTCAGTAATTAATAGTTTCATGATGAAAGTTGCCAAGTGTAATCGCCTTCTATTAGACATGTTTAACCACTGTAGTTTTATCAGCTTGGGTGAGATTTGTTCATAGTATTTGGCATTACATATAAACCTGACACAAGCATTCTGGACTTTTTGAATTTTATACTCAGCCTCCTTATTGAGACCTGTATAGGCACAATCACAGTAATCAAACAAGGATATAATTAATGATTCACATAGTATAGTTTTGATTTCTGGTTTCAGGAATCTCTTAAAATTATAAAGGTATTTTAGAGAGCTATATGCTTTGGCGCACTGCTTGTTTATATGCGTGATCCAACTAAGATCTGATTGAAACCATAGGCCTAGATTTTTAACTACGGAGACTTCTTCTATATAAGTATTTATAATTTGTATTTTGAATTCTGAGTCTTGGAACAATGCAATTTGACCCGATTTGCCAATTGGTAAAAATACTGATTTAATTGGGTTTAGCGTAAGACCTTGTTTCCGGGAGTAGGCTACAATTTCATTTAGGTCTTTATTAATATTTATAATTGTTGACTCTAATTGTTCCAAGTTGGAACAATGTACTTCTAATTGTATATCATCTGCATATTGGCTTATCTTGCAGTTTTTAATTACACTAGGAATATCATACATATATATATTGAAAAGGAGTGGTCCCAGGATCGATCCCTGTGGAACTCCATACTGAACAACAAGTGGCGTTGAGATTGATTCACGATGACTATGATTTACTTTTACACACTGTGTTCTTGTTTTCAGGTAACTAGAGAAATAGTCGAGTGCTAACTTGGAAAAGCCTAGCACCCTTAGTTTAGCAAGGAGAAGATTATGATTAATACTATCAAAGGCTTTGGAATAATCTAATAGTATGAGAAATGATAGGCCTTTATTTGTAGAAGTATTTTTTAGGGTATCGGTCAAATCTATAAGTGAAGTTGTGGTGCTATATCCTGCTCTAAAACCAGATTGTTCTTTAGGTATAATATTATATTTATTGACAAAAGACATTAATTGTTTATATAGAACTTTTTCCATAATTTTGGAAAAGGTGGAAAGTATGCTAATTGGACGTAAATCATTTAACGACGATGGATTTTTTGTTTTAGGCAGGGGTTTGATCACAGCTGCCTTCCACAGATCTGGAAATGTTGATGATGCAATTGAGTAATTTATTATATCAGTCACTGCATTGATGCAGAATGGAATGACTAGTTTGATAATGTCTATATTTATTTTGTCTATTCCAGTAGCACGGCTTTTTATGGAATCAATTATATTTAGAATACTATCATTTGTAACCGTTTCTAGGTTGAAAAGATCAGTGGATTCTATATTATTTAGTAAGTCGATTTCATTTAGTATGTCAGGTAGTAATTCCAAGTTCTCACCAATAGAGTTAAAATATGAGTTAATTAAATGTGGGTCATTGAACTGTGGGGGGAGTGAACTAGTTTTTTGTGTTGGAAGGACACTACTTTGTTTAAGATGCTTCCACATATTGGAGCTGTGAAGCCCATTGAGTTTGTTAAAATGATCTTTTTTAGAGTTTCTTATAGCTTTACGTAGTTCACTTTTGAGTTTCTTAAATATTTTATTGTCCCTTTCAAGTTTGGATTCTTTAGCTTTTTTCCAAGCTTTATTTTTAGCTTTGATAATCTCCGAGATATCAGGTGTAAGCCATGGAGATGGAGGTTTAGAGATCCGTTTTCTGATTAGGGGGGCATGTATATTAATTAAGTCTAAGATCATAGCACTAATAGTTTCTACTTTACTATTTATACATGTTTGGGCTTCCACGTTCATTCTCCAAAGCATACTTGATGCATCCGATATGAATTTTTCTCGATCAATTTTTTTCAAATCACGGTATGTATGGATGGAAGCAACAGCTTTTGGGACAGATATATTATATGTTATTGTAATTGTATTATGGTCACTAGTGCCTATGGGAGAATATTGACTACTTTCTACCAAACGATTTCTATTATTAATAATTACTAAGTCTATAAGTGTTTCTGACGCGTACGATGACCTTGTCACGTCAGTCACGACCTGATATAAACCTAGAGAATCTAACATATTATTTAACACTTTTGTAGCAATCTCATTGACTGCTAATTAAATTACATATTCAGCTTTATGCGAAATTTCTTGGGTATAACTCGTTATTTTTACGACAGCACCACTGCCGGGGCAGACGTGATGCCACCGCCCTGGCACTTTATTTTTTACGACTACACCACTGTGTACGCCTTACTTTATACTGCACCTAATCATATTCATATAGTGATCCTTGATTCAGTGGACCCCAAATGGATGCAAGAGTGAAAAACCAAGTTGATATTGTGCACCCTGATTCAGTGACCCCCAGTATAGTGAACCTCAACATGTGTATATTGTGGTCCTTGATTTCCTGATCCCCATTCGGACGACGACCACATGCATATAGTGGGCCTTACTTTTCTGAGCCTCGAAAATGCCCGACAACCAAGTTGTCATTGTGAGCCTTGATTTCCTGATCCTCAATGTTCTACGTCAGAGCCTTGTGTATACAGCAGCGACCAGCAACCCGTGTTTCTTTTGAGAACTTATATTTTAGCCCCTTCTTTTAGGCATCTTACGTGGCAGCAGTGCTATATGAGATCTTTCCACAGCAAAGTCATGGAATTAACTACACAATATACTAATTAGATTTCAATTCATATCTGGTCTATTACTGAAGATCATGTATCACTTTATTGTAAAAATCTAGTAGCCTATATATATGTATAATCACAATTCTTTCAGGAATGTTCATACGAATGTGTTACAAATATAGGCCCACTATAGATTTAGTGGACCCCAAATGGATGCGAGAGAGTGAAAAACCGAGTTGATATTCTCGAACACCTATTTATTTGAACAGTTTTGTTTCAATTCTTTGTTCCAAACATTTATTTCCCATTTTTTTTTTAAACAATTTTTTTTTAATGCAAATTCCCAAGAAAACTTTTCGAACCTTTCTTTTCAAACATTTTTCTAGAGAATTTCTTTCACTTTTTTTTCAAACATTAGAATATATATATGTGTTATTTTTGTATTTTTTAATTGTTGGCATATTGACACTATTCTAATACAAACCTCTCCCTGCCACCGACAGGTGGTCGTAGTGTCTGGCCTCGCCACCAGATCCGGACAAAATGAGACTCTTAAAAATGATTGAATTTATAAAATAACTGGAACATTTAAGAAAAACTTTAGAAAAATGAAACAAGATTAAAAAAAGACTTCCTATTGGAATGAATTTTTATGAAGAGGATGGTCGGATGGAACACACCGTTTGGATTTCTCAAAGGGAAAAATATAGATGTAATATTATTTATTATATATGAACTTGAAGTCAATTTCAAATCAAAATTTGCTTGTCAAAAATTGAACAAACAAATAAAATGAGCAAACAATCGCAAGTTTTTTTTTTTTAAACATTGATTTACTCCATCTAATCCGTCGATTCAATGGACTATGTTGAATGGATGCAGAATAATCATTCTATATCTTCAAACTTATGTAGAAAAGGCAGCTTGGTATGAATGTATAGTGCAATTTTATGAAAAACACTATAGTTTCGATAAGATGCGTGAAATATGTCTCAGATGTCTATCATTTGAATCGCCGCGCGGTATTGCGTCTGCCTTAAGTACATACATACGTGGTGATGGTTAGGGGCCTAATGTCCTGTACAATTTCAGAACAATTTCTTCTACAGGCTTACAATATTTTATGTCACTTGAACTTTAAGTTATTGAAAACATATTCCATATAACCTATTCAAACTCATAGAAAAAGTTTCTATCTACACAAAGTGATGTATTTAATTGTATAATCTCATATATATATATATATATATATGTATGTATGTATGTTTATATATATATATATATATATATATATATATATATATATATGTATATATATATATATATATATATATATATATATATATATATATATATATATATATATATATATATATATATATATATATATATATATATATATGTGTGTATCTTCAATAAATTTGGGATGTATTCATTCCAAGAACTAAATTAATCAATTTTCTGCCACCAATATAGAGTCCATTAATTTGAATAATTCTACTGGATACAACATACTGATGCCAGTGTGCTTTTCTCTCTCGAATGGGCTTATCATCCAACTGTAGTGCGTGCCGAAAGCGTTAAGGCACATTATTACGCATCAATCAACTTCAATGTTGACAATTTATTAACGCAACTACTATTTTCCAATTGCTTGTGATATGAGTTTAAATTGCGGGCATATTTTTGAACGTTCTGGTTGGAGGAAATTCAAGCGAGGCATCTGATCGTCCTAACCGTGACCAATGACAGGTTGCGATCTTCTGTTCGCGACTCGCGCGTAATGTATAGGATCTCGGCCTCGATGAAAACAATAAAAGAGTTCGTTACAAATAATCGCGGTTTACGGATATCGTATATTTCGTTATTGTTTATTATTTACTATTTACGTGAAGTATAAGGAAAAATAACGGCATTTATTATCTCTGTTTCTTATCTCATATTATGTTTTAAATAGGTTTTGCCGCTCTTGATTTGATAATATAATAGAAATTATTTATTGATATTCTTAATAGACTCAAAAGAATAATTGGGCGGGAAAAAAATTAGTACTAAACAACGACCAGATAGACTTTTTAAAATAATGGACAAATAATGTTTTGGTTTGAATCAGTCATCAACGCTCACAATCACAACTTGGCTGTCGAGCATTTTCGAGGCTCAGAAAAGTAAGGCCCACTATATGCTTGTGGTTGTCGTCCGCATGGGGATCAGGAAATCAAGGACCACAATATACACATGTTGAGGTTCACTATACTGGGGGTCACTGAATCAGGGTGCACAATATCAACTTGGTTTTTCACTCTCTCGCATCCATTTGGGGTCCACTAAATCAAGGATCACTATATGAATAGTACACAATATCAAGTACCACAATGACCGAAATGAGTTCGAAAAATTATATTTTAGGAACTTTGATTTTCCAATTTTTTTTTTCCGAATTGTTTGAAAAAAGAAAAATGGATATGAATGTTTGAAAAGAATGAAAAAGTATTTGGAAAAAAAGTTGAAAAAAAACTGTTCGAATAAAAACGTGTTTGAGAAAAAAAAAGAGGGAATAAATGGGAAATAAATTTTTGTTAGGAGGGAAAAAAAGTGTTTAAAAAAAAACTTGAAAAAAAAACTGTCCGACGAATCAACTGTTCGACTATAAAAGTGTTCGACAAAATAACTGTTTGAATATTAACAGGAGAAAATTAACTGCTCGGTTACAAATTGCCGCTATTAAAAGGTGTTGATAGTATTTCAAGGGGAGGAGGATTTCCCCTCACGCCCACGTACAGCTTTACCGAAACATCAAGCTACTGCATTAATAGTCGAACAGATTTTTTGTTGAACACTTTTTTTGTCGAACACGTGTTCAGTCGAACAGTTCATTTGTCGAACAGTTTTTTTCCGAACAGTCTTTTTGTCGAACAGTTGATGCACTCCCCATTGTGAAAATACACAATTTTTTTTTTCAGATCACAAAAAAAAAATTACATAAAATCAGAAAAATTATGAATAAGAAATCAATCAATAAAAAAAAAATCAGATGTACACTAAAATGTATAGTTGTTAACCCCTCGAGCAGGCATTTCCAAATACTCATGTTTTTCCATCTATATCATACATGGGCCTAGACCTTACACTTTTACAAGAGTTCCAACAATTTGAAATATTCCAAAGGTTGTTGAAATATTTCAACACTCACATCACTACTCATGAAATAGGCCTATGCCCGACTTCCATACTCTAAGGACGTTACGCAAAAACTACTTTGAAGTTCAAGTTAACGTTCATAGTAAGATGCCGTGAGGGTTGCTTTTGGTGGCTCAACTCCGCGTCTTACCAATGTTGAAAATATGTACCAATTTATGGCCAAATCCATGGTTACTTTCCGACCGTGAGTAGTCTAATACCGGTAGAGAAGGAACTAACTCTACGTTCACGTCGGCTCAAGCTGATAACAGCTGTCAGCAAGACTTATCTTACAAGAAAGTTGATATAGTGTGGTCAACTGCATACGAAAATCTGATCTTCAGCCAAGTACAGAGCTTTTTGGCATTTTCATTCAGCAATTTCAAAAAACAAGAATTCAGATATAATGATTAATGAGTCATTATATGAATGGATCGAGTGGTCCTCTCTCGGTAACTATACTGGTGATTTAATAATAAAGTATGAGGATTCAACTTTGGGTCTGTTCCAGCTGGCTGAATTGTACAAGTTTTCCTAAACTGAGGTGAAAACTTTCCGTACAGGTTCATTTATTTTGTCAAATTACCGTTTATTTTTCACTCCATCTTGGATGCTAATATTATTTCCGACTAGAGGGGATGAACAACACAAAACAACACTAGGTAATCGCAATCGCACTAGGTAGCAGCAATCGGTTTACTCAAAGGAGAGTACTCAGGAAATAGAACAAGATTGAGAGCAGAGTCTAGACAACATGTCTAGACTCTGCTCCCTCCATGCATATTGGTCCATACCAAGATGCATTGAGGGTTGCGTTGGTTTGCCGGCCTTGTCATGGTGCCTCATCTTGAATAGGAAATACGCTCCATTTCCTGAGCTCTTTCCTTAGAACCATCTTTTGGACCTCTACCTAGTGTTGTTTTGTAGAAACTCGATGTCATGCCTTCTATATACCTCAAATATTTGCATCTAAGATGCAGTGCAGATT
Source organism: Brachyptera putata (assembly GCA_907164805.1). Taxonomy (NCBI): domain Eukaryota; kingdom Metazoa; phylum Arthropoda; class Insecta; order Plecoptera; family Taeniopterygidae; genus Brachyptera; species Brachyptera putata. The sequence goes on from OU015463.1 coordinate 2,334,083, forward strand.
GCCATCCAAGATGCAGTGGAAGTAAACAACTGTGCTAGGCTTATGAAAAAGGATATTAACTGGTAATGCAATTGAATGAAATGTGATACTTATTTGTTTGTGGTATGTGGATTCCTCAGACGAATTCGATTACATCAACAAATCGTCCAGATGTAAGTTACTTGTAATATAGTTTGCGTTATTATGAATTATTATGATGAATTACTTCACACTTTGAATAATGCACAATTTAACCTCACTATCTCCGTTTTACTTCATATAAGAAACTGTTTCAGACAACAGCAAAAGTATGTCATGTTGAGTGTATTTGTAAACAAAGTTCGTTCCTTTTATTATTAAATACCACGCATAATCGGTTCTAATAATTTTGCTGTTACATTGGTATATATTCTTAACATGGGAGGGATAGAAAGATAATTGACCACATCGAGGCCAGCAAACCAACGCAACCCTCAATGCATTTTGGTCTGGCCACTCCTCGAGTCTGGTCTGATGTTGTTGTTGGTTGTGCAGCACGAAGCAGTGCAGCAAGGCTACGTGGACATCGCACGCAGCCTCATCGCTGCGGGCGGTCTCACCGACGTGCACGACGCCGCAGAACACGACCGCGTGGAGATGGTACAACTGTTGGTACAACTGGGCGCGACACCGAGGCAAGGAATTCAGACGGGAATAAAACAATGTAACTATACACAACATTTTAATTGGACTTATAAGTAAAGCGCCGGCACGTGCAGCGCAGTGGGTAATGCGCTCGCTTCATGTGATCCGAGAGGCAAGGGAAATTCCGGGCCTGGTCCGATCTACGCCGCCGACCATCTCTCCCACTGTAGTCCAGGCTAATGCCGGGGTGGTTCCCACAATATAGATCACGACGTATTATTTCACTATTATTTCACTTCAATGTATTTTTTAGAGTAGGCCTATTTACCTACATTTAGCTATTCCGAGACAATAAGCACAATTTTGAAGATGTTGAGCTGGATCGTATAAAACAATTTTTTTTAAAAGTGTGATCAAATCTAAAATTAACGGAAAAAAACAAATGTCAAGGTGGAAAGAAATGTTATCTCTTACCTCGAATAAAAAATGAGTGGTATTCGGACAACTTCCTACCTCAGACTGAAAGAATGTGTAATTTTCGTTAACAATCTCGTAGTTGTCGATCTAGAGTTGCAGCTCCCGTTCTTAGTACGGTACCATAGTTTGATACAACATGCTATATTTCACATAAATATAAGCTTTCGCTAATAAAAATAAATGTTATTCTTCTACAACTCATAGCTATAATCCAATACAGTCGACTACGAAGGCGTCAAACTTTTCAATAAATTGCCGATAAGATATATTCAAGATGTATCCCTAAATTCGAGAGAACAGTAAAACAAATATTCCTCAAGCACTGCTGTCACTCCACCCAAGAATTCGTGGAAATGTCACTCAAAATTAGTTCTTTTATCTAAAAATGAAGGCAGTTACTAATTCACTACGCCTATATTATCATGTCATTACTTTCATTATTTTATTCTAATAATATTATTATTATTACTAATATTATTATAATCATTATTATAAGTTATAACCCTCCCATTTCAAATAAACATGTATTATTATTCATTTTCTCTACTCGTAATCTTTAATCGTGATTACTAAAATCAACATTGTACGGTAGGCCTACATAGCTTTTTACGTTGGTTATTTAATAATTAATAATAATATTTTACTAGAATATTATTGGCAATACTTCAACATTGTTTATGCGGTATGGTATACACAATGGGTATATACATCTCTGAGAATCCTGTAATTTACTGTTTAATGTGGATCAATAGCCAACGATAATAAAGACTTAGCTCATAATTCTCATCTTTTCCAAGATATTATAAACGGTCTGCTTTTCTCCCAGCGACATGGCGCAGACCGAAGTGATGCGAGCAGCGTTTGCCGTCATGAGCATTGCTCCGCCGGCCGTCGAGCACAAGCCGTCAACCGTCGTCGACCGTAAGATGTTGGTCTTCGCCGCCAAGCCGACGTGGTTGGCCCACCCGACGCAGCTGAGTGTCGTCGCCAAGCTACTCGGGCAGAAGTTCGCCAACAAGTTGACGAGAGAGGTGACGCACGTGGTCGCGGAGATGGAGGGAGGCAACATGTGCAAGCCGAGCGCCAGTATTCTGCACGCGATGCTGCTCGGAGCAACCATCATCAGCGATTCGTGTGAGTTGGAAGAACGATGAATTGATAACTGTTCATCTGTTGATAACTGTTGAACCGATGAACTGATAACCTACTCTACTGTAACAAAGGCAACAGCCGAAATGTCAAATATCTTGTGAGTCTTTCATCTCTGTGTACTGTCAACGGCTGCACCACCACTATGAGTAGTCCTATCTACTCGTGAACCTAGGTAAGCTGCTGTTCTCTCTTTCCCACACACACAATTCATGTGACAACTGTTACGGACGGCACTCGGAGATGGGCAGTATCTAAGGTTTGTGTATCTTTCGAAGTATTCAAGATACTGAAATATCTTGTATCGTAGAAACAATTTTGAAAATATTTCCTATATCTTATATCTTTCCGATAATTTGCGAAGGGGCCTACCTGTACCTTTTTAATCATTCAAGATACAAGATAAAGGTATATAGGCCTATTGATAATCTACTGATTATATCATTATCATCATTATATCATCTGATAATTTGCGAAGGGGCCTACCTGTACCTTTTTAATCATTCAAGATACAAGATAAAGGTATATAGGCCTATTGATAATCTACTGATTATATCAATATCCATGTTTTTAGTTTCGAGTCCGAATCGAGTCGAAATAAGTTCGAATAAGTTCACTAGTCTCGAGTCGAGTCCGAGTCTTGACCAAAATAATATGTGTAATGAACAAAGAGGTTCCGCAAATACAGAGTAAACCGTGCTGATGCGTTAAGGTCATGTTATGATGGTCAAGGTATTGATTGTTTTTTGAGGTTAGACCTGAGCCATATATTTCAATACATCATGGCATCTTGCTGTCACATGACTATCCACAGAATTTGACGTTGTGAAAAAACAGATATAACACCAAATTGGCCAGAACAGAAGGTATATATCATCAACTACCAGAACTTTTAGAATGTCTGAGCCTACAGTATTTTCCTACCAGTTTTTTCAAAGTCTCTTCATGTAACGACTGCCATTAGGATTTTCGATAGTTGCCATCTAAACTTGACAGCCAATGAGATCACTCATTGAGATTCAGGCAATGAGATCACTCATTGAGATTCAGCCAATGAGATCACTCATTGAAATTCAGCTAATGACGTCACTCATTGAGGTTAAGCCAATAAGAAGAGAGCATTTCAATTTTGGAATCGTCGGTAGATTTAAAGACTCAAATGGACTCGTAAATCGAGTCTAAAATTATTTCAACGAGTTCTAGTCCCATTCTGGCAGATACTCGGCTGGAAATTACGTGAACTTGCACACCCCTAGGAATTATGTACATAAATAAAAGTTGTAACGTGCACCTATTCCGTCAGTAAACTGGTGTCCAGTGCTTTCTAGCGGAGACTATTGTAACTATTTCGACCTATTCCATTCCTCTTTTCCATTCCTATTCCATTCCCATTCTATTCCTTATTTCATTCCAACCATCTCTTTTATTCCTCTCAAGTGTAAGACTCATTCCTATCTTTTTGCAGAATGAAAATCATTTATTAAATTATCTTCTTCAAAACGTCTCGATTGATTTGAATAAAATCTGTGATAGGTCTAAAACTGTGTATTTTTTTATGTGATAACATTCATTGGAAATGTTAATTTCTTCCGAGAGATTTCATTTTACTAATTCATAGCCCAGCCTAATCTTATGAAGAAAAAGTTTCATGTTGATCAGTGAAACCGTGCGACCTGTGCAGTGCTTACAAAGAGACAAATGTTGGAATGTCCGTAACGTGATGTGACTGTGAGCGCGTTGTTGTTTTCTAGGGATCTTGAAGAGCGCCGCAAACGAGTGCGTCATGGACCCGCTGCTGTTCGAGATCGGCGGCACGACCAACTTCCCGACCAGCGACGCCCCCCGCCGCGCCCGGCTCAACGCTGGGAACCAGGTACGCTCACTAGGACCCTTATTCTTCAAATTTGTCTAATGTCAGTTGTGAATAGCGTTAACCACGATTAGCGACTTGCTGATGTTACTTACCACGAGCCACTTTGATTTTTCAAATGTATTATGTACATTTTCATGACACATTATAATCGAGGAGACTGTTTTCGGACATTTCTTGTCCAAAATTGGTTTATAAATATATTTGTGGTTGATGCTATTGTGGGATGAGATGAGATAACTCATCTATTCCAAACCACTTTTGGTCGTTTCGTTATTCCCGAGTTGAAAAATGATTAAATATGAACTGGAATTATAGTGAAACCTTCATGCATCGTTCCCAGATTCATCGTTTTCCTGCATGTATCATTGATTTTTCCTAACCCTACTCAGAATCAATGAATCAATGTTATCAATAGAATCAATGTTGAATATTCCTGGATGAATCGTTTGAAAAACAATGGATAGAGGTTTCATTGTATTTTCAGTACATGAGAGACACCCTTCACGTGGCTAGCAGATTCTAGCCAATAGCAGCCTGTGAATATGTGAACAAATAAGAAGTCACTGCCTTCCCTAGTTAATTAGCCTTAGTGGCGGTTGATGTGGTGCCATCTCAAGAGCACTGCATAATTCACAACACACTTTGACAGCTCACTAATCAAATAGGTGGTGAGATTGATGTGGAATGAAATTAATTGAGAAAAGGTAATTCCGGAATTACCAAACAGTCATTTTCAGTGTAATTATTGGAATCTCACCCAAATTTCACCCATGTCACATGTCCCAAATCTCAAGAATAAGGGTCCAGGGCCGTATTAGGACATTTTGTGCCCCTAGGCCTGAAATCGGATCTAGCTCGAACCCCGCCACCGTCCGTCTTTACAGTTTCTTTTCGTGGTTTTCCTTTGTACTCTCTAAGGCTAATGCCGAGATGGTTTCTACAATGCATGCCATGACCGCTTCTTTCCCAGTACCTAAGAAACCTTGAACATTTTCTAAGACGCCAATAGATCTTGGTTATCACAACAAAATGATGTAAGTAAATGAAATACATGTAGTTGCGCGCTTATCCAAGTTACTTCTGGCACCTGATAGGAGATTATGTAGCGTCTCTACATGATTACGTAGTGTAAAAACACGTAGTGTAAAAAACAGCTCAAGAGTCCACGGGAGTTGATTTAGCAAAATATCAGTTTTTTGATGATAACTTTTGAACGGCATGAGATATCAAAATTCTAAAGTCGAGGAAACACTGATATTTTCAATACCTTGGAGACGGTGTAAGTAATAACTATTTATCTCACATCACATAATGCTCAGGCGTATGCACTTGAAAAATGTGTATTCTTATTAGTATACGCCTTACGATTATGCGATGTGAGATAAATAGTTATTACTTACACCATCTTGAAGGTATTGAAATACTGTGATCTGTGTTTCTTCTTTTTCAGAATTTTGATATCTCATGCCGTTCAAAAGTTATCTCCAAAACACTGACATTCCGCTAAATCGACTCCCATTGACTTTCAAGCGAATTAGCAAAGTGGATATTTCAGTCTCCGTGTTGGAAAAACGACCAATTAGTGGCTAGAGAGTGGCGCGGTTTCTGACTGTTGAGCTCGGCCCAACTTGACCTCTAAGCGAGAGCGCGTTCGTGGAAGGACAGCTTCAAATCAGACTAATTAATTCTATTGTTGCTCTTGTTCCAGCTTCCCGGCTTGTTTGACAAGTGCAGCTTCTTCCTGCGCCATATCACCGAGGACTACGTCCGCGGCGTCCTGGAGCTCAGCAAGCTCGAACTCGTCAACTTGATCGAAGCCGGGGGCGGCACGGTATTGTCGGAAGAGCCCAATCCAGAGAACGTTTCTAAGAAAGAAGTCGTACGTTATACATTTGTCCAGCCACTATTATAGCACTTCAATACTCGTTATCGAGTACGATCGGAAAGCGCAAACGTATATCTGGTTGACAGTGAATTATAAAGTTCGGTTGACCAGAAGCGTTGTAACACGTGGACGAGCGGCCGTCATTCAGGAGACCGGGGTTCGATTCCCGCCATGATCGACCATCCTGAGAGAAGTGCACGGTGGTATTCCTCTTTCGTTCAGGTCAATACTGGGATGGTTCCTTAACAAGGCCATAACCCGACTCCTTCCCACTATCCAAAAACACCTAAAAGAAAATACTTTCATCTCAGCATCTCATATATCGTTCACCGACTCTTTTGAAATTACTTTTTGGTTTATCCGAATTTTTATGAATCAAATAATTTTTTGGGGTCCCTTTCATTCCAGCTTAACTAGGGTTCACTGTATCAATGTTTAACGTAGCGTAATGTTGTTTGTTGCAGCTGTACCCATATCACGCCCAAGGAGGTGGTCCGCTGGAGCAGTGTTCTCACTACGTCATCTACCAGGCCGGCGACGAGAAGATCAAGTACAGCACGCAACTCGTCAAGGCCCTGCCGACGCGATGGCTGGTCGACTGCCTCGAGTCGTTCGCCCTCCTGGATCACGTGCCCTACCTGGTGGGCCATCGTGGATTGATCGCGCGTTACTCTGTACCTTTGATCTCAACGAGCCTGTGATTTAGCATTAATAAAAAAGACTAGCAAGTTCGAATATTTTACAAGATTATATATTTTTAGTATTCTTTACGATTCTTGGTATTTCGATCCATTTAACGTCATATTCTATAAATGTCTTACAGAGTATTTAGCTACATTTAGCTATTTAGTGAAAATTGGCACGTTTTTGTAGATATTGAGCTGAATCGGATACCTAGAATATTGTTTTTGAAAGTGTTTTTTGAAAGGTTTTGAAGGTTACGATAGATATTAACCTATTACCTTGAATATAAGCCGACCCCTCAAACGTTTGGATACATAACTGATGAAAGGGTTTCTCTCCTTCTCCATGTAAATTGTCCATCATTAGGGTTAGAATTCAGTCTGGAAGTTATACTGCCAGCCGAAACTACGTGCGAGAAGCCGTTGAGGGGCCTCGGGTCATTTGGGTCGCTCCTTTTTTCGAGCCCAACATAATTTCGTGCTTTTCAAGGTCAGACGAACGCAATTCATCTAACAGTTCAATTTGCTCATGTTTATTCCTACGCTCCACGTAAGAATGATGGAAATTGGGCCGAGGTCCGCATATGAGGCATACATATCTTATCATCCATCCTGGCGATTCAAGATTCTTATTGGACTACTGTCTTATTATTGTTCCGTGTTTGTTTAATTTAAATTTCAGCAAAAATTGCTGAAGAAAATTATCACAATCAAATATTTCATTATGTGAAATCCTGTGTAATCCGTATTCCCTCAAACTTCGGCGGTCGGGCGTCCCGACAAGTCATAGACACGTCACAGTACATTTGCTGCGTCAGTGTGTGCTAGCAGGATGAGGAGCGTGAGGCGGGTGGGTGGAAACACCCGAGCGGGAATGGCAAAGGACGACGGGCGGGTTATTCTTACTTGACACAAGACAACAAACAACTTCCTATCCCTGCAGGACGGAAGACAAGATATGCTCTTGTCCTTTGAAAAGTTAACTATGTTCTGCTGTTGAAGGAAAATGTCTTTCCAGATAATGTATTTGAGACCACATCTTCATCACTCAATCTTATTTCATTGATAAAGTGAATATTTCTCCGATTGGGCGTAAGTACGGTAGTTGATCAACTGTGAATAAATCGGCCAGCTAGTGTATGCAGAGATAATAATTTGTTCATTTCATTCTAGGCCCCAATATTAATATTTATTGTCTTGTCATGTCTTCACATTGCTTTTCACTTTTTGATCATTACTTTTGGTAATTTTACCATTTTAACACTGGGATAAGTATTTCCTAATGATAAACATGATAGAAATATAGTATTCAATTCATCCATCTTTGTTGTGCTGTAAAACTGCATACTTCTATTGATGCTGAACACATGGCTGTCAAAAGATGCTTAGTATGGGCGAGGGGAACAAATCACATGTACCTCTTCCACCAAAGCACATGACACTACACTGTAACAATGATATCCTTCTAATACATAACTAGCTGACTCGGCAAACGTTGTTCTGCCATCGAAGTGATTTGTAGTGAATGTTGGTTGTTATGCTACCTATCGTGTAACCACGCAAATGCTGCCAAGTGCAGCAGACCTGTCAATGTCAGTGAACAACGTCATTACTGGTGTTGTCCTTGAAGTGCCAAAATTTGGATATTGCTAATAGAAGAAAGCTCGGCGGAAGATCTCGTATACTTTAGGACCTTCTACCACCCCTATCGAATGTGCGTGAGGAATTTCACGACATTCGGTCGATCCGTTTCGGAGGAGTTCATCCTCTAACATGTGACGCAAGCTTCTTATATATAAGATTCAGAAGATCTCATCAGAAGAACCGAGCGTTTATATAAGTAGTAGTACATGCACGATACTAAAAATAGAAAAAACAGTCGTAAAAAATCGACAGTTAGGGAGAGGGAGGAGATGTGGGACGTTTTTTGAACAATATTTTCTTACTCGGTCAAATTTGCGTCTTTTGTTATTCTGATTTGTTTACTGTATAATTCAAACTTTACCCCTCATTCTGAATGAATATAGTAGCTATCAAACACATAGTTTAATTGATATAAATTATTTAAAACGTGTCTGCAAAGTGTCCCATGTCTCCTAGGGGAGGGGAGACATGGGACATCATATGGGGAGGAGTGGGACAATGCATCTAGTACCAGATTATATAGCCTTCAGGCTATAAACACTTGATATATGGGCTATAGACTCTAGGACTAAATAGGTCATGTATATAATATATGTATATAGGCCTCACATATCTACTACTTAACGACCCCCCACAAGAGCTACATTATACGGGGGTACAATTGACCTGGTGATAATGAAGTGATGATAGGTGAAAGGGCGTTTACAAAACCCATGCCTCAAGCGGGACTCAAACCATACCTGACCACAGTTCCTAACGCAGTGTTGACTGGGCCACGGGGGAGGCCTACATATAAAAGTCTTAGCAGTTAGCATGTTCAATTTTGAAAAAAGTATATGCTTTAAAAATATCAAGTGGGCTGTGGTTACAGCTAAAACTAGTAATACACAAGAGAATCAATTAATTACAGTTATTTTGTACTTGGTGAAATCTCTGGCGCGATAGATCCTTTTGATTCCTCACAGTTCTTGTCTGATCAAATATAGGTAGGCCTAGTTGCAAACAGTATTAAAAATGATATAAAACCTCAGATACTAATGAAATGTAGATTAAATTACATTTTTAAAATGTAGCATAACCTCAAATAATAAATATAATGATCATAAAAATCACACATAACCTCAAAATAGTGGGCCATGTCTCCCCCCTGCATGCTGTCCCATTCCTCCACCATACACAGATTTGCAGTTTTGTTGATGTAACTTATTCTGATTGTGAAGAAAAACAATTACAATATTATAAAAATTGGGACAAATAATTGAGCTTTCAGTAAATGCCACATTTACTTTCAACGGATAAGTTTGTCAGAGTACAAACTGAAATCTTTCGGGAAAAAAAAGTTCAAAAACACAGTCTTTTCAAACTTTTCTCAATAAAAGTGGTGCTATCGGGTACATTTTGTTCAAACTACACTAGCTGCGCTCTGAGCTGTGTTCGAGTGGACGCAAAATTATCAAAATCAGCTCCTTAGACCGATAATACGTAACAACAGTGCTTCATTCATAATAGACCATGCGTCAACAGACATCAACTGTTCACGCCCACTCCTAGCGCAAATCACTTCGCCTCTAGACGACCGACAGTCCACTGCCCCTTGTTTCACACCACCCTCAACAACGAGCTGATATAACGTCGAAACATGCATTATGTCCAGTCTTGCTACAAGTAAACCAATAGATGAAAATGTTCAAATTTTGAACATGTTATTATGAAGATATTATGTTCTAGGTATCTGTGCAATTATATTTTCCAAAAAGTGTATGATTCTCTTGATATTACTTGCTATACTTCAGTAACTTCGAAGTATTATAAGTGCTACTATTTTTTTTTTGGAGAATGTAATTTAACAGAAACATTGGTTTGTTCTTTATCTACTACCGTTGAAAATTACAGAACTATTCGTGCAGGTTGAGGAGTTATGAGACCTTACTTATCAGACGTTTTGGTGCGTTATCAAATCGACTCCCGCGAGGTGTGAGGCAATACAAAATTATGTCTCTAAATATATATATATATATATATATATATATATATATATATATATATATATATATATATATTACGTCAATTCTTTTTTGTATTCTATTCCTTTTTAGGTTTTTCTTAATTTGTTCAAAATTAAAAAAAATATATAATGAAAAAAAATCCATATTTTCTACCCTTTTCTTCATTTTTTTTCATTTTTTTCTCTCTTTTTATTATCCATCCTTTTTTGTAGATAAAATATTGTCAGATGACTCGAAACGGATTGATAAACTATTTTTCAAAATTCCCCCAAAAAATCTTGTTTTTGAAAAAAAAATCAATATATTTTACCTTTTTCTCCATTTTTTTCCTTTTTTTTCCTTTTTTTTTTCTAGATAAAATATGGTCAGATGACTCGAAACGGATTGATAAACTATTCAAATTTCTGAATTTAACTGATTTAATGGATGAAATATGATTTAATTGCTTTTTAGATGAGCGTAGCGAAGATTTTCATTCCATATACCGAAAAAATTTGGTCTTGGTTTTTATGTTTTTTTTTTGTGTGTGTGTGTGTAATTTTGTACGCGGCATACAGGTCAGGAAAATGTTTCAACCAACTCGAAACTTTTTTTACAAATTGGTGTTATACCAGAATAGGTTGGGATTGTTTTTCAGAAAAATCGGTCAAACGGTTTTTTCGGAAAAAAATTGGAAAGTATGGAAATTCCCCATAAGAATAGGCCAGGGGAGAAATACTTGGATTTTTTTTTCAAGAGCTCTCAAATATATACTGAATGTGGAAAGATCTATCATACCTATTTTGAGCGATTTATGGAACAATCGGATGTGAAATAACGAAGAAAACGCATTTTTAATGTACTTTTTTACACATCAATAAAAGCAATTAAGAAAGCAATTAGGAAACTATTAAATGTGAGCAACAAGTGTCACCAATAAATTAAAACGATTAAAATATGTGATGGATATGAAGAAGGCACTGGTATAATTGTTTGGAAACCAAGGTTTATATACCAACAGACAGCCGTGGTTCTTAAACCTTTGAAGTGATCCATGGCCTGTATATGTACATTGAGCTGACAAAATGTTCTACATTTCCATACTTCTAAGCTCATCTCACAACGCATTTAAGGCGTTTTCCTAGTTTAGATGAGCGTAGCGAAGATTTTCATTCAATATACCGAAAAATTTTGGGCTTGGTTTTCATGTTTTTTCCTTGTTTTTTTGTGTTTTTGTGTGTAATTTTGTACGCGGCATACAGGTCAGGAAAAAGTTTTAATCAACTCGAAACTTGTTTTCCAAATTGATGTTATACCAGAAGAGGTTGGGATTGTTTTTCAGAAAAATCGGTCGAACGGTTCTTCCGGAAAAAATTTGGAAAGTATGGAAATTCCCCATAAGAATAGGCCGGGGAAGAAATACTTGGAAAACCAATATTTTCCAAAAGCTCTCAAATTCATACTGAATGTGGAAAGAACTATCATACATATTTTAAGCGATTTATGGAACAATCGGATGTGAAATAACGAAGAGAACGCATTTTTAATGTACTTTTGTACACATCAATAAAAGCAATTAAGAAAGCAATTAGGAAACTATTAAATGTGAGCAACAAGTGTCTCCAATAAATTAAAACGATTAAAATCTGTGATGGATGTCAAGAAGGCACTGGTACCATTGTTGGGAAACCAAGGTCTATATACCAACAGACAGACGCGATTTTTAAACCTTCAGAGTGATCCATGGCCGGTATACGTACATTGAGCTGACCAAATGTTCTTAATTCTACATTTCCATACTTCTAAGCTCATCTCACAACGCATATAAGGCGTTTTCCTACTTATTTTTCTTGAATATGAAAGAGAAAAAAAATGATGCAAAAAGAAAAAAGGAAACAAGGTGATGAAGTGACCATGCTGTTGGTGTCACCAAAAATGAAAAAAAGAAAATATAAAAATATTATCACCCATTTGTGAATCATTCATTCTCCAGTGATCATATATTGGCTACTGCTAGGCCCGCCTGATGGTAAATTGATTATAAATCTTCCTGGTAATAAGCTCATTCATACTCTAAATAACGTAGCCGTAGTTGTATTGACTACGTATAGCACACAGTCGGGAAACGGTTTAGCCAAACCGGTTCACGCTGAAACGGTTCAACAAATGAGTGTATATCACAATAATTCAGAAACACTTTGGCAAAACCGCGGTCAAAACGTTTCAGCGCCAGTCATTTTTAATATTCACGTAAGTCGATATATTGGTGTATATATTGGTAGTATATTGGTATATATTGCATATTGGTGACGTAAAGGCCCGTTCACAATTGAAATATTGATTATGGAATATGGGATATGGTATATGGTATAGTGTTTAAGCGAAATGGATGATGGCATTTCCGTGTTACCGTTCACAATGAGAAAATGTGGTTTAGTGATATGGAATATGGAATAAGAAATGAAATAAATCCATTTCTTATGACTATTCCTTATATCAGCAAAATTCTGACCAATCAGATGTCGTTACTCCTGGAGTCAAATGACTCCCATTAATGTGTTTCATGGTATTTTATTCCAAGTCAAGTTGGACACTCTCAATCTCTCAACTCTCAAGATCAAAAGATGGAGGGTTACATTTTTTTGTCGCAATTTATAGGACCAAACACTTTTAACTAATCAATTTCTAGATGAGTTTTATTTTTATCTGTACAGCAGTTGTCACTGCCACTGAAATTCGAACTATTCAAGACAAAAATGATGATTTAAGGGGGCAGTGAACCGGATTTTCCGGTGAACTACTGGCGAACCTACAGTTGAAATAAACGGCTATTGTGGCCCATCTATGTCACTATAACACTATACCATATATCATATTCCATATTCCATAATCAATATTTCAATTGTGAACGGGCTTAAATCGGTAAATAATCGATAACGGAGCTGGAATTCATCAAGGATCGATTTATCGCTCGCGTTCAAGGTTACCCTGAATCGGTTTGACGTGTATATCAATCGTTTCGAGTTCTCCAATTCACTCGCCAAACTGGATTGGAACTAAAGTGTTTTACACCCAAACCGACAGGTATATCACCATATGTAAACCGTATCAGCGCGAACCGGTTTGACTAAACCGTTTCCCGACTGTGTGATATACGTAGTCATTGTCATTTTTTCAATTCTCGGATGTTCATACATTCTTCGTTTAAATTACTCTATTAATATCTAAGGCATATGTAATAAATCAAAAGACGACAACAAAGTCCATTTCTTAACATTTCTCCATTTTCACTGCTCTTTTCTGAAGGGAAAATATTTGAAAATCGTAAATTACCGCACTCGGTAATATTACGTCCTTTTCAGTTGGACCTGTAATTTTGCATCTCTAGTATTATCACAGACTACAGAAGCTCTGTAGTCTGTGGTATTATATACAATAGATATAAAAAATATGTTATAATTCATGTAGGTTATTATTAATACGTTATTATTTTTTTGCTCCATAGTAAAACTAACAACAAAAAATGGAATATTTCAAGTGTTAAAAAAGTGTATCTTGATCGTAAATTAACTTTTGTGATAATAATGTGATTGAACTATAGACTATATGTTTCTTTTTATTCATAGGGGAGGGGGGGGGGGGGGCAGAATGAATCTCGCTTACGCAGTTACGCATGAGAAATCACTAGGACCGGGACCCCTATTCCTGAGATAAATGAGATGTGAGAAAATAAAAATGAGTGAGAAAACGAGTATCTAACATAAAATATGGGATGAAATATGTCATTATTATATGAGATAGTTTTCTCACTGATTTTTCTCACATCTCATTTTTCTCAGGAATAGGGCCGGGTCTGGTTGAAAGTTTCCTTATTATAGACCTTGAGCCAGACAGGTGGAAGGCCCTGTTTGGGCTCAATTGAGGTGAATAAACGTATCATATTGAAAGTTTTCCGTGAGAATTTCAAATCTCCAAATGACGAAGACACAGAAAGTATTCCGTCGGAAAGATATGACTTGGAGGTAGATTAGACGGTTTCAACATCAGATACTGGAAGTTATTAACACTAAATACTTCATATATGTAGATTTTTTCACATAGCGTAAATACAAATTAGGTCCATGTTGTTTTGTACTAGGAAAACGCCATATATGCGTTGTTAGACGAGCGGATAGTAATAGTATTGGTAAAAATGGGTAAAAACTGCTTCGAGTGGTACCAATTTAGTACATTTTATGTTTTTTCTTCAAAATGGCTGACCCGATCAAGCTGAAATTTTTTAGAAATGTGTACCAAAATGTAATTCAACTTCACGCGAAATTTCATTTTTTTGGAAAATAAAAATATTTTCTTTTTTTTTTCGCCATGTCATTCTAATGGGAATTTTTGAAATTTCTTAAATTCATAAAAAAAACGTTACTTCCCGATAATGCCACAAAACTATGCAGATCTAAGTCAGATGAGGAACCATATTGAAAAAAAGTTTGAGGTCTAAATAGCTCATCAGAGCCAAAAAATTTATCTGCACACGAAGAACTTATGTGTGATGCTTACATTTGATATAATCATGAAGATAATACGATGTTGATACATATACTAGCGAAAAAAAAATGTGAATGTCATTTTACATTAGAACATTACAACTTTGAGGCGTCGTGACGTCACTTAGGCCTACCGCCATAATGTTTCAAGTGTGTCATTCCTTTTAGTATTCCTTGGATTATGAGGAATTCAAAAACCCGTGGTAGGTGTATTCCCCAATATCTCAGTGGATTTCAGGGATAACCAACTTGGAACGCATTAGATAAACATTAACAAGCTGGGTCTATTTTATCATGAAACTGAGTAGTACAATCGAAAATTGAAGTCTTGATTTCTTTCCTAAATCAAGTGTCAAGTTTAGACAACTTGAACTATTCACAAACACTATAACTCATAACACTCTCATATCTCTAGTTAATAATAATGTACTTATGATTTTAGGAAAGCATATGCAAATGCAAAATTAAGCCAATGCCCGACTTAGAGGCGTCGCGACGCCATGTTCCGCATCGACTTTTGAAAAGTACCACATCACTCTATATTCTATTGACTTTGAGGAATTCAACGATATGATACTTGAATTCTCGTATAGATTCCAGGGCTATCCGAAGTAAGACGTATTACGTTAAAAGTGACAAGTTCCGTCTATTTTATTACGTAACAGAGTATAATTATAATAAAATACCATTTTTCAATTTTTATTCATTTTTTTCATGATATGTGCATTCAAAACACTATATTGAATGATTTTTTCTTCATGAAACGTTTTTGTAATTTCCATGTATCAAGATGCGAATTCTGAATTAGGCGAATATCCGACTTTGAGGCGTCGCGACGCCAAGTTCCGCATCGACTTTCGAAAAACATCATATAATTTCATTCTCTTTGGACACTGGAGAATTCAACGATATATGATACTTGCATTCACCCAAGTTCGTAAAGATTCCAGGGTTATCCAAAGTAAGGTGTATTACCTGAATACTTACAAGTTCGGTCTATTTTATCACGAAACAGAAAATAATAATCTGATTTTTCATGTTTAATTTTTTATTCAATTTGTTCATAGTATATCCGTCTTTTAACAACATATTTCATGGTTCTATCTCTCTCTGATATGTGAAAAGTTATTGTAAGTTTTAGGAATGCAGATGCACACCCAAAATTAGGCTAATGTCTGACTTTGAGGCGTCGCGACGCTATTTTCCGCATCGACATTGAGAAAGTACCATGCCATTCCGGATTCCTAGGGTGGATTGCAAGAACGAAGTTAAACCCCGGTCTACTTTAGACGGCGTCTAAGTACTATAACACTTGGCCTTTGTTTGATAATATTATCGCTGTCACCAGTCAGGAGTTGAACCTGAGACTAATCTAACAAGGACTGGTTTGAGGAAGGGTTCGTTGCTGTGAAGCGGGTGATTTAACTATGGAAATATACAGAGAACATTAAAATTAACCGTATTTTATTCAAACATGAAATCTGACTCAAAGCATAACTTAATAATAATAACGAATAATAATAATGAAAACACAATTAACAGCTACATCGTAGACGATGTGTAGTCACAGTTGTAAAATTACTTCCCTAGCGAGCAAGAAGTGCAAGCCTATTTATAAACTATTCTAATGGGGGGTGGTTTAATACTACAAACATAAACAGGTGAAAAAGAAGGGTTGTGATTCGCGGGTAGAAGACCCGCGAAATCTTGACTATTCTATTGGCTGTAAGAAGGGAGGACTCTAGGCTGAAGGCGATCAGTGACCTACTTGCAAAGAGGTATGATTTTGACAAAAGGCAAAGCTAAGGGGACATGAAATAGCATGAGAAATGAAGATACTAACAAATAGGTAAATAATATAAATACTAGGATAACCATAATTAATCTAATAAAACAGTTGGTGACTGCTACAGTACAAAATAGCATTGCCCCTGCAATGCTATTTTGTACTTAGACGGCGTCTAAAGTAGACCGGGGTTAAAACTTCGTTCTTGCAATCCACCCCTTGTCTCATTAGCAATCCAACGATATATGATACGTTCATTCACCTCAACCGAGCCCGACCAACCCTCTGGCTCAAGGTCTATATTTCACATTCATTTGATAACATTAACGCATTTTTAAACGCTTCTACTCGCAGGTGTGATCACTGTGTAAAATAATAGGAAACGAATGGTGATTAGGGGCTGTCCATAAACGATGTCACACAATTTTAAGGTATATCGAACCCCCCACCCCTCCCTTGTCCGAGTTAGTCACAGAGATGATGACCCCCCCCCTTTAATGATGTCACAATCCAGACAATATTCCCCCCCCCCCTCCATGAAATTATTCATGTAAATTTGGAAAAACTGGGATTGGGATATTGAAAGAGAGTTTTCCTCGATTTTTCAATAATTGCACCTTTTTTCAAGCATTGTAATAATTGCACTTCTTGTTTCAATAACATTGTAATGATTGGTAACATGGACAGGTGATTGACGGTATGAAACAGCATCAGTCACTGGTCCAAGCTATGGCGCATATGGCGCCAACTTATTTTCCTGAAAATCGAAAGACACGAATAATATGTAGTGTACATGTGGATGTCACATTAGTGTATAACCCCCCCTCCCCCTTGGTCAAACATTGCCACATGGTTGATGACCCCCCCAGCCCCCTCCCCCCTGGAATGTGGACGTCATTTATGGACAGCCCCTTAAATGTGGTTAACGAATGTACAAAATCATACGACTTGGACAGATTTTAATTGAATTCTTTCTATTCCAGCACTATTGACTATTTATAATTATAACTTGACGTATTTCAATACTCGTGCTTTTATATTCAAATGTACACATGAGTGTGATTGTGATTTGTGATTACAATTAATATGGAATGAAATAAATAAAAAACAACATATTAGGTCGCGACTAGGCGGCCACGGTTGTACTTGGACCCCCAAGCTCTCGCATGCTCGTGACGACACTAACACCCGATAAGGAATTATCAATAATACTGTTCGTGGACCATGGCTATTTCCCTGTAAACATCAGTCAAATATTGAAAGCAGTTGAAGATCGTTGTCCGTAAACCAATAGTACATCAAACATCCAATATCATTGAGGTACGAGCAGGAATATTTTTATCATAATAATTTCCATTAATCCAACTAGTAGGCCATAGTGAATCAATATAACTACAACCTACACTATAAGATGTGAGTCACCCAATAACATTATTGGTTAAATTATGAAATTGTTTCAATAAAATTCATCTATCCGTCTCGGTCAATTCTTACTGAATTCCTTATTTCACGTGTTTTTCCATATTCATCTGGAGAAAACCCCAGTTTGGTCATGTCTGAGAAAATCATTATGAGATCAAATTAAAAAAAAAACGACCCCAATTTTGCTGTATGCCTATTGTGCACAATAATTTCTGTCATACTTGAGAATTTGAACATAAAATTAGTTGGATTGGTCACTTGGCAGACAGTTACCGCAGCCATTAACCGGCACTTGCAGCGCAGTGGTTAACGCGCTCGCTTCGGGAGACGAAGAGTATTCGGACCCGGTTCGATCCCCGCCGCCGTCCATCTTTACATTTTTTTTTCGTTGTTTCCCTCTGTAGTCTAGGCTGATGCCGGGATGATTCCCACAGTATAGGCCACGACCGCTTCCTTCCCACCATTCTTCCCATTACCAAAGAAACCTTCATTTCATCATCCCATCATCTCATAAATCATCCATCCGATCTGCGCTCATCGCTCATGCTTCATCGTTAAACCCAATATAAAAACGCATCCAGTTTTTGAATCATAAGATTGGGCCCTACTTGAAAAAATTAAATTCACCATTTTTTTTTTTTTTTTTAATATTCTGTATTAAAAGTGACGTTGTTACTACGGGTCTGGAAAGCAAGGGAAAGGACGTAGAACGTTCGGAGTTGCGTGAGACATGGGCGGACACAGAACATCTTTCGAACGGCTAAGGGCAGAGGTTAAATGGGCGTAGATTTCCATCGGCAGTCGGGCGTCTAGCCGTCTACTCCGTTATTTATATATCAAGTGTTGACTGTCCATATACTGTACATACATTCTATGTACTAGTCCTTTGGACGGAAAATGAGAATGAATAAATAATAATAAAAAAAAAATGATGCGAACATTTCAGAAATAAGTTGGTGTTCAGTTGTCGTTGAGAGTAGCAATCATATCTTCTGACTTGATAAAACTGTCGTTGTATAGGCCTAACCATAACAGCTAACATATAAAACGTATTGTTCCGAAATTCCCCACATGGTAACACAAGAAATGTATGAGAGTACGCATAATGACAAATTAATTTTCTCACTGGAATGTACAGCCATTTCGTCTGAATCAATTCTAATACATCATATCTTACAAAAAATCGTAGATTTTCTTCAACTGTTTTGAATAATTTCACATTTTAGTTTAAAGGCCAACTGTCGTAAATGGTAGAAGTGTTTGTCAAACGTCTGATCAGTGGCGTACCCAGGGGGGGTCCAGGAGGGGCACGTGCCCCCCCCCCCTGGGCGCGTTTTTGTGTGCTTGGCGCCCTTTTAGATAATTTTGTTAATATACATTTCACTGGTGAAATTGACGTATTTGTATATGTGACTAATAATGAAATTTGAGCTGTCTTTCCTAATTATCATTTTCCGAAGTATTTATGGGCATATCGCGGAAGTATTTTCTTAGAGTTCCATATAGACAGTATAATAACACAGATTTGCAGCTGGTGGTTGTTATTTTGTCGTATATGAGGGGAATTGTGAATTTTCTCGGTCTCTCATCGCATGGGTGTCCGCCCTCCGCCGTAATCACAGCGCCCCAATGAAAGCATTCTAAGACTTGCAAGTTGACACGAAACTTCTCTTCAAGAACAGAACTGTCGTATAGATTGAAGGTATATGGGCGTTATCGGCGCCCAATTGTGACATATTATTCATTATAACATTCTATGAATAAAATTCTATTCAAATAACATTATTGGATGGAGTAAATATTCTAATTTAATATTTATAAATCGTCATTAATAATAGACTGATTTGGCGTTTTATCTGCTTGGAACAGTCATTAAGCAAAATTAGCCTTCTTATCACACTAAAGAATCGATGTATTCGAGAAACTTCGTGTAGTTCCCAAAACACGTATACATTCGAATTGAAAAGCATAGAATTTCGAACATTTCCCTGCGTGGCTTAATTCTCCCCTCCCTTGCATTCATCTTCACTATATGCACACTTAGTTTTGGAGGCTCACAATTGAGTCCTTGACCGGGGCGCTAAAAAAACGACAGAACCACCCTACAGTTATACAATAACTGTAATTGGCTGTACTCTAGTTCTATAAGAAGATAATTTTATCGCATCTTAATCTCATCTGAAACACGTTAAACCATACTGGAGAAGTGTACAATTTCAAACAAATCCCCTGCGGGGCCAGAAGGTTGCTTTCCACCCTTGCCCTCCCACGGGTCACCATTTCGCGGTAACCGGTCGTTACACAACTGTTCTTATATGACATTTATCGTAGTATTCTCAAATAAACGCCGACTTCGCAGTCCGTATGACTTGCTCTAGACTAGCACTTGTAGCTATAACTATATTCATGCACATTACATTTTTTTTATCGAAGGTTCATGCATGACACTCTTTCAAAATTCTTGCCCCCCCCTGACTTAATATCCTGGCTACGCCCATGCGTCTGATTACATACAAATACTTGGATATTCGTAGACAGCTGCTGCGAGGCTCATTTCCGCTATATCCAATCATTTCAATGTTCATTATATTTTATATGCTATAACATTTTGCGCGACGTTTCAATTGGCTCCTATATCATCTTAAATTTAAATATACCATCTCGTTCAAATTTGGTGAAGTTCCGTTTCATTTTTGTGTTATTTTCACTTTGCCACTTGAAGTTGCTGAAGATCAGCTGATCAATGTTCCGATGGACAATAGCAGGACCTGCTTGACCTCAACCCCACCCCACACCCTATCAGGCCGAGGCCTAGGGACACTGGCCCACCAGACAATCCATCTAACTACGTACTTTCAGGCCCGGTTTTACGAATCTTAGTCAAGTACTAATCCACTAACTATTAGTTAGAGGTACGAAAATAACATATGTAACCCAGGTGATAACAAGTTAATCCGCCAACTATTGCTTGATCCAGTTTTGTAAAACCAGGCCTCAAAATACTTTTCATATACTCTAGTTATGAATTTTGAAACAATAAGTTTCATATTCTATATGCCTACTTCTTTTGGAGAAAACAACACTAATCTGTGAAACCATCCATTCACAAGATATCATTGTAAATTAATGCGCCGTCGAGCCAGTCTCGACGCTAATTTAATAACGTTCTTAAAAGTACTCAAATGTTCACCATCAACAATGATGACTATTCAAAAAGCCTTCGAATGATATCGTTGTGAATGCGTCTGTCGTCGCGACGCTCCCGACGGCGATTGGATCAAGAAGAGTGACGTTGTTTTCTCAATATTTCAGATGGCCGTCTCCAAGTCCTCACTCGTCCTACTGACTGTGTCGTTTCTAATGGTGGCAGCAAACGATGACGCGGCTCAGCCCAACAGTTTATTGCAAACATACTTCTGTCGAGAAAACTGTCCGACTAAAGACTGTACAACGTGTAAAAAAGATTCAAAAAACCCCTGCTGTATTCGGTGTTGCATAACGAATTCACCAATTTCGTCCGATTTTTGCGATAGCAGATGTAATCGACTGAATTGTATCGCATGCAAGTTGATCAGCTCGCGACATGAATGTTGTGTCAAATGCTGCCCTTCCTACGACCAAGCCCAACATGTCGATTGCTCAGCAGAGTGCCCGAATATTGATTGCTCGCGGTGTTACGGGTCAAGTCATAAGTGTTGTAACAACTGTTGTAACAACTATCCGATTACTGATAACAACTTTGGATCAAGAAAATCATGCTCGAATAATTCTGACTGATGAAAATGTTTTTGTTTCATATACATTCTATTATTTCAGTTGTAATAACAAATGTACCATGTGATAATAGGCCTACTATGTGTAGGCCTACTATATGTGTAGTCAATGATTATCAATTATATGAAGGTATAATAGCTGACTAGTTACAGGCTTAGTCAATAAGCCCATTAACCTGAATGTGTAACTATATATACTGTTAATCAATATTTAGGTTGTTATTATTAAAAGATTGGAGTAAAAAAATTCTAATAGTGTTCTAGGACTCGTAGGTAGTTGATTTCCTGTGCCGACAAATCATTGTACCTCTCGGAAGAGAACTACATCAGAGTGATGCCATATAGCTCAGTAGATCCCAACCTATTGAATGGAGTCGCGGCCAAAATGCATGGGCTCACGGCATATTTGGAAGCCTAATGATGGAATATTGGAGCTACTTTGATAGATAAAAGAGATGAGTTTGATAGAAAGAAAATGAGAATGTATTTGTAGGTCTATGTTAATCTAGCTCTGATAGGAGAGTTGGAACGAACGTCGAAAATAATTTACAAAAATCATCCATACTCTGCCCGAGAGACCGAGAAGAAACTTCTTGCATCAAATTCAGTCTATAGTGGTTTGATAATGAACATTTAAAAAAAATTAACGTCAATTGGAAAGG
This sequence comes from Brachyptera putata, assembly GCA_907164805.1. NCBI lineage: Eukaryota > Metazoa > Arthropoda > Insecta > Plecoptera > Taeniopterygidae > Brachyptera > Brachyptera putata. The sequence continues at coordinate 2,356,566 of OU015463.1, forward strand.
ATTAAGGCTACATTAGTAGCTCTCGAAACTATTTCGGGCAAGATAGGCAAGCCCGTTATACAGGGACGAAATTTAAGTTGCCTAGATAGGTCACGTGGTTTGATCTGTCAGCTCACGACTTGGAGTTTGATTTGTTACTGTCAGAGCGAAATATGCCGCCAAACGTTTTGCAGGTTTGAAGCTTACAACTGATAACAGGATAGATGGCGAGCTCAGAATCTTTATGAATCATTACATATTGCAGGAAAATAGATCTGGTTACAGCGACATCAGCTGTTCTGACGTAATATGTATATTTACTAGGAAAACGCGTTATGTGTTTCCGCGTTGATGGATGAGCTAATGGAAATGAAATTGAATTCTTTCAAAAAGTTATATCAAGTTGATGTTTTGGCGGCATTCAAGTTAAAAATCAATCTTTCCATTCGGTTGGTTTATTTCGTAGACTATTCTAATGAAGGAAATATTAGATGCAATTCAATATTATAGGTAATATTAGACTCCTTTTATATCCATTACTCATTCTCAATAATTTCTTCGATAATGAAGAAGGCATTGCCATAATGGTATAGCATCAACTGCCTCTCAAACAACTCTCTCTCAAAACACACTGACTCTAACTTATACTGTCTCTAGAAAAAACTGTATCTCAGAACAACTGTCTCCCAAAAAATCTGTCTTTCGTTCGAACTGAATTTCTCCGTAATTCTTCCACAGAGTGTACATAATGGGGTGGGGGTTGCCCCTACCGGCCACCTGAAAGTTATACTAATCATCTCAAAAATACAGACATTTGCGGAGTCCCGGTTTTCATTGGTATTCCTGTTTTTCTGGATTTTCGAAAAAAAAAAAAAAATCTTGGTACTTTTTTTTCAGAGTCATTTAACATTGCTCTTATGAAGAGACAGTTGTTCTGAAAGACAGTTTTTCTGAGAGTCAGATTTTCAAGATTTCTTCGATATTTTGAAAATCTGACTCTCACAAAAAGTGTCTTTCAGAACAACTGTCTCTCCATAAGAGCAATTTTAAATGACTCTGAAAAAATATCGAAGAAATCTTGAAAATCTGACTCTCAGAAAAACTGTCTTTCAGAACAACTGTCTCTCCATAAGAGCAATGTTAAATGACTCTGAAAAAAAAGTACCAAGATTTTTTTTTTTTTTTCGAAAATCCAGAAAAACAGGAATACCAATGAAAACCGGGACTCCGCAAATGTCTGTATTTTTGAGATGATTAGTATAACTTTCAGGTGGCCGGTAGGGGCAACCCCCACTCCATTATGTACACTCTGTGAAAGAATTACGGAGAAATTCAGTTCGAACGAAAGACAGATTTTTTGAGAGACAGTTGTTCTGAGATACAGTCTTTTCTAGAGACAGTATAAGTTAGAGTCAGTGTGTTTTGAGAGAGAGTTGTTTGAGAGGCAGTTGATAGCTTGCAAAGAATAATCGTTCTTCATTAATTGGTGACACTTGTTGCTTGGATTTAATTGGTTTTCTTAATAGCTATGAACGATGTATAAAAATGTCATAATATATTTTTTTATATCAAAATGACCGATTGGATTACTGTGAAAGTTTGTAATAATGTGTATCATTATTATATTGAAATTCGGAGAAAATTTAAAATTTTTCGAAGGATATTTTTTGTACGAAAATTCTTCTCTGGCTTATTCTTATGGGGAATTTGGAAACTGGACAATTAGTTTTCTAAGAAGTGGTGCAACCGATTGCGCATGAAAAACAATGGGATGCAAATCAGATGATGACACTTGGGCATGCCAAGTTTCAATTGAATTTTAATTTTCGTTTGACCTGTAGAGCGTGAACAAAAAAAAACATGTACTTTTTTTCGAGTCAAGTGAAATTGAGTCCTCGATTCGCTCATCCAATTATATTGACGATTCCTAGACGCTAGGGAAAAACTATGCTGAACTCCAATCCAGTGTTGCTGAATGTGTTGCTAACACCGATTGATGAATTTGTCAACAATTTTTTTTCTTTTCTAAAATTTTTCTATTTATTTATTTATCTACCGTATTTTATTTGTTATTTATAAATATATTCATTTTGTATTATTTCATTTTTTCTTCAATTAACGTATCTCATTGACTTATAAGCTGAAAATTGTAACGAGAATTCTTGGAAATGAGTTGTTGACTGGGAGTGCAGAGGGTGGAAAGAGAGAGAGAGAGAGAGAGAGAGAGAGAGAGAGAGAGAGAGAGAGAGAGAGAGTGTGAGAGAGAGAGAGAGAGAGCTTTGTGATCTTCCTAATCTTATATATAAAAAGCTCGTGTCACATGTTAGAGGATGAACTCCTCAGAAACGGCTCGACCGAGTGTTGTGAAATTCCTCACGCACATTCGATAGGGCTGGTAGAAGGTCCTAAACTATACGAGATCTTCCGCCAAGCTTTCTCCTATGAGCAATATCCAAAAATTGGCACTTCAAGGACAACACCAGTAATAGCGTTGTTCAATGACATTGACGGCGTACTCAAGGTCTGCTGCGCTCGACAACATTTCTGGCGGTACACGCTAGATACCGCGCCGTCCGCCTTCCAGCATCTTTTGGTTCGTACGCCACATCTTGATGGCAATGTTGCGTCACTCAGTCATTTCGTGTTGCATTTCTCACAGACCAAAGGGGCAATTACACGTGGCATGTTCTCGCGTGGACAGACCATCGAACTTATCTGTGTTGGCAAAAGACGGACTGACAAAAAATATCGTCCACTCAATAGCTATTCGAGAGTGATTTCCTTTATTTCCGTGCAAAACTTGGCGATCCACGTTTTATTACTTCATTCCACTTCACATTGACTTTTCAAGAGCTCCATCGTTCACCATGTCCATTACGTCAGTGAAATACATTGAATTGAGACATTCACATATTGTTATTCATACTCGGTCAGTCTTGGAATTTACTGTTGACTTTCTTTATTTCACTCCACTACTTTGCGATAAAACCAACTTTAATTCTGTTCAATTAACGTTCCATTTTTAACACAAACGGTTCACAGGACCTTTGTCCGTTAGGTTCATGAAATACATTACATCGGGCAAGTTCATGGTTACTGTGTTTTGGGTTAAATCGGCCATTTTCGTCGACGACGCACCATTCACCTGCCTGGCAGACATCCCGCACCTACACACTTACAATACAATCGTTATTTTTACATCAACAACCAACATTCACTACAAATCACTTCGATGGTAGAACGTTTGCCGAGTCTGCTAGTATTGTATAAAATAGCAAGCGGTATATGACACAAAGAGCCCGTCGGACCGATTCCCCATCTTGTAATCTTCTACTACTAACGTCCAACTGTTTCGAGCTGTCAATTTCGACTAGCGTGGCATAGGTTGGTGGCTCGGATATCCGAATCCACGTATTAGATATCATCAACGACAGTAAGTTTCGAACTTACATTCCAAACACTTTTAATAATTGTATCTTTCGCAGTTTCGGGTTACCTACGAGAAATGAAGCTTCCGATCGACAGTTTGTCCTATCCCACACACTTGGCGTACGGGTGGTTCAAGCCTTCAGCATTCTCTTATCAATACACAAGTATGAATAGCTTTGCCACCAAGTATCAACACCTAATAGCCACAACTTTCATACGATCTAGAAGAGTCATCACTCGCTAGCAAGCTAATCCATCCTTCAAGAGACCGGGCTTCGATTCCCGCCATGGCCGCCCATCCTGACAGAGATACATCGTTTTCTACTTGAGATAATTTTGTCGCATATTAATTGGATGAGCGAAGCGAAGACTCAATTACACTTGACCCGAAAAAAATGTACATGTTTTTTTTTTTTTTTTTTTTTTGTTCGCGCTCTACAGGTCAAACGAAAATTCAAATTCAATTGAAACTTGGCAAGCCCAAGTGTCATCATCTGGATTGAATCTCATTGATTTTCATGCGCAATCGATTGCACCACTTCTGAGAAAACTAATTTTCCATTTTCCAAATTACCCATAAGAATAAGCCGGAGAAAAATTTTCGTACAAAAAATGTCCTTCAAAAAAATTAAAATTTTCATCGAATTTCAATATAATAATGATACACATGATTCCAAACTTTCACTGGAATCCAATCAGTCGTTTAGATATAAAAAATTATATAATGACATTTTGTGCATCATTCAAAGCTATTAAGAAAACCATTTAAATCCAAGCAACAAGTGTCACCAATTATTGAAGAACTATTAAAACAAAGCCTTCTTTATTATCAAAGATATTATTTAGAATGAGTAATGAATATAATTGGATCTCAAGGTGTATATATTGTATCTTAGATTGCATCTAATATTTCCTTCATGATGAGAATAGTCTACGAAATAAATCAACCGAATGAAAACATTAATTTTTAATTTGAATGCCGTCAAAACATCAACTTGATTTAACTTTTTGAAATAATTCAGTTTCATTCTTATTAGCTCATCCATCAACGCGGAAACACATAACGCGTTTTCCTAGTGAATAATATAAGTAACTGGGTACCGTTGATTACAGAGTCCAATAACCGTGTTTGGTTCGGTTTCGTTTTATATACTGATGGGGATTTTTTACTTCGGACCCTCATCGAAAACAACGAAAAGCAGCGATACATTCAACAATACAGTAACATTCGAAATCAATTAAAATGAAGTTTACAGATTATATATGAAAACTATATGTCATGTGATTTGAAACCGATGATTTTGAATTATATGTACACTGTACAGGCAATATTTGTTTCTGACATTGTAGGTTTCCAACTTCATTTTCATTCACCATAATGAAATTCACGAAATACATTTTTTTATTCATTATTCATTTTTCTATCCATTTTATAATTTCTACAAGTTTCACAAGTACAAATTGAACTGTAAAAGTGGGCGAGTCCTACGTCTCGTAGGCCTAAATGATGAAAGCAAATAAACAAATGCAGAGAATCAACAAATTACATGGGCACACATCATTTCGTCTGCACGAGGTTCATTCTTCAACCTCCATCCAAATGTCGCAACCGACATGGGCAACTTCCTCAGCTCCCAAATTCAATTGCACACATTGTCCCATTTCTCACAGGATAACTTACACGATGATTATCAGATGCTTTTGCCACCTGCTATTGCAGACCCGATCGAGCGTCTCCACTACCAATTAGCACAAACGGCTTGGTGTGTCGATACGCCAAATGATATAGTAGCACATAGCATCTGTTCTTCTTTTCGTTTTTATCTTGACATATTTTCGCTAATAAATAATATAACTTTGGTTTGATTCGGCGGTAAATGATGGCGCAAGTGTTCTCGGGTGACCCTCACCCTACAGACCTGCATCGAAATACTACCCAATGTACAGAGATGTATAGGAAGTCGTATAACCCTCAGGCGTTTGAGTTTCTTGAGATAAATGTCAAAACTCGTACGAGAGAAACATGCTAATTGCCTTCAGTAACTGTGAATAAACCAATCAAGCGATTGTTGTCACATTTTTGGGGAGTAGGCCCTATAGTTGAATGATGTATCTTGACTGTCATGGACGAAATTTGGTAAAAATAATGTCAGATGTGTGCCGTGCGCGCTCACACATGGCATGAAATCAGAAAATCACTGAATTTCGCCTTAGTTTGATTGGAGTTTATATATTACCAACAAAATATTTGAGGAACAAACGTACATCCATAAATAAGACTGACCTGTGACTGAATCACATTTCAAATTTGAAAGTCATCGTACGTGTCGTTGGCTCATGACAGTTGAATGCAAATACATGTATTTTACGCTGAAATCGGGACCGACTAGCGGCGATCCTTGGAGCCGTTGCATAGACGTGGTGAAAAAGTAAATGTGTAAACTGTAAAGTAAAGGTCAAAGTAAAGGTGGATGGAAGGAACCCAATACGGGGGTCTCAGCCCCGCAGGGAATTTTTTGAAAATGCATACTATTTCGTGTTATTTTTAGGTTTATAGTAACATCCATAGTCTTCTTTTGGTATCGTAGTAAGGTTGGATTGTCATAATATAGAATTGAGCAGGACATAAGTATTTTATAATTTTGTTTAGGCACAATTATACCGACTTTTACGAAAATGTAAAATAGTGCATGGCTGATTTGTGCAACTATAGGCCTATATATTTTTTGGATGAGCGAAGCGGAGACTCAATTACACTTGACCCGAAAAAAATGTACGTTTTTTTTTTTTTTTTTTTTTTTTTTTTTTTTTTTTTTTGTTCGCGCTCTACAGGTCAAACGAAAATTAAAATTCAATTGAAACTTGGCAAGCCCAAGTGTCATCATCTGGATTGAATCTCATTGATTTTTATGCGCAATCGATTGCACCACTTCTGAGAAAACTAATTTTCCATTTTCCAAATTACCCATAAGAATAAGCCGGAGAAAAATTTTCGTACAAAAAATGTCCTTCAAAAAAATTAAAATTTTCACCGAATTTCAATATAATAATGATACACATGATTCCAAACTTTCACTGGAATCCAATCAGTCGTTTAGATATCAAAAATGATTTAATGACATTTTTATACATCATTCAAAGCTATTAAGAAAACCAATTAAATCCAAGCAACAAGTGTCACCAATTATTGAAGAACTATTAAAACAAAGCCTTCTTTATTATCAAAGATATTATTTAGAATGAGTAATGAATATAATTGGATCTCAAGGTGTATATATTGTATCTTAGATTGCATCTAATATTTCCTTCATGATGAGAATAGTCTACGAAATAAATCAACCGAATGAAAACATTAATTTTTAATTTGAATGCCGTCAAAACATCAACTTGATTTAACTTTTTGAAATAATTCAGTTTCATTCTTATTAGCTCATCCATCAACGCGGAAACACATAACGCGTTTTCCTAGTGAATAATATAAGTAACTGGGTACCGTTGATTACAGAGTCCAATACCCGTGTTTGGTTCGGTTTCGTTTTATATACTGATGGGGATTTTTTACTTCGGACCCTCATCGAAAACAACGAAAAGCAGCGATACATTCAACAATACAGTAACATTCGAAATCAATTAAAATGAAGTTTACAGATTATATATGAAAACTATATGTCATGTGATTTGAAACCGATGATTTTGAATTATATGTACACTGTACAGGCAATATTTGTTTCTGACATTGTAGGTTTCCAACTTCATTTTCATTCACCATAATGAAATTCACGAAATACATTTTTTTATTCATTATTCATTTTTCTATCCATTTTATAATTTCTACAAGTTTCACAAGTACAAATTGAACTGTAAAAGTGGGCGAGTCCTACGTCTCGTAGGCCTAAATGATGAAAGCAAATAAACAAATGCAGAGAATCAACAAATTACATGGGCACACATCATTTCGTCTGCACGAGGTTCATTCTTCAACCTCCATCCAAATGTCGCAACCGACATGGGCAACTTCCTCAGCTCCCCAAATTCAATTGCACACATTGTCCCATTTCTCACAGGATAACTTACACGATGATTATCAGATGCTTTTGCCACCTGCTATTGTAGACCCGATCGAGCGTCTCCACTACCAATTAGCACAAACGGCTTGGTGTGTCGATACGCCAAATGATATAGTAGCACATAGCATCTGTTCTTCTTTTCGTTTTTATCTTGACATATTTTCGCTAATAAATAATATAACTTTGGTTTGATTCGGCGGTAAATGATGGCGCAAGTGTTCTCGGGTGACCCTCACCCTACAGACCTGCATCGAAATACTACCCAATGTACAGAGATGTATAGGAAGTCGTATAACCCTCAGGCGTTTGAGTTTCTTGAGATAAATGTCAAAACTCGTACGAGAGAAACATGCTAATTGCCTTCAGTAACTGTGAATAAACCAATCAAGCGATTGTTGTCACATTTTTGGGGAGTAGGCCCTATAGTTGAATGATGTATCTTGACTGTCATGGACGAAATTTGGTAAAAATAATGTCAGATGTGTGCCGTGCGCGCTCACACATGGCATGAAATCAGAAAATCACTGAATTTCGCCTTAGTTTGATTGGAGTTTATATATTACCAACAAAATATTTGAGGAACAAACGTACATCCATAAATAAGACTGACCTGTGACTGAATCACATTTCAAATTTGAAAGTCATCGTACGTGTCGTTGGCTCATGACAGTTGAATGCAAATACATGTATTTTACGCTGAAATCGGGACCGACTAGCGGCGATCCTTGGAGCCGTTGCATAGACGTGGTGAAAAAGTAAATGTGTAAACTGTAAAGTAAAGGTCAAAGTAAAGGTGGATGGAAGGAACCCAATACGGGGGTCTCAGCCCCGCAGGGAATTTTTTGAAAATGCATACTATTTCGTGTTATTTTTAGGTTTATAGTAACATCCATAGTCTTCTTTTGGTATCGTAGTAAGGTTGGATTGTCATAATATAGAATTGAGCAGGACATAAGTATTTTATAATTTTGTTTAGGCACAATTATACCGACTTTTACGAAAATGTAAAATAGTGCATGGCTGATTTGTGCAACTATAGGCCTATATATTTTTTGGATGAGCGAAGCGGAGACTCAATTACACTTGACCCGAAAAAAATGTACGTTTTTTTTTTTTTTTTTTTTTTTTTTTTTTTTTTTTTTTTGTTCGCGCTCTACAGGTCAAACGAAAATTAAAATTCAATTGAAACTTGGCAAGCCCAAGTGTCATCATCTGGATTGAATCTCATTGATTTTTATGCGCAATCGATTGCACCACTTCTGAGAAAACTAATTTTCCATTTTCCAAATTACCCATAAGAATAAGCCGGAGAAAAATTTTCGTACAAAAAATGTCCTTCAAAAAAATTAAAATTTTCACCGAATTTCAATATAATAATGATACACATGATTCCAAACTTTCACTGGAATCCAATCAGTCGTTTAGATATCAAAAATGATTTAATGACATTTTATACATCATTCAAAGCTATTAAGAAAACCAATTAAATCCAAGCAACAAGTGTCACCAATTATTGAAGAACTATTAAAACAAAGCCTTCTTTATTATCAAAGATATTATTTAGAATGAGTAATGAATATAATTGGATCTCAAGGTGTATATATTGTATCTTAGATTGCATCTAATATTTCCTTCATGATGAGAATAGTCTACGAAATAAATCAACCGAATGAAAACATTAATTTTTAATTTGAATGCCGTCAAAACATCAACTTGATTTAACTTTTTGAAATAATTCAGTTTCATTCTTATTAGCTCATCCATCAACGCGGAAACACATAACGCGTTTTCCTAGTTTAAATTAACAAAAACTCTTGTGAGTTCAAAATCTTGTGAGTTCAAAATCTTGTGATAAAAATATAACAAGTTATATGGAATATTTTCAAACTTTCAACACTGTTCACGATAAAAAACGAGCAATTTTATACATAGGCCTAGTGATTTATTTGTAGCTGTACCCTTACCGGTACATGAAAATATTAAAATGCAAATCTTGAACAAAAAAATTGACCTAATAATCATAATATTGGAACTAAATAGACATAACTACACGAGCGTCAGCGAGGATTCAATTTTACATACTGAAAACATTGGGGTTGGTTTAAATGTTTTTTTTTGTGCTACAGCTATCAACTCTTTCAAACTTTTCACATTATATAGCCTTTACTTAGATCTGTATAGTTTTGGGGCATTATCGGTTGGTTTCCTTTTTTTCAATGAATTTTTTGAAATTTCAATAATACCCATAAGAACAACATGTCGGAAAAACATCGAAAATATTTTTATTTAAAAAAAACATGAAATTTTGCATGAAGCTTGAATACATTTTTATACATATTTCTGGAAATTTTAAGTTCAATCAAGTTAGCCATTTTGAAGAAAAAAATAAAATGTGCTGATTTGGTACCACTCGAAACAGTTTTTAGGTACCCTTCTCGCTCGTCTTACAAACGCATATATAGCGTTTTCCTAGTATAATAAGTAAATACACTAGGAAAATGCTATATATGCGTTGTAAGACAAGCGAGATGGGTAAAAACTGCTTCAAAATGTACCAAAAAACATGAAAACGAACATCGATTATGATATGCTGGCTTTATCTATACAATAGCGGCGGTACCCCAACTACACAATCACCATGCACCTTGCTGCCTGCCGTAATTGAATTGTTATACACACACGGGTAAAGAGGGAATATAAAAAACAAACGTATAATATAGGTTACCAATTCTGTGAATTGTTATTAATAACAAAAAACACAATATATCTAGTAGTGTATTGTATCGGTGATACATTAGGGTGGGCACATGCCTACCCTCCCCCCCCCCTCCCCTCCGTGAACTCGCTTATGAGTCGTTGAAACACATACTTTGTTGAATAATGTTTTTTGATGAAAAAAGGTTGGTAACCACCGGTCTCGTTGCGACACTGGACCACTCTGTAGTCTGTACGAACCCTTATTCTCGAAATGTTGCAAGAGAGAAAGAGGTCCAGATGAGATTATTCTTCCACAGCAGTTTTTTTCCCTTACTTGCCCTGTGTTGCTGCTTGACCTGGGCGCAAACAAAAAAATACACTTTCGATTTTTTGAGTACGTTAAAAGTGAGTGTTCGCTTACGCTCGTCCAATAACATGTATCCGGCACATCCACACAAAACACTGGAGCTACGTTTCGAGTTGTCCAAAGGTTGGTGGAAGTGCTCGATTCTGGTCTGGCACCACAAACAAATCGATGTATGTATTTCAATGAGGTTTCAAGACACACTAAGTGCATGTTGAATGAGATGACAGGAGACACGAGAGATTATTTCAGTGGGCGCTTTGGACAGTAAAGAAGCGAGTGTGGCCTGTTCAATGGAAATCCATACCAGTAATGAAATGGATAATTTATTTTATGAAAAGTAATATCATTAGGCTACCTACTATAATATACCAACTATAGTATGTATACTATAATATAATACATAAGTAATTAGTTTTAACAATAATGTGTGTGATTAACATTAAATGTATTTAATAGTGTTTTTGAAACTTAATATGTGACGTATTACCCAATAACCGAAATATGTATAAGGTCGTTTACCTTGGAAAAATCAAAAAATATAATCAAGTTCAATGGATTGCATTTTATGAAAGGGAAATAATGAGGATAATTTTAATAGCAGAAAACTGTAGGCCTACCCCGATCGTGATACACAGAAAACATCTGGCCCACAATCCATTCGCACATTCGCACTCTAGGCGCACCAGCATAGCTCGGGTTGGGGGCCAGTTTATCTCTTCTTTGGATCACTTTACCAGGGTACAGTTTCAGTTTGACAATGCCGATACCAATTTAGTGGCTGGAAAAGATATTCTGGACCCCGGTGTTCTAGTTTTGTGGACCACAATATTGGGGGCCTCAAAGCCAAAGTATTTGTACAATTTTCGGATTTAATCGTGTGTGCCCCAATGCTGGAGTCCACTTTCTTGTGCTACAGAATATTAGAGTTCACCATACTGTGGACCACAAAAGCGGTACCCGATTATCAATATGCATATTGCTCGAATAGGCCCTACTCTGGAGAAGTGAGCGACAAGACTCCAGAAACGTCAGGCTCATTGTCATAATGATAATTATTCATTCTGATAATGAGGATCATGCTATAATTTAATTTAATCAAATTTTGATTATTTTTTCGATTCTATTTTCCAACAATAGCCTCAAGTGAGACACGGTGATTTTGTATCACGTTGCGATGTTATTTGTTTTTATTTTCGTGCCATATTTCTGCCATATTTCTCAAATATGATGTCTGATAATATAAATAATAATAATTAGAAATTTAAATAAGTCAGCAGACAGCATGATTATTTTTCCCAACTTATTTTTATTCAATTCCCGGTACATTATTACTATACATATTTACTCCTCATGTTACGAACAACATTTATAAGGTTTAATTTTTTGTTTGAATGTTGTGCAAGAAAATAATATTTAGTAGACAAATATGTTTTGAGAAGGAAGTGAAACACATGTTGAGCATTGTTACGCAACGTTTCGTTTTGTTTCGTTGTCAGTGGTTGGTAGTGCAGAGTGCGGTCTGGGCGTATTGTGAGAAGGTTTTTGAGGTCGCTGTAGCACCAAGCTGAAGTCGCTGGTTGCCTGCCTTACTGGTTCAGTCGCAGGAAAGTTTCCACGGTGTTAACGCGTTTCGATAGGCGACAAGATTCAACTGATTCACCACGGAAATAGTTACTTTTTTCCATCAAATATATGTGTTTATTGTCGATTCTAATTTTTTAAAATGTGTGCTATGGTATTCAGTGGCAGAAACATTGAAACAATGAAGGAAACGGTAAGTTTAAACAAAAAACAAACAAAATATCCTATCATACGTTGTGAAAACATGTTTTTATATATAGGTTCCATGAGATGTATTTGTTTTGATCGCTTTCTTTAGACAATAATCATTAGTTCACATTCTGTCATGTGTTCTACTTATATAAGTTTAAGCCTAGAAGAGATGATTTTAATTTATTGTAATTATTTAATTATAATAAATTTGGTTTGAGAAATTATGAGCATTAGATGACTTTCGGAATCCAACAATAATGCAAGGTGATGGAAGAGTAATATCTATTTTTAAGGTCTTTCAAATGTTGGCCTATGTTCACACAATTGAATGCAATTCTATGATTCCTCTTGAAAACACTTCTAAAATGGATTCTAGATTTTAGTTCAATTTGAATCCATCTATTTCATGTTGAATAATGGCGAGAGAGCGTCTATAATATTTTTTTTTTTGTTCAAAATTGCAGTTTTTAATGTGATTTGAATTGTTGAATGGTATTCGAAGTAATGGTCGGAATCTGACTGACTGTGTGTAATCCATTCTAAGCTCTAGTCCACATTGCTTACGTGAAAAGAAAGGAGGTCATTTGACAAGAACTAGCTGTGGCTCTAGGCAGCTATTACAAACAACTCGCCAGCCAAACCGGTTCTTGAGTCCTACCTCTTCAACTGATACCTGCCTTGAATACAAAATCAATTTTTCAATTTTGTTTCATCCATGTTAACTACGTTATCGTACTTGAACAAGTGTACGCCACTTTTAATCAAATTGTTGTGAGTCATAATTGGGAAAATTGAAAGTGCATTATAGGCCTATAGCCAAATTTGTATAACTGTCAGGGAAACATTCAAGTTATAGCATTTTTTATTTGAGCTCGAAATTAGTATAAAATGGAGGAAATAAAATGATTCTCTTCCTTAGGCAAGCTAGCGATAACGAAGCTAGCGAGGTAGGCCTACGTTACATATTTTCTAATAACATGATGGATTAATGTCATATGTATAATGTATTTATAGCCTCACCCGTGGAAGTGTTATATAACCTAGCTACTTGGTTTTTAATTTCTCGAAAACAATTCATCATTCATAGAGTAAATTTAGTAATGCCATATTCAATTCCTTTTTACTCAAAAGAACTAGCATGTATACCCTACGAGAGTGTATATAAATTGCTGTAAATGAGACTTGAAAGCCCGTAACGCCCCTAGACATGGCGGAACACAGAGGGAAAAAAGACAGAAGGGTCGGTAAACTCGAGAGTGAAATGAAACAATAAATTCATTTATTTATTTATTCGTTCATTTATTTCCTTCTCGAATTCAAATACAATGTTATGTATGAATATGAATACATATTTGTATTACAACACAATTGTAATAATACTACTACAATTCTATTAATATATACAACTTGAATGGGGAATACAGTACTGAGTGCAAGAAAGAAACATTGTGTTTGCACTCAGGATAATTTGAAATAGATGATACGAGTTACAATTAAAAAAAGGAAAAGTATGAAATGATCCATAGTTGATATAATAATATGTGATGATAACACTAGTAACAACATGATAAGTGCAAGCAAATTCATAAGTTAATAATAATTTCAAAGTATTAATTTGTTGATATTATGGTATGTTATAGCTCAGAGTTGATAAAATCAAGAATAGAAGTTGAATAATAATGATAATAATAGTATCGATACTGAAGATGATGTTTTTTGCATTGTTAAACACTCTTTATTCAGAAGAAAAGAACATATTACAATTCACAATGTCCACAGAGCCTAAGATAGGCTTAACTGTGGGTTAATAAGATAATGCAGAAAAAAACTGTAAGATAGTAGGTCTATACGAGTTTACTTATAGGAGTTAAATATGCTATATACTTAAATAGTGTATACAGATGTATTAGATGTTTCACGACAAATAATTAAGATAAATAATGATAATACATGATAATGATAACAATAATAATAACATTTTTTCCCTCAAGGCGTTTTATTGACATATTATAGTAGTTCATTATAATAATAACGTAGACCCACAAAGTGACCTAAGTTTTGACTTGCTGTGGGTCTACACACTGTTGACACACATTATAGTCATTTAAAACAATCATCTGGAAAGCTTCGTGAGATAATTGAATAAAAACAGCTGAATAACAAAATATATATGTTTTCCTTTAAATAATCCAATTGAAAAAGTAAATATTAGGCTATAAGAAATGAATAAGAGAATGATAGCATTATATTATAATTAGGTATTAATTATTTGCGTGCCTCTATTTTTCATCTCTGGTTAAGTATTTGCACATTCCTAGATTTCCTTTGCTTTAGGTCAATTTTCACTTACGATATTTTGAATACTTTTCCTAATTCAGCCGGAATTTTATTATATTAGTTTTGGAATTAGGAATTGGTTCTCTTGTCCAACATGAAGAATTATCGAATGAAGATTCAACAAAATTTTCTTTCTGTCTTCTTGACATGATTGGCTGTATTCTTGTTATTAGTATCAAAATAGTTCATTATTAAAAATATAAAAAAGTGAAGATTCTTGAAAGTTATTAGATCATTATTTAAATTTTTATATCCAGTTTTTGATACAATCATTTTGGATATTCTCTTTCGTATAATATTTCCAATCTTATTCATATAATTATCTGTTGTACAGCCCCATGAAAGAATACCATATCCCAATATTGATATAAGTGCATGATAAACTATTACTAATGTATTGAGATTAACGAATGGCTTCAAAATTTGCTTGCTATAGGGCCTACATACCAGATCTAAGACGGTTGCAGACAATTTCAATCTGTATGTCCCATTCAAATTGATCATCAATTAATAGGCTCAAATATGTATGATGAGTATTTTCAATTTTTGAATTACATTTACACATTTCTTGGGAAATATTACATCATATCCTAAAATTCTGATGAAGTCAGGCATAATCATGGAAAATTATATCAACATGTTCATTTATTTTAAATGGTGAGTCTGACTTTGGTTTTTCCGTAATTAATTGTAAGACCATTATCGTGAGACCAGCACAGAATATTGTTGAAATCGGATTGAAGAAATTCGTTGGCCACAGAGAAATGTTTGTGGTCAGCTACAATTGCGGTATCATCAGCATGTAAGAATACCGATTACTTTTTTACGTTATCCAGCATATCGTTCACATAGATGAGATGGAGTAGTGGTCCTAAAATAGATCCCTGTGGAACTCCGTATGAAATTGGAACTGATTCACTATAATTTTCACCTACTTTGCCTGTCATTGATCTATTGCTTGAACATTTCTAAACCATCCCAGTAGACGACCCCTAATTCTCATTATCTCCAAAGCATTCAACAGTCGATCATGAAGCAATATATCGAATGCCGTTGAAAAATCGATAAACAAAGGTACTATATGAATAATAATGATGATGATTTTTTTAAAAAAAAAAAAATCTCCAATAACCACACATACTCATGATTTCCACAAAGCCTTATGAGGGTTTAATTGTGAGTTTTCCACTTGAATGACAACGTGAAATCCGTCCCACTTCGGACACATATTTATGATTTCAACGTCAAGTCAATGGAATTGACTTGAATGCAAATACAGTAATATACTATAGATCTTCATTATCTATATGAAAGGCTAAGCGTGTCTGTCTGTCTGTACGATGGTGGTGATCGCGGGGCAGGGAGGGATGGATGACGGGCGGAGAAGGGAGGGAGAGGAGGGAGGCGAACCGCCCTGATCATTGTGATCATGATGAGTGTGATCATTGACACTTTGTTGTGCTTAAATCACTTCACACTTCGCTTGAAGATAAACACGTGGCTGTCGAAAGATGCTTGGTGTGGGCAAGGGAAAAGTGCATGCGTAGAAGTTCTGGACAATTCCATTTGGGCGGGACCTACTATACGAGAATATTCGATTTATAACATGGTGAACATTTGATGGGTAACTACATTCATTCAGTATTTAGCAACGAACGGCGGGGGCAGCTTTCTGTCTGTGCTCAACCGTTTCCGAACGGTCCAAGACATTCTGGAGGAGAACGGAAGGTGCGAAGGAATTTACACGTAATTGGGTTAGTGCGTAGTGATGCTGTGCGTTCAAGGTATATGCCGTGCGACAGTTATAACAATAGTAGTGGGAAGTATAGTAACAACAGAGACCCCGCATTTTAAACGCGGGGCTACGGCTAGTAATATAATAATATATACTATAGATCTACTTATAGATCTAGACGATATTATGGAGATGTTTAAAAGTAAAATAATTATAAAATATTATGTGAATCAAAATAACCAAGAAAAACAAATACATATAAATGTGACTGATTTTGTTCAAAGAGGAGCTATAGGACCAGGACCGAAAACCAAATATACTATTGTTGGAAACAAAATAATAAAAAAAAGAATAGGTTTGAATGTGATATTTTGTAATTTTTCTATTCGAATAATAAGAAATGATGAAAATAATGAAAAAATAATAAAAATGATAATCCTAATAAAACGAATAATAGTATTAATAGTAATAATTAGGTTTGAATTCTATTTATTTCTCAATTTATGTATACACAATTAACTGTTCACAAAATATCCACGAATACGAATGAAGGCTTATCCGTGGCATATGTATGCACAAATAAGAGTGTAACCAGGTATGAGTGAATGGCGACATGAACAAGTATAGGCTCACAATAAACAATAAGCGATTATTTTAGTTTGCATCTATAAATCATTGAGTATACGCATATATTATGAGTAGGCCCATATTAGTATAGGCCTATGATGGTAATTTTTTTGTCTTTAAACATTCTTTATTCGGAAGAAAAGTACACATTACAATTCACAATGTCCACATAGCCTGAAACAGGATCATCTGTGGGTCAAAACGAGAATGCAAAAAAAAACTGGACGAAAGTAAAATTATAGTTATAGGAATTGAATCATTGACTAGAGAGATACTCAAGACGTCCCACGTAAGTTACTTAGCGAGATTCAAAACCCTTCCATTATTACCAGAAGTTACTTCAATGGTCGCTACACACTCCTAGAGCGCTGCTAGCAGTCACGGTGAAGACTTGACAGACAAGCTAGGCAGCATCCATCTAATTGTCGACTGACGCACAATCGCCGAAACGATTCTGAGCGCTCGTAGCGGTGATTGCAGGAACTACAGGGTAAGGGTGTGGGGAGGGTAGAGACAAAGGAGTGGGGATACATCTTAATTTAACGTTGGGTGAACTGTCTTTGTATCTCTTTAGTCTATGATTGAATATGACATAGACTATAAATAGTATGTATACAAGTGTATTAGCAGATCTATGTATTACGAGAAATAATCAAGACAAATGATGAAATTAACGAAAAATTATGTAGAATAATGATTACATAATAACATGGTGAAAATGAAACAACAATAGGAAATTGGATTACACTGAGAAATCTTTAACTGAACTGAATTTAATTGACTCTAATAACCAACATTTTATTTCCATTTCTATTGATCGTGAATTGCTTAAATTTCTGACATTTTCCGGCAGTGCATTGAAAATTGCTGGGATAGCATATTGTAATTGTCTTTTATCATGTTTAACGATGTTATTTTCTTCTATAAGTTTATATATTTTTTGCATTTCTTCGATAATAAGACACAATTACAGATACGGTGACATTCACTATGATTCCCACAGAGTTAAGGGCTCCCCAGTCACCAGAGAGAAGAAAGTTCCCACCAGGGTGATTATTTTTGAATATATTGTGGATGTTTATTATGGATTGACCGTATTCTAGAAGGTGCTTCTCTGAATGGTGTGCAGCAGTTTCACAGCAATACGTTCATCCGGAAAGCGCCTACGATAATTTATGCTTCAGTATTGCCACTGAAAATGGTCACAAAACATGCATCTCGCGTTACATACACCACTTGATTACTTCTTGAAGTATTTTATCGTGTGTGGTATCGATGTGTTAGTAGAAAGACTGACTTTGGACTAAGCTAAGAATGAACAGTCTAGC
Organism: Brachyptera putata; assembly: GCA_907164805.1. Classification (NCBI taxonomy): domain Eukaryota; kingdom Metazoa; phylum Arthropoda; class Insecta; order Plecoptera; family Taeniopterygidae; genus Brachyptera; species Brachyptera putata. The sequence continues at coordinate 2,374,905 of OU015463.1, forward strand.
TTCATGCGTTTGGCACACAAGACCAGGGAAAGCCACGCATTTTTTTTCGTAAATCGAGGTAATTCCGAAAGTATTTATATAGCAGAATGGCTTGAAGTGTGCGTAAGAAAAATAGCTTAGCTGGTAGAGTAAGATGTACTCTACTAATATATCAATTTTCATATAGATGATAATTTAACTATCTAATGGTTTTCGTGTATGTAACGGATTAACGTATTTTTCAACTAGTTTTCCAAAAATTTTCTCGGAATTTTCAACTTTTTTTCAATTTGAAAATTTTGAATATACTATTTTAATCTTCATACGTATCAATGAATGATGAAATATTTGACACATTTTTGTGGGTGAATTCCCCTTAAATGTGGGTTTTCAATTCGGATGATATTTTGAAATCCGTCCCACTTCGTACAGATAATTATAACGACAAACTCAAATACAGTAAAATATATTCACATATATATATATATATATATATATATATATATATATATATATATATATATATATATATATATATATATATATATATATACATATATATGAGTGTGTGTGTGTGTGTGTGAAGTCATACTTTTGAGAAAAAAACTGTTTACTATAAAAATATTAAAACTCAATGAATTATAGAAAAAAACTAAAACATTCAATCAATATGTGTATATTTATATATCTAACGTTTCGAGAACGTGTTGTCCCCTTGATCACAGATATGGTAATGAAGACATTTCCCGAACACAATCAAAACAATGCAATAACAAAGGTGTTCAATAATATAAAAACAGTCTCTGGGATAATCGAATAGAACAAATAAATCAAGGCCATTATATGTAGAAGAAATTGTAAAAGCAAGGCTATAAGGTGATGACGTATGTATAAGAAGGAAATAACAATATAGAAAAAACCATCACTCAACATTTGACATTTAAAATAACTGGGAAAGAATCAATTGATATTTAAAATAACTAGAAAAGAACGTAGAAAATGAGCGTAACTCTATGCAAAACTAGCCTAACCTCCCGTGTAGTATTGTTCCTGAATGTCATCACCATTAATTATTTCACCTCTCACTACTCTTACTGTTGCTATCATAGTGCGTATACTTTGGGCCAATACACTCGATTTCGTATTACTGCTCAACTTCGCTGTTCTACCTCACTACGCACCAAGATGCATTGAGGGTTGCGTTGGTTCGCCGTGTTGAGATGGTGTGTCAACTTGAACGGGAAATACGTTCCATTTCCTGATCTCTTCCCTTAGAACACCCGATCGTTTCTCTACCTAGTGTTGTCTTGTAGAAACTTGATGTCATGCCTTCTATATACCTCAAATATTCGCATCTAAGATGCAGTGCAGATTGCCATCCAAGATGCGGTGGAAATAAACATCAACTACGCTAGAATTATGAAAAAGGATATTACCGTAACTGGTAGGCCTAATGCAATTAAATGAAATGTGAAAATTTATTTGTTTGTGGCATGTGGATTTCTCACACGAATTCGATTACAATAACAAATCGTCCAGATGTAAGTTACTTGCAATATAGCTTGCTTTATGATGAATTATTACTATGAATTACATCACAATTTAAATAATGTACAATTTAACCTCACTATCTCCGTTTTACTTCATAACAGAAACTGTTTCAGACAACTGAGCAAACGTAAACGTCATTTTGCGTGTATTTGTAAACAAAGTTATAGTTCCTTTTATCACTACTCACTACGCATAATCGGTTGTTCTAACAATTTGGATGTTAAATTGGTACATATTTTTAACATGGGAGGGATAGGAAGAAAATTCACCATATAGAGGCCGGCGAACCAACGCAACCCTCAATGCATCTTGCTACGCACTAACCCAATTGCGCGCAAATTCCCCAGCGCGACGCCGGTCCAAGTTCCCAGACAGTTGTCGAAACTTGCCCGTTCGCGCGCACCAGCGTGTCCGCAGGACACACAGATCAGCGTAACTCTATGCATAATAATAATAATAATAATAATAATAATTCTCATTTCATGGTAGAAATAACGTCTCGATCAGTGAAATTTGTTTGTGTAATATATCTGATTAGTCGACTTTGGTTTGTTGGCATGTTGTGTGGCAAGTCATGAGATCAGAACATGTTGACTTGAATGCTCGATTATTTCATCACATACACAAGGGACAACAGCTAAGGATCAAGTGTTCAAGTGTCAAGTTCAAGTGTCGTTGTACATTTGTGGGTGAGTAGTTGAATAGAAGAATTACATTTTATATACTTTTGATCTACAATTATGAAGTTGGATAGCATACAGTTGGGTAGGATCACTCTGTATTCTAAATGTATTTAGTAGACTTCGACTGTAAGATAAACTACGTCATATACACTTCTGTATTAATAATTATATTTCTTTTTTGTATTTGTTTGCCTGTATCACCAACGTATTCATTGCGGACCAATTATATATATATATATATAGGCCTATATTTATATATTATTGTATTTACATATACATATATATATTATAATACAAGTTTGTATTCTGTAGGACTGCGCAGGAATTGAAATGTGAGATAAAAGGTCAAAAACAAATGGACAGTAATTAAAACTAAATTAGAATACATTGACTTTGTAATTTATGGATTCGATGATTCAGTCAACACATATTTCCGATTCAAACATGTCATTTCATATAAATTCATTATTTGCCACAATCGAAAAAGACTGTGATCTACAATTTAGACAAAGTATAAAGGAAGAAGTGTCGTTTGTTACTCGAGTTTGTGTACCGTTTGTCAGCACCAGCTTGCCCTGTAAGATACATCATCTTCGTAATCTCCAACTAGATTATTCGAACAAGTCATTTGCGATACTTGGAAGTAGAACGATATTCAAATAAATTTACAATAGTGTTTTGTCTTCATCAGAATTGTTTCAGCGATGTATTGACCATATTAACTGCTGTAGAAAGTTACAAGTTGTCTATGGAATAACCGTTTCTTCTTAGAAATAACGACAAAATAATCGTGTACAAATTCTTGAATAATTATTGCTTTCTTGAGATCGACACACCTGACCGTTCTAGCAAAGTTGTCGTGGAGATGGTCGTCTGCACACGAAGTAGAATGCGCGCGCACAGACTGAGTAGGCCGGCCTACAACACGTTTGCAAATAAGTCTGTCTGTACGGCCAACTTGTTCACGCGTGAATCAGTGTTGATGAGAATGAAAATATACACAATTAAATAAGGGTTGCCATTATTTTCAAGCAAGTGAACCCACAGAATTACGTCCCCATGATTTTACCCGAACAAATTTGGCGAGGATGTCGACGTTCAAGATTTAAACTGACCGAAGACATATCGTAGCTAAGCTCTACCCAGGCCTGGTACATCCATCTCATTTGTTGAAATATGCGGAAGTACATATTCATTAATTAAAGTCCGTGATAGGCCTTCTTAGTATCTCTTTTTGCATCAACGGATCAGTTCCCATTTTCAACATTCGCGTCTAGGAACCGTTGAAATCGTGTCTGTTCGTACCTCAACATTAGATATCATTTCTAAACCTGTAATATGACACACTTGCTTTCTGCACCAGCCACTATAGTGCAAGCACAGTGGTGCAACAAGCACAGTGGTGCAACAAGCACAGTGGTGCAAGCACAGTGGGTGCCACGCGGGTAGCATCAGGTTGCTCGCATCCAGGCACTGTAACTCAGATATAGCACGTATTAGAAATATTGATCAGCTACTAATGACACAATGAGAAGGTTGGATATAGGGCCTAATACGATCTATCATCATAGAAACGTTTTCATTTATGTCGTTTGAAATACACGATTAATAGATGTGAAATAAGGATGTATATTCTCAATAGTTGTTGCTGAAAACAATGATTATGTATAGTAACGTTTAGCAGCATAGAATCACTGTATTTATTTATTTATTTATTTTTCATTTTCGTCCAAGTGGCTCAACAATATAAATAGAACATTTAAAAGTAAATCATGTGGACAGTCAAGGATGGAAAAACAGATTATAAATTACCCACAGTACTTGAAATACAAACAAAAACATATGCATGAATTGATATGAATGGTAGATGCTATTTTTTAGACATACCTAAGAAGTAAACAAGTACCAAGGTATGTCTAAAAGTACCTACCTAAGTACCGGTAAGTCTAGTCTTGAAAGCATAGTCATCTGGATGTCGATAGATGAAGCTCAAAATGATCTTCGAAATCCGTGATAGGTCATCAACATTATAAGCGTCGCCTCCTGTGTCAGTTGACAGTTGATTACCGTCCTGGTCGACCACACTGAGGTCTTGCTCTTTCTCAGTCGGTCACCTGAACACTGGGATGTCTGTCTCCCTCCCATCGTTCAAACAGACGAAACAGGACTCGGATCATACATGCAGCGCAGTGGCTAACGCGCTCGCTTCATGTGATCCGGGAGGCGAGGGGAATCACGATCCCCGCCGCCGACCATCTTTACAGGTGTTTTTCATGGTTTCTCTCTGAAGTCTAGGCTAATGCCGAGATGGTTCCTACAATAAGTCGGTCATGACCGCTTCCTTCCCATTACCCAAGAACCTTCATCTCATCATCCCATCATCTTATTAATGATCCATCCGACGCCAATAGATCTTCGCTATCATTACAGTGCGTCGTTGAATCCCAATCTAGAAAAAAAATACAAAATAAAAATAATAAATGTTTTGGTTTTGGTGAACGATTGGGCCTCATATTATTCCATTTTTGATGGTTAAAGGCTCTTATGCTTGATTGTAATCGGCTCATGTTTCAGTCGTATCAGTGAAGATATATCGCTATAGGGAGAATATGTAGATATGATTAAATGTATGATACTCTAGAGTCTAGGGTCTGGCTCGACATTTCTCTGCTAATTGCGGAAAAATACGCATGTTCTATTCGCCAGTCAACCATCTTTTGGAATTGTGAGTTTCGTTCTCTATGAATTATAATCGCTTTTTTTAAACTATAAATTTTGTAGTCAATTGGCTGATGACGGTAAAGATCGAGTTACGTGATAATATACGCCAATCATGCTGATAGGGCTGATACAGGCACTTCGGCAGAAGCAGAAGTGTATTACTGTATACCAATTTGTCAAGTTGTTTGCTTATCGGTCCATCGTGAAATTACCAAATGAAACTTTTCACTCTTTACGTCAATAACATTAAAATGCAAACCAAGAGAAGTAATATTCGTTATGGTGCGATGACTAGTGTAAGTGAGAGTGAAAGTGGGTGGTGTGGAATGTTTATTCCCCTTGTGTCTTCAAGCAGGGTTGTGTCTTGTGCTCACAGTGAAAGTATTGGAGAAAGTTGGTGGATGTGCGTCACAGCCGCCATTGCTATTCTAAGAATAGAAGCTAGACCAAATGATCGTGCAAGTCTATATTAATATATAGAGCAAGGATTTCAAGCGTGGACTGCCAGTCAAATCATCGTGATTATATCATTTCATTCCATTTGTTGACTCGTTTACTTGACAGTGACAGAAATGTGCAAGTTACTCCATTACATTTCAATAATTTTGTAATCATTTATTGGATGTTGGACTTTCAATTATCTTTCAGAATACGGAACACTAATTAGTACAGCCTAAATACCAAGTACTAAATACTAAGTACTACTAGTACTAAATAGTGCAGTAAAAATATTAATGTGTATAATTGAAATGTTGTCAATAATATTGTATGAAGTAAACACTTTGCTCCACTCCTTTATGTTGATCGTTTGGTAGCTCATAACTGGATGAGCAAATCAATCAACAGGCATCAGGCAACATGCAGTAAGAAGATTGATATTCATTCCTTCCTTACCCACAACATTGTATTAGTAATGATGTCGTAGTGTTGCTGCACAAAATTCAACTAATACTACCTTGTTAATGTATTTTCAATATATTTAATTGCCTAAAGCTAAACAGACCAACTTTCATGTTACATTTTTCAGAGGGAAAATACAATTGAATAACAATGCCAGCTTTGGTAAACAACGATGTATGATAGTTATTCCAAAATCAGGTTTCGAACTTTTTTCCATTCATTATATAATCGAGCCCAGTCGACGAGTGTTTCTCATCTCCTCTCTTCCCTTCCTAGACTTATAGACTTTCCTAGACTGCCACCCTCGGTAGCTCAGTCAGTTGAGGCACCGCTTCAGAAACTGAAGTAACAGTTGGGCGTGGGTTCGAGTCCCGCATAAGGCATGGGTTTTTGTAAACGTCCTTTCACCTACCATCACTTCATAGTTTCATAATCACCTGCTCATTCGTACCCCCGTATAACCAAGCTGTTGATGGGGTCGTTAAGCAAACAATAATCATCAATCATCATCATATAGGCCTATTACACTGGTCTGAATCTGTCTACCCCATTGGGAGGGAGCTAGAGAGCTGAATGACCTTCAACTACGGGAATTTCTGAAAGTGAAATAATACAACGAACAATAATACAATGCCAACATAATCTTAATAACATCACCTAATATAAGTAACAGTGTAGCTTCGTCCAGTTCTGTTCTCCAAACATTTCATTCAAACATTGCCTACATTATCCGTATAAACTCATTTTCGTATTCACACATATAGGCCTACCTTTACAAATACCATTAATCGCAAGGCTTGCAGCACACAGTCACATTGCACCAACACACATTGTGCTCATCCAACAAATAGTACGAAGTGACTATTCACAGTGATCACGTCAGTTTTTTAATTTCGATAATTCAGTATTAAACTGGAACAATAAGAAATATATTTCAGACACATATAAATAAGCATGAAAGTAATTATGTAATGTATGTACACTGAAACAATATAATGTATTTGCGTAATTTCAAACGAAACTGCGGAATAATTTTTGTGTATAGGCCCTACACCTTGTTTTGGATATAGAATAACAAGCAAATATGAATGGTGAACCTTTTAGCAACTAGTATGGTATTGTGTATACTTGCCATTGAAATCCCATTATACATAGAAGAATTACGCTGATCTGTGTGTCCTGCGGTGCGCGCGCACGGGAAAGGTTCGAATAGTTTCTGGGAACTTGGACCGGCGTCGCGCTGGGGAATTGGCGCGCAATTGGGTTAGTGCGTAGTGAGGTAGAACAGCGGAGTTGAGCAGTAATACGTGCTGGGGTGTATTGGCTCAAAGTATACGCACTATGGTAGCAACAGTAAGAGTAGTGAGAGGTAAAGTAATTAATAGTAATGACATTCGGGAACGGTTATGTTGACCCGTGTTTGAAACATGGGAGGCTAGTAGAAAATATAAGAGTGCATTTTCTTTGAATTGAGCAGAAAGAAACCACTATGAACTGAATACTAATAATTCTAATTGTTCAAGTGACAGAACATTCTGTCACTTTCCTTCAGAAATAACAAAGATATATGCACATAGAGGTGAATAAGATGAAATAACGCGTGTTCTCTGATGGTGTTCTTATATGAATAGTTACTGTTCAAATTTAAATGAAATGCCAACAAGCATGCACTGTATCATGAAAACGTTGTTTTATTCACTTGTTCCATTCGATTGCAGCACTTGGAATAACCACTACAGACACAGACTAGAGTCACAACGATACATACATGGGATGGGTGTTCACTCAATTGTTCACGCGCAAACTACATTTTTGTTTCACCTTTTTAAGTAATTATACTTATGAAAAATGATTGATTTAGGCAAAAAAGGTTTAAATTCATCTACAAGGTTATTTAAAAAGATATCATTCATATTATAAGAACACTAACTACCATATCATGAAATGAATACTGTATGTCAAACGTCCATTTCCTCAGTTGTTAGAAGAAATGACAAACACTTGTGAAATAAGACTATATTTGAGGCTAGGTCATCAATCTGGAAAACAATGCAATTGCATATCTCGTGGTGAAGATGCGCTGAAAGAGGGGCATTCTGGGTTCCATTACCGGCGCACTGTAAAATGATTAATTGGGTAAGGATGTGGAAAGGAAGCGGTCGCAGCCAATATTGTGGGAACCTCTAGGCTGCAGAGGGGAGAATAACGGCCACTGTCTAGAGCCCACCCGATTGGTACGTGTGGCTATCGACAGTATCTCACAATTCAAGGCGAACAACAGAGAACAGACTACAAACACTTCACAATTTCTGAGACAGATTTGTAACATTTTTCTGTCTATTGATAAAACAATTATTTCCAAAGCTCTTACCCTTTCCATATTCATGTGCGACGTATTTGCTCTGATCTTGTGTCTCGAGGTGAGCATGATGTAGCTCTGGGAAAACCAGTCCTCGTAGGCCTTGGCCGCTGACGTCATGCACGGCTATGGCCGCATGATGGCTTGAACCACCGTCTATTGGCGTCAGAACTAAACACAATTCACCTTCTTCCTTGTTCAAAAAGGCAAAACGAATTGCGACTTGGGAATCACAAATACAAAGCGATTGAATTTGTCAAGAATAAACATCGGACATCCAGAAACAATAGGGTTGCCAACATAAGGTTATACATGGACTAGTCTAGTTGCCTTGTAGCATTGGTGTAAATAACATTGTAATTTACCGGTTCCATTAGCGACTTCTTTAGATAGTTTATTCTTGAGCTTATTGAACTTATTTTCAACCACGCTTAATTCGGTCTGTCATACAGTCAACATAAAATATTATTTCGTACATTATTATATTATATTTAGAATTTTACGTTGTTGTAGATTTTGTTAATGTATATATCTGAGTGTGTGTCCGTACAGAGAATAGAAGAAATTGAACATGACATATTTATCCAACAGTGATTGCAATAATGAACACTTTCAGTTCCTTGTCTGAGTATATATGTGATAGCTGCTCTGTTCGGTAACTTCATCTTGATTCAGAAAAGATTTCCAGAAAAATCTGGGACAATAGCTCGAAGTCAAAATCATTCCAAGCCAAACTGGATGAGGGGTGGGCGGATCGGGAGGCATAACCGGCTCGCAGGCAAATTGTTTGAATTTTCAGTCTTCTAATTACGTTTTTTTAAAGTCATATCAAATCACGAATATATTTTTCCCAGATTGTAAGTGTATTACAAGTTAATAGCCTGTGGAATAGAACCCATACAAGTTAATGATAAAGAGGCAAGTTGAATGAAGTTATGTATAATTTGAAAAACGATTCAACAAATATTGCAGCCTTTTCAATGGCGGCAATTCTTTTTGAAATTATCGTTGAAAACACATTCGTGTCCTAATAATTAAACCTGAAAAATCGGTCCACTTGACAGACTTGGCTTGATTGTCAGATGCTGAGATAGAGAAATCGTGTCTGCCAAATGCTAGGCGGCATTGGCTGGACTTGGGATTGGACAGAAACGCAAACAAAGCAGGGATCAACAAACAACAGTTTCAACAGCTTCCTGAAATTCTACAAAATAACTTGTGTAGTGTCAATAACAATTTTTAAAATTCAAAAATGAAAGTGAAGTATAAGAAGGAGAATTTTGATGTATGTATGCCCACTTGTTACCTTCGTTTTCATGAGACCGGGACAAGTTTCTGTGTGTATGTATGTTTTTAACCGTTGACCCTTTTCCGAGGTAATTGGTACATAGTAGACCTATTCCGTCGAGAGAGGCAATTCTTTCATACAAGACTTCCATTTGAATATTTTGTCAGAAAGAAAAAATGTGTGTGTTCAGTGTCAGAAAGGCAACTATTTGTGCATAGGATAGTCCGAGTGAATTTCTCAACAATTGATGCAAAAACTAAACGTAATTAATCATAATATTTTCCTGTTTAGTGGGTCCAATAAAAGACCCATGTTGCGTATCAAGCCTGAATACCAATCAAACAGGAAAAGGGTTTTTCTTGGAAATAACACTTCGAAAATAAATTTAAAAAATCGTTTGAAACTGGTTTTCATTGTTCACCCGACAGGACCCCCACCCTAATGACTTGTTTGTCTCCCATATTTAATTAAATATATAGGATCTGGTTTTCCATGTCTACAGATTTCTAAATTTAGAACAAGGAATTACGATAGCGACAACGTGCCACTATTTTTAGTCATTGTTGCACTTCATTGTTGAACGTATCAAAATCAGGAAATTCTTATGCATTATAATTCATAATAATAATAATAATAATTAATAACAATGTTGTAATCGGTTTTCCCGCCTTATATATAAATGAAAAGCAAAATAAAATATTTGGCGAGAGAGAGAGAGAGAGAGAGAGAGAGAGAGAGAGAGAGAGAGAGAGAGAGAGAGAGAGAGAGAGAGAGAGAGAGAGAGAGAGAGAGAGAGAGAGAGAGAGAGAGGAGAGAGAGAGAGAAGAGAGAGAGAGAGAGAGAGAGAGAGAGAGAGAGAGAGAGAGAGAGAGAGAGAGAGAGAGAGGGAGAGAGAGAGAGAGAGAGAGAGAGAGAGAGAGAGAGAGAGAGAGAGAGAGAGAGAGAGAGAGAGAGAGAGAGAGAGAGAGAGAGAGAGAGAGAGAGAGAGAGAGAGAGAGAGAGAGAGAGAGAGAGAGAGAGAGAGAGGAGAGAGAGAGAGAGAGAGGAGAGAGAGAGAGAGAGAGAGAGAGAGAGGGGAGAGAGAGAGAGAGAGAGAGAGAGAGAGAGAGAGAGAGAGAGAGAGAGAGAGAGAGAGAGATAGGTGGTTCTGAATAAATCAGTTTGCTGTAAAACACAAAGAGAGGAGACCTTGGAGGCACGAAGCGAAGAGAAGGTGGTGCCTTGCGTTTCCAGCCAGTCAGTCTTGGGTCTAGTCAGTGTAGTGTTGTGTACGTCGACTCCACGATGGTAGTCATTGTGAACAAGAGACAGATATAAAGGTATTAAACAAGGAGTATGGTGCAGGAATTTTTGTTTTCATTATCACTTAGAAATCATGTTTTTGATATTATTGAAATCACGAGGGCATAAAAGTCGAGTAATTTTGTTAGCATTATCATTTGACAAAGTAGGTTTAGTAGATCCCTATAACAGTAATATTGTGATTCAATAGGAACTGAATCAGAATATATGATAACTAGAAAGCTTTCTGTAAATATCTCGATTGATTCAGCTATTTGGACGATGGTTAGCTGGGTGGTTTTATATTGGTTTTAGCCGATCCACTTGCGTAAGAGAGATCTAACCACCTTGAACTTTCATCACATCACGTCTCACTACTGTACTTCTGTACTTCTCGCTTCCTTTCACCAACTCATCATATGTTATTTTATACATGGAAACTCACAAGAACAAGTTTTGTACTGTCCACATCGAAGAAGAGAATGTAATCATTTAATAAAGCCTATCTATACATACAAAATTATAATAATGAATTACCATTATAATTGTATATAATTTTAAATCTTAGCTACTATTTTTGTCACACTCCGAAATGATATGGGCCGCGTTGTTTGTGTTGAACGTTGCCCTAAGTGTATGACGTATGCGAGATCATGTGTGGCGTGGTTCCCATGGGAGACGTGACGTCACCAGCGAGTGAGCCAGGACATGGCTGCTGCAGCTGGACTACATCCATGGCAAACATTTCAAAATTATACCATTATGAATAATTCATTTGCTGTAAAAAAACGTTTTCTTATCAAGGAATGTGTTTGTAAATGTTCACAATTTGTGAACATGTAGAACAGTTAGGCGAGTATAAATATATATTTTTTAATTGTGCCAATCGGAAATTAGTTTAATTCGTCGCTTCATGTTGTGGCCCGCGACCCACTCGTTTTAAACGTGTCATTACGCATACAAATGACATTGTGAGATGAATGAATTCTAAGGTTTGAAAAGACTGCTTCGCCCGTGCAGAAGTTATTTGTATTTACTTCGACTAGTTCTGTATACATTGCTGCAACTATTTGTTACTGTCAGGACAGTCAACGCTTCAGTTGTTGATCTGCTTTGCACAGTGGCGTCACTAGGAATTTTGGGCCCCGGGGCAAAGGACTCATATGGCCCCCTCCCCAAAAAAACTATATACCAATCTAACTGACGGAATTTAACCTCCATGTTTCATGTTTTTCAATTTACTATAGAAGACGATTAAAATACACTCCAAATTATTATTATAAATATATTCACAATTATGTCATTCTATAGAACAAACTGATTCTATTGAAAATTAAGGGGACAACACACGCGTTTTTCTCATTTTTTTCGTTTTTTTCATTTTATTTTCAATCACACTTTATTAAAATAGCCGCAAAAAGTTTGTCACATTTGTAGACTTCCTTATTACGATGAATATTTTTTATTATATACACTTCCAACGTGAAAATGTCACATTTCAATCATTTTGATATGTAGTGCATCAAGACCAAAAACGTGTTTTGCGTGTAATTCATTTCAGCATTTTCATACGTAAACGATATTCAAAATCGCTACTCCTTTTTAGTTTTTAGTGGTGATACTTGGGGAACTAATTTTTTTAATGTGAATTCAGTGTAGTATTCTCAACAATGAATGGCAAGTACATATTCAATTTGGGCCATATTTTCCATCAAATACATTTTAAAATGGAATTTTGTTGTCCAAAACTAGAAAGAAAAATATTTGTGGAGTTCCAGTTACGGTATATGAAAATAACAATATCTGAATAACTTCCATAATATGCTCCTCATTTATGTTTTATACAATCATGCTGGGAGATATGAGGAAATAATAACTTCAAAAACATGAAAAGCGTAGGACGAGTAGTATTTTTTCAAAAAGTGCATGTTTCAATTGGAAAAATTGAAAAACAAAAATGTCGCCAATTTTTATTTTCATTTTTTATAATTTGTTTAGCAAAGAGACATCATGTGCAAAAATGTCATCACCTTTGAACCCTTATCTGGGAAAATAGCAATGTCAGTGTCTTGTCCCATTAGGATTAAATGACACTTACTTTTGAGAGGAAAAATTGTTGACTTTTCACCAAAATGAAGTCAAAAAGGCAAGCTCATATTGGTTTTGAGTGCTGTGAGTTCAGCGAAAAAATATGACGTGTTTCTGATACGATTCGTATTCAAGAATATACTTGTTTAATCGAGTTCAACTTGAATTTTCTTATTGTAAAATTATTTTTAAAATTATATTTTCACTTGACCAAAAGATCGAAAGATTTTAATTACTCTTTAATATGACTTGGACTCAATATACTTCATATTTGACACTTTAATATGACTTTGACTGAGATACATAATATGTACAGCCCATGATAACTTCACAAACCACACGTCTTCACCTGTCCCTCCCGAGGCACTACTAGCTAATGCATTGTTCTCAGCCCTTCAGCAAATATTATAAGAGTGAAAATAGCATTATAAATACAACAGTAACAGATATAATTCATTCGATCGTGTGATCTGTGTCGTATTCCCAATAAACAACTCCACATTAATTTCTGAAAACAGCTACATTCTGCAAATGTTCAATAACCCTTTGGCGGCACGTCAAGTGAATATATTCGAGTCGGGATCATGTTTCCAACGATTACCGATTGTAAGCTGTAGGCCTACAACTTGCATTGTTGAACGCAACTATATTTTCACTACTATGAGCTGCTACTTGAGACAGGCCCCCCCCCCCCCCCCCCTCTCAGGCCATTATTTATCTGTTGCTCCCATTAATCGAGTCATGAATATTATCAAGTCAGTTATTTTTTATGTAATTTCAGATAATATTGCAAAGTATTTTTTCAGTTATATAAATAAATACGTTCATTATTTTTCGGTAATCGTTGAAACGTATTTCTGATGATACAGCAATGCCCCCCCCCCCCCCGGGCGGATGCTCCGTCTGCCCCGGCCGCCCCTGCGGTAGTTACGCCACTGGCTTTGCAGCACTGTTTATACTCATTACACTCTACTTGCAGTTTTTGATTTTTGATTTTTCAATGTCTATATAATTATAATAATTAGTTAACTTCCATTTATGACAGTTTGATGGTTTATCTCCCTCAGTGTGGTAATTTTAGTTTCTTGTCAAGTAGAGAAAAAATATGATCGACAACCGCCTATTCCGTTACACGGCTACATGTATAGGTTTTATTGGTTCATTTTAGTGGGATTACCAAACATATTACACCAGAAGCTTGTTGGTCATTATTCTCCACTTCTTGAGCTGTGGTCCAAAGGGAACACTGTGTCTGAAACTGAAAGAAGACGCTCCCCTGTTCAGGATGCACAACGATCTTTCATCGCTCTTTATGTAATGCATCATTTTGAGTAACTGGCCGCACTCGTTAGCTCAGTCAGCTGAGGCACCTTGAATAACTGACGTGTTCAATGCTGGATAGAACAGATGAAGATGAAAATGTATAGTTTTCTTGTTACTTGAAATGAATTTTTGTTGCTGTAAGATGATCAAGTAAACAATAACGCTTACCGGAGAGATAAACATTGCGTGTTTCTTCTCAAAGTTGTTTGGGATTGTTTGTTCTTGGTAGGCCTACTCTTGTCAGTGAGGTCTTTGTGTCATAGATTCCCATCTAATTGTCTCGTGGTGTTTGCATGATTTCAGATGCCTCAAACAGTGCCTTCCGCTGGTTATAGCCCCCCTTGCGATTATAGCGCCTTCGAGGCCGACTGTTTCGACCTATCACTACTACCTGGATCTTCAGATTGCGAGGTACCGCTGTCACCTATCAACATCCAACACTTTCTGGCTATGTACAGTGACCCTACAACTCCGCCGCCCATGTTCCACTCAAATCAAGACAAAGATTTCGATAATTTGGACCATTTTAAAATCATGGACGAAGATAGTTCGCATTCCAGCAGACAATTTTCCTACGATAATGTTGGTGTAGTCAAATCTACAATGTCAACAGAAAAAGATCGAAACTCATTAGATACTTCCAACTCTGCAGATGTTTATGAGAATTTTAACAGTTTGAATTCAAATCCCGCCACCATGACGAATGTTTTTGAGAATTTTGGAAATTTGAAATCACCAATGGGGCAAGATGTAGAGATGAAAAATCCTTCCATGACTACGTTGAACGTGTTTGAAGAATTTCGTGTAATAAAGTCCCCCGCTGGCCACAGTGAAAATGCGCATGAGCCAGAAACGAGCAACGCTTATCGATACCACTCCTCCCCAGTGATGTTAGGCATTGTGAAAGAAGAGCCCCCTTATCTGATGTCCCCGTGTATGGGCAATTACAACTCACCATCCCCTTCACACGCCTCCAATCTATCGCCATACCCTCTTTCTCCATCCGCTCAAACTGGTATCAAACAAGAACAAAGTTTAGACCTGCAAGAGATCTTAGAAGAGTCGCGTTTCCTTCAAGATTCTATCAATACCGCTACGAAGAGACAAGAAATCTCAAAGACTCAAGATTTGAGTCAGAAAGTGGCAAATTTTTGCAATATTCTCATGAATAATACAAAAGAATCAGTAGAGTCCAGTGCATTAAAAAACAAAATTGAAAAGAACAATGATGTCAAAAGGAATGTTGCCACCTTCGCGTCTGACTTAGGAGGCAGTCTCAAAGATGACGACTTGATGAGTAAATCAATGGCTCTGGGCAACCTCCTACTTGGCTGTGGTTCCAGTGGAACGCTTGTACCGAAACAAGAAGCGGCGTGCTCAAAGCTCGGTGACCATACTCTGCTGCGAGAGGTGTTGAAAGATACCAGCTTCCAGAGGAAGTATAACTTGAAAGCCTTCAACTTTGATGGTATGGGTGGTGGTTTCATAGCTGATAAACGGGCTGATGTCGTGGAGGTGAAGATGGAAGTGGAGGATGAAGAGTCCGGCAGCAGGAGTGACGCGCTCTCGGACTTCACCAGGGATAAGATTGAGCCGGTACTGTCACTGGCTATTGAGCAGCTCAAGGAAGATGTCGACTCGACCTGCAAACTTCTTGGCATTGCTCCAGGTAAGATGAACATCCAACAACTTTCAGCCTTTCAAGTCATTTGAGTGGAAAACATTATTGTGATTGGAATATAAACCGTGTTATCTGTCATACTCTTGAGTTCACATCTTATACATTTAGCACATATTAGGGAGTGATTGTTCATGTTGTAACTCTGTTCCTTTCACTTATTTGGCGTTTTAATCGTCGAGTTGTTAGCTGGTGCGATAGGGCCTACCGATATTTCCTCAAATCTTTTCCGTGGCAATCTGCCAAAGGTTTCAGACCCAGTCTCACAGACGCTATATTCTCATTGCCAATGCTTGACCTATCACGGGTCACCGAAATGTGAAAATCGTATTCAATAAAGATTTGCATTTGTATTCCACGTGATAGTGGGGTGATTCACCGCAATTATAATTAAAACAATGCGCAATAGAACATTTTGTCATTTATAATAAGGTACTGAATGTGATGAACAATGCTCAATTGCATAGCTAGGTTATATTTTGGGAGTATGAGTGAGTGAGTGGATGGTTGGTTGAACCCATGCCCTACGGAAACTTCAGCCTTATGGTAACTTCACCAAAGTGGTGCCTTAAGGCCCATTCACAACCGAAATTAGCAGTAACATTAGCATTAGCAGCAATATTTGTCTTATGGCACTCGTGCATACCGTTCACAATGCGACGCATTAGCCGTAACGATTTAGCAGTAAGCGCAAGGTTTGCAAACTCCAAACATTGCTGTTCATTCTTACAACTTGGTGTAAGCAGTGACCAATCAAGATTCGAGTGAACGTTTGGCGCGCCATAAGCTAGCAGGCTGTCTTGAGTCCTAGCTTATACACACACCCCTTCAATGTACTATTTTGAAGCAAATATGTGCATGCTAGCATGACTGTGACACAGAATTGGAAGTTTGAATTGTATCAATGACATTACAATTTGTTTTAGAGGAAATTAATGATATCAGGTCTACTACATATGTCCCTAACTAAAATCTATGCAAAAATTGTACAAATGAAGATGGCGGTTGATCTAGTGAAACCAGATGAACAGCTGATGCAAACAAGCCATCTCATTGGCTGTTTCTTAATGCTAAATTATTGTTGTGAACAGCTACTAAATAATTGCGTTACTGCTAATGCTAATGTTACTGCTAATTTCGGTTGTGAATGGGCCTTTAGTTGACTGAGCTCTTCGCTCGCTTACATAGCTCGCAAGCCAAAACTCGAAGTTCGTTTCTTACTTTTTCATTGACTGGTCTAGTGATTCATGCAATGATTAGTAAGAAATATTACATCTTGTTTGTATACCTGTAACTACTCTGTACAGTATTCAGATTATTAACGTAGATATATTTTTTAAACAGAAGCAATGACTGAAACTTCAGAAAAATTAGTCACATGCTTAAATTTTTGAAGTCAAAATGATTTGATTTGAATCGCTGAAAAAGTTGGCAAACTCAATCTCCAATTATGAAAAAACACCAAGGAAAATTGATTCAATGTTGAAATGAGCATATAACGTTTAATTGATCCAAATTGACCGAGCTATGCATATGAAAGGATGAACATTCTCGAAAAACTTTATGTAGTCCATGTATTTATAGATATAGTAGTCTTATTTAAACAAGTAGTGCTAAATAGACATAGCTGTACATACAATTCGATACTGAATTCACAACTTATATATAGGCCTAGATGTTAAATACAATTGTTCGCGTTTGGAATACATCGAATGTAGGCCCATTCTATTGTTTTAACATTTTACTGTCTTGTGATTTTATTAGATCTAATAATATCTAATTGAAGTTGTGCATTGTTTGAATTGTGAAGTGATTCATAATAACGCAAGTTATATTGCGAGTAACTTACTTCTAGACTTTTTGTATTTGTAGCCGAATTCGTGTGAGTAGTCCACATGCCACAAACAAACAAGTATTCATAATTCATTTGATTGCATTATCACTAGAATCCTTTTTCATAAGCCTAGCGCAGTTGTTTACTTCCACCGCATCTTGGATGGCAATAATATGCACTGCATCTTAGATGCGAATATTTGAGGTATATAGAAGGCATGACATCAAGTCTACACACCAAACAACTGTACCGGTAGAGGAGCGATAGGTTGTTCTGAGGAAAAAGCTCAGGAAATGGAACGAAATTTTGAGTAAGTGTAGCCTATACATCTCGAGACGGCAAATCGACACAACCCTCAATGCATCTTGGTATAAGTAACTAAACCATGCATACAGCAATACTTCAATTACAATCACTGTTTTTACTCGTTGATTTTTTTTTTAAATCTTCGTTCTGTTTGATTTTTCTCAATCGTAGTAACCGAATGAAGATGGTATTTACTAGAGAACCTATGTACCGTACTAAAATGGAATCTAGCAACAACAAATTGTGAAGAAATATATCAACAAATAAATGAGTCGATACCGCGTACACACTTGTTCGAAGATTCAGTACAAACATACAACATGCATCCAGTTATACACATCATTATTTATCAATACTTCTGTTCTCGAATTATCGAGTTTTAACTGTCTAATTTTCAACCTGAATATCTATCAATTGAAAATCGGAAGAATACATTTGATTTTGATTTTAATCCTGCTTAGGGCCTACGTATATGATATACTTAGATCCTGTACTTATTATTTGACGGTGAAGGTTACGTCATTTTTTGTATCGAATAATTTATAAAATAATCATTCTGAAGGCTTTTGCATAGCATAATACTGAACCCGCCCAATCTACTTTTACAGTTAACATGCAAAAAAAGGTTGTGGTTAGGATATATTTTTTTCAACAAGAATGAATAAGAATATGTTGAAGTTGAGTTCCATGATACTGAGTCTATAAATGAATATTTAATATATATATATATATATATATATATATATATATATATATATATATATATATCCGGGTTCGATTCCCGATCGAGACGTATCTTTTACCACATGGCTAAAATATCTCACACATCTCGATATTGGATCGTATCCAAGAAGTTTAAATATCACATTATTCCTCATGCCTAGGTGAAGGTAGAAGAGAGTGCACAAGGACCTGTGGTAACGTGTAATCGTTACACCTTGGGTGAATCTAAGCCCTCTCTAGGACTAGCCTCATGAAGTGTCGTCACTCTAATTATAGCCATGACATAAGAGTAATATCTCGGTAGCTCAGTGGGAGAGCAGCGGACCGGCATTCTGAAGGTCCCGGGTTCGATTCCCGGTCGAGACGCATCTTTTATGACATGGCTGAAATATCTCATATATATATATATATATATAATATAATTTTTTATTTTTATATAATTTTAAATAGACTTTTCAGAATTGGATATCTGAAATTCGTCATTATAAGCCCGAAAGACCTCTAAATACCCCGGCTAATAGTATTTAGGGATCCAACATAAAAAAACACAGACACTTGTGAATAAAAGTAAACTATTTATTAAAACGCAAGGTTACAGTGGAGTATAGGCAGAGCATCCGTGGATGGTTACCAGACGAAGGTCCGTAGATCACTTAAAGTTTACTTACAATTTTGATACATAGTTTGCCAAAATATTAAACAAACACTTCATCCCTATTGGCTACTTACAAAATGGTTTAGAATGATTGGTTGCTGGACTTGACCTAAATGGACATGATCCTCCCCCAGCACGAACACTGAAAACTTTATCATTCTGCCGACAAAGACTAGATTCTAAAATAAGCGAAGTCGAGTTTGAAGAACCTAGTTGTAATTCAAATTTAGATGCACAATGTCCGAAATGAAGAAATGACAACCAGTATACCAGAAACCAAGAAATAACTATAATAATACATCCTCAATATAAGTAAAATACGCTATTCATATTTTGTCGGCATTATAACGAAAGGTTTACATAGAATACAAAAAGGTAATGAAATATTGTATAAAAAGACTAGACGGCATGCTGCAGGGTGGTCGAGGATTGGGGTCATCACAAGCCACGAGGAACTGAGTTCAAGAGTTGGGATATTCAAACAAAACGACGAAGTTCAAGTCTTGCCATTTACTCCCTTCATCGGAGATGGGAAAAACGGAATTAATTCTCAATATATTTTCAACCAATCCTATTTGTCATTTGAAGCAAATTCTTTTAGTTTTCTCTCAATTCAATCGCCTTGATTTTTCATAAAATACAACAACTCTACTTCTGAAAATGAGGTTCGGATACTAATTATGTACCACTCTCCCACTACGCTAGATGGGCCTAGACTGGTAGTACGTGTGACATTCACATTGTTTTAAATTTAATAACAGTAGGCCTATAATGTAGTCCAGTATGAATTTTAAATTTTAAAAAATGAATATAATACCCGTAAAAACATAATATTGAACGATTTATCCATTTGTACACGTGTTTGTTGAGAGTGCATGGACAGTAAAAATGACGCAATGGAAAACAAAAACTATTAGGCCTACCAACAATCTCATCATTGATGAAAACCATGCGTATAGCTCATTTTAATCATAGTCAACGGTTTAATACAATAAGTATCTGTTTTGGTATTGTATTTATAATATAAATAATATAAAACTTCAGTAACATCGGAATGAGAATACACAATAGCTTGGTCTGATTCCGGTTTCCAGTAGGCCTAAACATGAAGATCTGAATGTATATATGATCGTGCACGTAGGCGCCACCCTGGTCCATATCTCGTCAAACAAACCACCAATTCTCACTCTGCTAGTCGTTATTTCGGTTAAATGTACAATTTAATGTTACTTTTTATCTTTACCCGTTACAAAAAGACTGAATTTACAAAATAATTGGAAACGTAGTTACCGACAACACGCGAACACAAACATAGGATTGGGGGGGGGGGGGGGGGGGGGGCATTTTTCATGATAGCGAAGGAAGAACTATTATCTCTGACACTGAAATTGATTCATATCTACCTGAAATATACTACCACAGACTACAGAAGCTAAACGTGGTTGCTCCTTAAAACCGCTTCAAAAAATGGGTAAATACGGGTATCCCAGGGTTTTCTTGGGTCTTCAGTACCTGTTTTTAAGCTCTTTGAGTTTGTACAAACTCAACGGTATGGTTAGTTGGTGACGGCTGATGGCAGGGCTTGAACCAGAAAATTAGAATCTCGTTGTCCATTCGACACAAAACCTCACCCTATTATACTCTATACCCTATATTCATGTGTGAAGTTGTGAAATTCGAGAAACAAATTGACGTAAAGCCTATTTACAACTTATTTGGAGCTGATTAAGAAATCAACTAGAATTTGGAAGTTGTCATTGAAAAATCTCTAATGCTAACATGAGATGTGTCAATACAATAAGTTGATGACTGTTTTAGCTAAGCGTAAATAGGTATTGTTTGCTTGTGGCAGGGTGTGGTTCATCAACTAAGGGCGTAGCCTAACCTTGCTTTTCTCGGTCTGTATCACACGTGCCATGTGATTGCCTTGAACAAGTATTCTCACAATAGGCCTCGTGTTCTGAATTTTCTTAGCAATCCAATACTGGGATAGAACTACACTCGCAGTGGTGTTGAGGGAGGAAGGCCACACAATTTTCTGCTGTTAATATGCCGTACCATTTCTAGATACGTACCAGGTCATTTTTTTTTTAATGTTGCCTAACGACCCCACCAAGAGCTAGCTTATACGGGGGTAGGTACGAACGAGTGGATGACAATGAAACGATGAAGTGATAGGTGAAAGGACGTGTACAAAAACCCTGATTCGAACCCACGCCCCACGATGACTTCAGTGCGATAGTCGACTTAGCCACCGGGGCGGCCGTACCAGGTCTATTTGAGGATGTTGTCTTATAGGTTTCAGAGTTTTTAGTGGCGGTCAGGGTTAGGTAGGGTGAGGATGGGGGCGAATGGACAACGAGATTCTAATTTTCTGGTTCAAGCCCTGCCATCAGCCGTCACCAACTAACCATACCGTTGAGTTTGTACAAACTCAAAGAGCTTAAAAACAGGTACTGAAGACCCAAGAAAACCCTGGGATACCCGTATATAACCAATTTTTGAAGCGGTTTTAAGGAGCAACCTGTAGTATATTTCAGGTAGATATGGATCAATTTCAGTGTCAGAAATAATAGTTCTTCCTTCGCTATCATGAAATATGCCGGTCTCCCCCCCCCCCTCTCCGCCCAATGTTTGTGTTTCAAATTCGAATTGTACGCGTGTTGTCGATAACTACGTTTCCAATTATTTTGTTAATTTTCTCATTTTTGACTGTTCACTAATAATAGATTTTTTTTTTTCAAAAAGAGTAGTAGGTAAATATGGTTTTATGTGAATCCTTCAATCGGAAAATATGCCGGCGTGTAACTAAACATGAATAAATTGCAGACAGATTTAGCAGTAGTCAGTAGGATATGATTCAGCATGATGATTAATTCCCATGTTCGGCCTGTTGTCCAGATCCTGCTCAGTGGACCATCGAGGATGTGAAGGCATGGCTGCTGTGGACATTGCGACAATACAATCTTCCTGTTATCCCAATGGAATACTTCAACATGGATGGGGTGGGCCTGGCATCTCTCACGGAAGACGATTTCCAGCAAAGAGCTCCTCAGGTAATACAAAACTTCAGACAAAAACGACCTTCAAAGCCAACTTTGAATAAGAACATTTTAGAAAGTGATGCATTTTTCAAATTATTGAGATGTATAATAGTTCGGTATCATTATCTATTCTTGAACCCTGGTCCTATGTGTGGACTTGACTTGCCAGCTTTCACACTTCAGTCTTATCAGCCTCTGTTTGTTTTCTCTCTAGGAAACACTATTCTATATGGACGAAAAAATTGCACCAGTTTTGTTTTTGTGATGGTCGTTAATTTTGTTCCATGTTTCTGTTTTGCAGTGTGGTAGTACTCTCCATGCTCAACTTGAGATCTGGAAAGCTGCTTGCCAGGAAATAGATATGGCTGGATTGTTACAGTGGAGTACCACAACAAACTCAACTTGCAGTGGCTCCAGTGGCGACATTTCTGAAGGTGAGCCACTTTTCTTATCTGGAAATACCTACTACCAATGGCTACAAAAGTAGGCCTTTTTGCATTTGCATCTTTCATGTACCATTCCCAATTGGTGAGGTGAAATCATCAGTGTTGCATAAATCCTAGATTGGTAATGATGATGAAAAGTACTATAAACTTGCAGCTTGCTCTATATTGTGACAGTTGAATGTTTTTTAATTGAACTACCACATACAATAAATAATTCGGTATTTTGAACAAAATTAATAACAACAGTAGGAGAGGATTGCAAGTGGTTATGTACACAAATATTACAATTAAAAAGTGATTCCAGTCTAAATTGTTTTTTGTTTGAAATCATGCTCTCCTTGTACTTATCAAGGGGGTGTTCTATAGGAGTGATGATTAATTAAGTATCATTTGAGGTGTGCTAGCCTTGTCAGGCAGCATATTACCACGAATATTCAGTCTCCTTGAGACCTACTTTCGAAGGTCACTAGATTCTCTTTGTCCTCGTTTGATCATAGCTTATGATGCCACATCTGGTCATGAAAAGCAAAGTGCATAGTATATTACAACAAGTGTGAAATAAGCTCACCATTTATACCCTATTATGCTAAAGTTGATTTATCTGTATCGCGTTCTCTATGCTATTATTTTGTGAGTATGCATTTTGTAACTAATTCATAGTAAAAGTGTTGCTTCAGAAATTATGAGAATTTATTCTAGAGTTCCACCCTTATGTGGTTTTCATGTGCCATTCAAAAACTAGTTTCAGTGCTTGTAAATGATTTGCGGAGCCAGATTGACGGCCAAGACTTGTCAAGCAGTGCTGACATGAAACTGTCCTCCACTCCTATAAGTTCCTGCATTTTTGGTATTATAAAGTGAAATCGCATAGCGCAGTGAGTGTCTATACTATGGGATGAAAAAACATCAACTTTTAAGCCTTCACGGTTACAGAAGCTCCTTAAAAATTCTAAGAGTAGTTTGTCAAGATTATCAAGATATATACATTACATTAGTGAGCTGTGGCAAAAGTGCCTATTGGACAAAAGTGGAACCAAACCTTTAACCAGACATGGACAAAATACTTCAACATGACATATCTGAATTACTAGATACAGATACTTGAATTTTGGGTATTTCAAATACAAGATACATTTAAAAAAGGTATTCACAATACAAGATAGTGTATTAAGATACATTTCAAAGATACTTTTTTAGAATAAAAAAGTAGGATGCTGCTATTCCCACTACCCGGATGTGCCACTACCCACGACCGGGTACTGCTATTCCCACTACCCACTACCGGGTAGTGGGAATACCAGCATCTGCACGGTGCGGCTATTGACACGTACATTCCCCCAAAAAATCCCTCCGTCCAAAAGTTTGGCATCACTGTAGGGCATGTGTACAAGTGACGCGCCAATTTATATTTATCGACGTTAGTAGCCCAAATTGGAGGCCTACTGCCTAGGCCTATTTGGTTGTACACTTCAGATCCTAGGCCTACCTACCCATTCTCTCTCTCTCTCTCTCTCTCTCTCTCTCTCTCTCTCTCTCTCTCTCCATCTCTCTCTCTCTCTCTCTCTCTCTCTCTCTCTCTCTCTCTCTCTCTCTCTCTCTCTCTCTCTCTCTCTCTCTCTCTCTCTCTCTCTCTCTCTCTCTCTCTCTCTCTCTCTCTCTCTCTCTCTCTGTCTCTCTGTCTCTCTGTCTCTCTGTCTCTCTGTCTCTCTGTCTCTCTGTCAATCTGTCTCTCTGTCAATCACAGCCGTCTGGATCGAGCTTTCCCGCCTATGAAATCAGCGAGGTGTTGTCAAGTTTGACAGGAAATTTTGGCCGTGACGAGGGATATAACGGGTCGTGCGGTGGGAATTTTCCCACTACCCACGACCGGGTAGTGGAAATAGCCGCCCCGCGCGGGTACTGCTATTTCCACTACCCGGTCGTGGGTAGTGTGTAGTGGGAATAGCCACTTGAGAAAAAAATATGTAGGCCCAAGCAGAAAAATGAAGAACACTAAAAATAATACGCTAAAGTTTCAATACAATTTGAATGTTTTTCAAAGATAGTAGGCCTACATTTGCCTGTAGCGAATGGGCGTACAATATTGTCCTACTCTTGGAAGGGGTGGTTCCTGATGACATCGGTGCGAGATGTCTCCAGTATGGCGTATGAGTGAGGTTGAGAAATCGGATCGATCTTCGCAATCCTGTTTATTAATTTGATGGTCGGTAATCGTCGGAAATGTTTCAGTCAATGATTGTAAAATCGATTTTGTCATTCTGAAGTGGTAGGGTCGAGCGCGCAGCAGACGTCATTTGACTATTTGATTGGACTACTTCTGATCGATGACAAAAAATGTATTTTGTATTTCAATTGTTCGGAAAAGATTCTTGAAGGACACATTAAAATTCTGTACCGATATTTGAAATGCAAAATACAAGATACAAATGTATCTGAAATAATAGTCTAAAGATACATGTAACTTTATGTAGATACTGCCCATGTCTGCCAAAAACGAGAATAAAGGAAGAGATTCCAGAAATAACTTATCATGAATAAGTAATTAGGAGTAAATGAATAAAACACTCGGATGTGATATAATTGTAAAGCAGATCCAAAGATCTTTCAGAATGGCCAGGTACAAAACAGCGATCAAATCAACAGGGTAGCTGCCTATGGCAAACATCAAACCACTCCTGAACACAAGGAGAAGGGATAAACAATAATATGTCCTGAAATGAGCACAGCCTTATCCTGAGGAAGGATCTGATCCCGGCTTGAGATGCACAAGTTGAATCAACACCGTCCTACCTTATTGTAATTAACTAATTATATCTTTGAGTCCGAGTCACCGAATCATGTTCGTGTCATCATGAGTGTAGATACTATTTTATTTCAGGTGTTGTTACCCTAAAGCTGGCCTTCCATGAACAAAGTATTCGCCAAGCGTTTATTTTAGCCGCCATGTTGAAAAACGACCAATCATTGAAGAGAGCGACGCATGGCAGCACGGTATCCGAGCTAAAAAAAGGCTAGCAAATTTGCTAAGTGAATACCGCGTTCATGGAAGGCCAGCTTAACCCGATACCTTACTAGCCTACCTAGTTTCAATTAGCATGCGGTGTGTTATTTTCATTTCTATTTCAGTGTTGAAACTTTCTGTTGATAATATCATTTTCCCTTATGATATTTCCCGAGGCCAGCATATTATTCAGTTTTACTTATTATTGTTGATCACTTTCAAGTTTATGGTCAACTATGCTATTTATATTTAATAAGGCCAAAGTTAATACAGAGGTTAGATTTTTTTTTATTGACATTGCTGAGAAAATAGGCATGTTTACTTGAATTGTATTTCTTATTTCTTCAAGCAATATGAATACTGTAACATTCCATCTCTTATTGTGCCTACATATTGTAAAATATTCATTTAAATATTCACATTAGGTGTGAGAGCGGACCGAGCGCTAGGAAGCGTGACAAACATGTGTTGATGTCACATGTCGATAATATTGGCTTGTTGGCGTTTCAGATGATGAAGTGGAGAGTGTACCGTCACCGACAGTGGACAAGCCCAGGACCGGCACCGCACCACCAACGGCACCAGCCACTCGCACGGGAGGTTCACACATTCATCTATGGCAGTTCCTCAAAGAGCTGCTCAGCTCACCACAAGTATATGGCTCTTGTATTCGCTGGCTCGATCGTACAAAAGGCGTCTTCAAGATCGAAGACTCGGTCCGCGTGGCCAGACTTTGGGGTAAACGTAAAAACAGACCAGCAATGAACTATGATAAGCTATCTCGATCAATCAGACAATATTATAAGAAAGGTATCATGAAGAAGACGGAAAGGTCACAGAGACTGGTTTATCAGTTCTGTCACCCTTACTGTCTCTAGAGATTTAACCATTACATCCATTAGATGAAGCTGCAGCAGTAAAGATATTCATCTTTTGAATCTA
Source organism: Brachyptera putata (assembly GCA_907164805.1). Classification (NCBI taxonomy): domain Eukaryota; kingdom Metazoa; phylum Arthropoda; class Insecta; order Plecoptera; family Taeniopterygidae; genus Brachyptera; species Brachyptera putata. Next base: position 2,401,707 of record OU015463.1, read on the forward strand.
ATGGAGAGGGATGGTAAACCTTCAAGCTGTTAATTAGTAGTCAGGTTCGGGGTCTTGTTGGGTTTACTTATGGGGTCCTATTGGGGTTTTCATTGAATATTTCATTTAGTTTATACTGTATCATGATAAATTGGAATAGGAGCTGGCCTTCTTTTACAAACTCTTTAAAATATCAACTGAAGGGCAAATATAGTACAGCCAAAATAAAAATGTTATCTTTAATTCTATATACATTTTATAGTAATTTATATTGCTTATAATAAGCTAGTTTTTTAGGATTACAGACTTTTTAATAAATCATTTCTCTTTCATATTTTGCAGTTAGCAAAATTTGCAAAGTAGAAGTTGAAAATGTTTCTTCACATTGTAGCAACAGTACTTCGATGTGACAAAATGGACAAGCCATTTTGTTGACACTCGATTTGGACGGTGTGTAATATAGTGTAGCGTTGTAGAGGGCTGGCCCAGGTTAGTTTAGAGAGATTTGAGTGCTTTATTCTTCATTCATATACACCTGTTTCTAGTTGTTAGTGCCAGGTAAACGGAAGGTAATTTCCAGATGGCTTTTTTCTGTGTTTTATAATATTTATTTATTGAACTGTTCATTGTGTGTTTTTTACAATTTTGTATTTGTAACATGTTATAATATGTAATTTACTGATTACTTTACTTAGCCCAACTTGAGGTATTCTCTCATCACTGAAGGAAAGTTGTTATGAAACGTGTTCATTTATTTGTATGCTGAAGTTTTGATGCTCAGACACAACCTCAAATTTACATATTTGATTTCAGTCTTTGATGCTTAAAATAAGTCATACAAATAAGTCACTAGTCACAGCTATTCCATTTATGATGAAATTATTCTTGTCAAAGGACTAAGTATAGAAAGTCGGTGATTTTTGGTCCCATATATCTATGATATATTAATTCCAGTAAGTTCTATGAACAAACTATAGCATACGGCTCTTTAGTAAATAGGTATTGGAAATATATACTTATGTGAGTATATATATAAAATATATATTTTTAATAATTTTAATTGTGCAACATTTTAGTCTTACGCTTTTAATTATGTCTTGAATCCATTTGTTGAAACATTAGCATTAATTGGTTAGGAATAGTCTCACTTCAGATCCTAATATGGCGCCATGTTTTCTTTTTTTGTCAATTGAGTGGATAATCGTATAATTTAATATCATTAAATTCGATTTAGCGGCCATTTAAGAATAGAGCTCAAAACTTTCATGGCCTCTAATTCTAACGAAGATACAAAAATAATTGTATTTTGGGTGATTTGGTTGGAAATTGACAACTTTATTGAATTCAATTATCCACTCTTACAGAAGGAGAAAACATTTTTATTTGTATCTGAAAAGTAAACATTTAATATTTTCTACATGAATTATTCATATATCAATATAATACATTAATATATATTCATTAATTATATTTTGTTCTCTAACACTAATGATATTGTGGAGATATGTGTTTTTGTTCCCATATTATGATAATATAAGGTAGACAATGTACAAGGAACAAGGATGATTGAATAAAATCTGGTGGCAAATGTAGCTACCAGTACGTTATTTTGTCACTTTAGTTACACAGTACAAAGTATATGTTTTCAAAGGCATCCCCAGAAGTTGGCAATCAACATAGGGAATGTACAAAACTGAATTACATGAAACCAAACTAACCAATAATCTGATTGGCGTTTTATTTATTTTATAGGGAATGCAAATTTTCGAATCCCGTACCATAGTATCCAACATTCAACATTCAACGTGATCTTCCGTCACCAATGTCCTTCACCATATTACTGTTACAGTACATTATTTAATAGAATAAGTTATATTTTTTATTACCAACAATAATATGAAAATAAAAACAAGAAGAAAATGAATTGCAATACAGCTACAAAGCTATCCAAGGTGATCAACTTTTACATTTGAATGTTGGCAAAGAAGTAGGATGCAAATGACCAAGAGAGCTTCTAGTTATTAATATCCTTGGTAGGAAATGTGGGTGCAGCTTGCTCTGACTGTGGTTCACACTAGATTACCTGGCAAACAAGATTATGTGGTTGGGTATGTTTAGGTCTAGCCGCAAGGTGACAAATCACAACCGAATAAAACGAGAGGGTGAGGGTGAGGGTGAGGGTGAGGGAGAGAGAGAGAGAGTGAATAGTTGAGAGTAGTTGAGAAACTGCTTGTTACTGAGAATGGTCATTTACCTCATTTAGAGAGGGTTTTGTAAGTTTGCCCAACCCAAATGGAATTTACAAATTACAACAGTAGGCCCACTGTATTTTCAAACCAACTCTGCACCATTTTGCACCCCTAGAATTGCTGCAACCCTTAACAGAGTAAATTAACTACCGCCCCACCCACTTTTGAAGAGTGAAAACGAAACGATAGCAGCAATTGTACACCATTTTGCACCCATATTCCTGATTTTTGCTCCCCCACCCCTATGGAGATATTTTCATGTTCCGTGGTTTGGGCCAACTAACGCCAGCCCTACTCGACATGAAAATCGTAAAATAAATGGCTGATATTTTTGTCACAATTATGCACCAGTTTACATTCTTCTTTTTGTCTAGGTGCGTGAAGTTGGCACCGTGCATGAACCTCTACAACAACATTCCAACAATAATATGAAGGTTCCTACCCGAAGGCATCACGCCCTCACGTTCCCAGCACAAGACATAATTACACATCATTATTTCAATTCCAATATAACAGAGAACAATTACACCGAACTTGAATCTACGCTCATTGTCTCTTCCATGCATATTTTATTGTCTCAGAATGAAGATAGTGTGTAACAAGCGATACTGATAGCTTTTCTATACAATGAAAACATGGATGACTATTTCTTTGGTTTTCAAATACCATGTAGTTTTGTTCGCAGTTAGGTATGGTCAGCATTTTTGTATGGCCCAATCTATTTTTTTGTGAGAGTTTTTTCAAATTGTATTCCTATTTTTTTTCCATTTCTATCTGATTTCTATTCATTTTAAAGACATGTTATAGAAGGTTGCATTTCGAAACAATGAAAAAGAAATGATCACTAGGGTTAATGTATAAGAAAGATTGAATAGCTCTACAAAATGTTGTTCTTTATTGTGGTACAGGTTTTCAAAATGCAGATCAATAAGAAATTGGATTGAGTAAAATTGTCCATTTTTCAAAATGATACAAGGGAGAAAGAATAATATACATGAAGTTCTGTTGCCCTCAAATCTTTTCACATAATTCTGTCTCCAACCATTCTTCCAATTTTACAAAACTACAATTATTTTTTGTAGCTACAAACTTAGAAATCATAAATTACTTGATTGCTTCAAGAGAAATAAATATCAGAATTGATGTCTTCAAATGATATTGAGTGTATCGTGCTGAATAAACGTATGACCCAGTAGCCAGGCACGATCTATTGGCCGAGAACCTGTCTTGTCTCTAGTACTTGCTTGTCTACCTTCTCAACCACTTGGCAATACAAAACGCCTGTATGCCAAAATCAAATGACGGAACTTTCAAACTTTCAGGCTAATGGATTTGAATTTTTTTAAACATAGAATTATGAATATGAACAATAGGCCTGTTTGTTTGTGTTGCACCACCTGAACTAAAGTGTAGCTGGTGTAAAAAGGAAGTACGTCATATTACGGGTTTTGTGCAGGAAATGATACCGAAATGATGATGTACAAACAAACACGAAATTGACGATTTTTCGGTTCCTAGACGCGAATTTTGAAATGGAAGCAGACACGTTGATGGAGAAAGAGATTTTAAATATCATGGAATGTGATTAATGAATAAGAAATACTTAATAATGACAACCCTTATTCGATTATATATTTTTTCATTCTCATTAACACGAATTTAGGCGTCAACAACTAGTAAGCCAGCAAAGCGTCCGCCTACAACTTGATTTTGGCGCCTGCCATCTTGCACTGAACTAAGCACACCAGCTCCGTAGCTGGTGTAGAACTACCTGAACTAGTGCAAGTGAACCGGTACAAACAAACAAGAAAGTGCAGCTTGGTGCAGAACCACAGTTACAAACAAACATGATTGTGCAAGAACTGAAGAACCAGTTCAGCTAGTGCAGGACAAACAAACAGGCTTAGTTTGGTCAGTACCATTGTGATTACTTAACTAGGCAAACGCAGAATAGGCGTTGTAAGATGAGCGAGATATCTACAAAGTAAAATCTAAAACTCTACATACCTTGATCATATAAAATATACTTCATTCGATATATTTTCTTCAAAATGGCAGGTCTTCAAAATAGCATACAAATTTCTAATATGTGTATCATTTCTGTGTTAGCATTTGAGGAAAACTTGAATTATATTGGTGAGATTTTTTTTGTCAATATTTTCCGCTCAGCCTAATCTATTTGGTTTTTAGAAACTTTGAGATGATGTTTCTTAAAAATGGTCCAACAGATATGACCCAAAAAATATATGGTTCTAAGTTGGATAAGTTAAAAAGATATGACAAAAAAAGTTTCATGTCGATCAGTCAAACCCAGTGGCGGACTGACACTCGAAAACGGCCTGGGCAAAAATTTTAAAAGCGGCCCACGGGGGACGAGGAGGGGGGGGGGGCACCCGCACTTTGTAAATAATGTTTTTGTGATTGAGGTGTGTGATTGAGTGAAGCCAAAATGGTTATCCCTGGACGGAAGGATAGGGGACCCACACCTCTATGCCCCAAAGGGAATTTTTTGAAAATCGTGAAATTTTTTAGGTCTATTTCTTTACATTTGGTTATGGTAGACGTCCACACATACAGTTATTGATGTAATTGCAATAGTCCTGGATACAAGTTGAAGTTTGGGTTATTTTTTGCAAGTTATTAAATTTCAACTACAAGCTAATTACAACCGAGTGCATATATTTATTCGATTTCATCAAACAACAATATCATAAAAATCCTAATTATAATGGGATGACCATCTTAAATGTTTGTATCTTGATTTGTTTCGGTGGTACCGTATCTGATTTAACAACGTTCTATTCACTAACTTGACTAAATGTTCTTGACTATATGGATCTTGACTTGACTATATATGGATCTTGATGAGGATACAGAAATATCCCATTCAAAATGAGAATAAAAATTATAATTATTATAAAAATTATAAAAATGCTTGGCTAGAGCCACTTTTTAGTTTTAATGCTGGTTCCACTAGATATTATCATTTTACGTAAAACCTCGAATGAAAGTGGAACATTGAAGTGAAACATCAGTAGCCGCCCCGGTGGCTAAGTCGATTATCGCTAGCGGTATAGTAACTGAAGTCACCGTTGGACGTGGGTTCGAGTCCCGCATAAGGCATGGGTTTTTGTAAACGTCCTTTCACATATCATCACTTCATCGTTCCATTATCACCCGCTCATTCGTACCCCCGTATAACCTAGCTGTTGGTGGAGTCGTTAAGCAACATTAAAAAAAAGAAAAAAAAAGAAACAACAGTACGAAAGTATAGCAAAACCTCTAAGCGGGTGAGCGGCCTATTTTGATATTCATTCTGTCAGTCCGCCACTGGTCAAACCCTGCGACCTGTGCAGTCAGGCCCGGTCCTAGTGATTTCTCATGCGTAAGCGAGATTTCTTCTGCCGCTCCCTCCAATAAAAAGAAACATATAGTCTATAGTTTAATCACATTATTATCAAAAAAGTTAATTTATGATCAAGATACACTTTTTTAACATTTAAATATTCAATTTTTGGTTGGTATAGTTTCACTATGGAGCAACAAAATAATAAAACATCTCTGATAATATTATAGTTTTATTGTTATATTTTACATAAGCCTACATGCTAGTTTAATTAATGGATATTTAGTAATATTATCACTAACTTTTATTCTTGGAAAACATATTTTATCTGTCAACAAGAATTAACACACAAGATGTAGGTCTATGAAACGAATTATGTAGAAAATGTAACTTAAATATATAAATGAAACAAATCGTATATTTTAAGAAGAAATATGCCCGCCCTAGAAAAGTGCCGCCCTAAGCAGCCGCTTACATCGCTTACGCCTAGAAACGGGCCGGTGTGCAGTGCTTACAAACAAACAAAAAAAAAAAAAAACAGACAGACAAAGCTCCGTAAGAGTAGGATGGAAATCTTCGCTAACGCTCATCTGAAAATGATCGCACACATTTAAAAATGGATGTTTATTCATAACATAGTTGTAGGATATTCAAGATGTAATACATAAAGTTGATTCTTCAAAGTCCAGTGTGAAATATATGAAAGGTGAATTCAAATGTGAGGCAAAAACCGATAGAACTAACATTTTCAAGGTAAGCTGGTGGGTGCCCGCTGAATGTGAATTGGAAATATTACTGGACATGCACAATACACAAACTTCAATATAATCATAGATGACAGAAATCCAATGAATCATTGTGTCTATAACCGTTCTTTGTTCAATTTCACAAATCTTTCAACATTTCCAAAGATAAGTTTAGAAATAGCAAAATACTATTATGCGTGAAGGAAGATTATTCGCATAATCTATTAATTGATAAAATCACAGATGACAGATAATCTGACAAAATACTTTGTCTACAACAATTCTCCTAAATTTCACAAAACTATCAAATTTTGTTCCGAGCTACATGTTTAGAAATTGTAAATAGTGTAAGGTGTAAAGTAAAACTAGTGCTCGCCATTGAACGACCCCCTCGTTTCATCCCTGGTCGTCAACACAAGCTGTCGTACGTACAGCAAGGCATGTGGAGGAAGAAGGGTAGAGAGAATGAAGCCTAGCGCCGCTTGCATTCTTTATGACTTGTATGTGTCAACAAAGTACTCTCAAAATACGGAAGGAGACCCAGCCCTACAGAAATGATCAAGAACTGAAATGGGAGTCGCTAGAAGAAAGGAGGAAAAACTTGAGGCTTGTAGTTATGTACAAGATACCTGTAGTGTCAACAAGTGAGGCATGGCAAGACATGGGTTTGGTAAGACAGTCCTCATTTGTTGGAAGAGGCAACCATAATTATCAATTAGAGACTAGAATATATAACAGCAACATTGGTAAATTCTCATTTCTGGGAACCACTATCAAAGAATGGAATGGACTGGGAGAAGTTTCAAGAAATCGGCCGAAATCGGTTGAAATATTCATTAAAAATCTAAATAATAGTTGAATGATGTTAAATGAGAGATGAATTTAAATAAATATATTGTAACCAAGTGAAAGAACTCGAAACAATAAGATACACATATATATATATATATATATATATATATATATATATATATATATATATATATACATACATACATCCATACTTAGGGTGACCATAAGTAGGGAAAAAAAATCCGGGACCAAAAAAATTAGGAGAGAATATACCGCGAAGCCGGTGACCGGGGGGGGGGAGGTAAGGCCCTTAAGGGTTAAGGGTAAGGGTTCCACACATGATCACATCAAAATACACCCAAACAGTAGCTAAATCAAACCGACACTGAGCCGCACTGAGTAAGAACTAAATTAAGTAATAAATAAATGTGTTGATTCCTGTGCACACAGTGTATGTAGTGTGTCACAGACCCACAGGTCCAGGCATGTCACCTACGAGGGGGGTAGTCTCTATAGTTACGTGGGTGGTCATGATTTTTCTGACAGTCGTATAGCCTGCCGCGCTCGCGCGGTAAGTTATAAAGGGAATGAAACAGCGTTGAAAACTTTTCCATTTTACGAGAATTATCAACTCAATGATTGGGAATTTCATTCTTTTGCCGAAACCGGGACAAATGTGTGTCCCGAAATACATTTTCGGGACACCGGGGCAAGAGATGGAAATCCGGGACAATCCCGGTTTTCCGGGACGGATGGTCACCCTATCCATACTTCAGCCTTGCCAGCCTATGCATAAATCTGGGCTTGATAAAAACTGACATCATACGTAAAAATCAATTTGAATCAATGCAAACTGGATGGTCATTAGTTGTAGTTATCCATTTACACAGTAGACTTTTACAACATAGGCTAATATCTGCAACTTACGAACTGGTATAATCTAGGAACAAGCTATCTCAAAAAATTCCCTGCGGGGTTATGTGTCTCTCCCACATATTGAATTTACCAAGATATAGAGCCCTGGTATTCCTTTTTCAAGGACTACACCTCGGGTTAGTTGCACTTTGTCGTGTAAATATTCTGCTGATCAATACGTCACATTGTCCGAAAGATATGTTACGTTTGTGACACTTGTCTTATGCATACACATTTTGACAATAAGTCTTCACTTTTATTACCGTATGGCCGGGGCGCTGAATTGTGTTCAGGCGAGGGGTGCAGGATTCTTGAGTCCAAGGCTGAATGTCACACCACGGTGCTCTGAAGAAGGGTATAGAGAATGAAGAGAAAGTAGACTTCCACCATTTTGTAGTATACTAAAGATAAATGAGGCAGGAAGCTGGCAAGCACTCATTCCTGGTGGGATGGTGATTATCACATGAAACTGATCAGAGATATCAATTCATATCTGCAGAAAGAAGATAAGTTTCAACAGCTCTCCATATATGGTGAAATGGTCGCCTCTAAACTCCTGTCACAGGACTATGATAATATTTACATTCCATATTAGAAAAACCAGTATATTGAATATTTCCATTTTTCAATTATTTCAACTGAAGGAGTATTTTGTCCACAAGGCTAATGGCCCCGATCCATTCTATGTGCGACCTTGCCGCCAAATGACACTAGATGGCAACATTTATCTTTCATCACAACTACCGTTTGTACAAAACAGTAGCGAAGCGTCGGGGTAAACATTGAGAAAGTGTCTACCCAACGAAAAAAAGGGAAAGGAAAAGATTGTATACCTCTATTTTCATTTCTAAATTGATTTCAAGTTTCTCCAGGAGGCGATATTTTGCCTTATACAGCGTCACACGCTGTGTGCGGTGCGTGAGCATGTTTCTGTGCCGTGGCTATCTCCTATGCTTCCCCTGCTACGCTTGTGAGACGCTGTGTACAGTCGTCTCTTCCCGAGCCCCTATTATACGTGTAATGGAGTTGTGAGCATGCTCGGATTTCAGGCCATATATGACAATTAAACAGCGCGCTTGAGACACGTCTCCTACACATGTTTTTTGAGCGGGCTTCCATTTATTACGTCAAGTCGCAGATGAAACATTGGTCCAAATGAACCCTTTGTCTATTGTATACATATATATCTCTCTATTGTTATTTTATTTATTGTTCTAACATGTATATTGGGTAGTTAATTTTCATTTCGAGAAGGTTGGATTTTTTTTATTTTTTATTTTTTATATATTGGGTTTAACGACGCACTGTAATGACAGCGAAGGTCTATTGGCGTCGGATGGATGATTAATGGGGTGATGGGATGATGAGATGAAGGTTTCCTGGTTAATGGGAAGGATAGTGGGAAGGAAGCGGTCGTGGCCGACTTATTGTAGGAGCCATCCGGGCATTAGCCTGGACTACAGAGGGAAACCTCGAAAAACCCCTGTAAAGATGGTCGGCGGCGGGGATCGAACTGGGTCCGAAGTTCCCGTCGCCTACCAGATCACAAGAAGCAAGCGTGCTAACCACTGCGCTAAATGTGCTGGTAGAAGGTTGGAATGTAATTCTTCAAGTGAGTAATAAATAGAAGAAATGTGACGTAGGATCGGAAACACAATTCGTCAGTTTAAAAAGTTCATCACTCAAGTCAAAAGTTACATAAACTTTGCATTCAACTCTTGAATTTCTAAACTACCCACACCCCTTGGTCATTTTTTATGACTGTTATCTTCGAAGTGTATTTCTTAGCTTCACACTTATTCCTACACTTTTTCACGGAAATTTAGAGAGAAAGTTTTTATTTATAGAACACTGCCGCCAAAACGGGTGGCACACGGACACAGTATAACAAAATGTATAAAAACAATGCATTATTTTAGAGAAAATTAGAGAAAGAATTAATAATGTAAAAGTAATAAGGGTAAAACAGAAGAACAAACAGAAATATAAATTGATAACACTAAATTATGAATAGAAAATTGAATTATTTTTTATTGTACTAATCCTAACCAATCAACATCCTGAAAAATGAGCCGTTAGCCAGTCAAGAGTCTGAAAAATTTGTTGATATATACATTTTGAGTTAGCGTACACTACAATGGCTTTACTGAGGCTTATTATCTAGCTTTACTGATGATACACTCTTTCGTGTCTCCCCTGTCGGATTGTCACGCTTCGCCACTGGTACAAACCCATGGATGAAACTCAGCTTATAGCGATAGCTTATAGCGGACAGTAACTTCACGATGGACATTCTACTTACTTGTCACTGTGAAGGTATGAGATGGTACAACTAGACTGGTAGTAAAATACCGTCTGGTAATACTCTAAAGCAGTGGCTGAGCAACACTTGGCAACCAAAAGGTTTGTTCGATTTGGCTGCACCAAGCTACACCACTGCACCAACGTGTTCGATTTGTCTGGTGCAGACTACTTTGCCGACCCTAGTGCAGCACCGTGCGCGTTCCATTTGGCGCTGGTGCAACTTGGGGCAGCTTTTAGCGCACCTGCTCTGGAGGTGGTATGTTGCTGTAGTGCAGGTTGTTTTGGCGCATTTTTATGAATGCAGCATAGAGGGTTATGAAAATCATGAAAATATTAATTACCAACAACAATCCAGTTGTCCAGGACGGGCACTATATGCTTTTTCTGCTGATGGTGAGTTATTTGTAGCCCATGTTCATAATAATATAGAAAATCTACGATCATATCAACAGTAAAAAGTAAAATCAACTCAAATGCCGCGTAACGAATTCGGACGTGTTCGATTTGGGGTGTAATATAGCAGCTTGGTGCTACACCAAACTGGCATGACGTCATTTCCATAGTGCAATGAGCCTACACCAAGCCTACACCAACTGCCCCTGGTGCAGACAAATCGAACAAACCCAAAGAATAGAGTTAACTTTTCACTTCACTGTTTTGTTACAAATGAATGAATAATGCACTCTACACCAATACAAGGGTGACGTTGTGATGCGTTGCATTGTTTTTTGTATTTTATTATTCTCAGATCACTTATTCAAGCTGTTTTCGTAAAAATACCGGATTTTCATAAATATATAACCCTGATTAAGGAGAAATATTGAATATCATTGTAGGTGAAAACAGTAATCTAAGGAAATTGACAACGAATGTAGGCATATGTTGATCAACAAAGTTGATGTAGCCTGGAAGTGCTCATCGAACGGCTGCTATTTGTCACAATAACAACTAGTGATGCCTTCGGGTACCCGGGTACCCGGGTCGGGTACGGGTAATGCATTACCCGGGTAATATTCTGTTACCCGGGTACCCGTCTAGGTTCCGGGTGATTGTGCTAACCAGTACCTATAATATAGAAAATAACTTTTATAAATCACTCAAGCTACCGAGAGAAATTCAACTACGCATTCTACATAAGTTTTTTCACCTACCTTCCCAGACCTCCCTCAACTTGTCATAATGCGCTTGTCAAATCTAGTCGCCCCGCCTACCGTTATCTGTGGTCACACGTGCAGTGTACTGAATCCCTCTCCTGTCAACCGCTATTCAGTTGCCTTGCCAAATACTATTCTTTACCGAGAACTGAGAAGCATATATAGTCATATAGTTTTTAATTTTATTCAGTTTTTCAAAAAACCCGGGTAATACCCGGGTAATTTCGGCAGGTACCCGGTTTCTAATTTGTTACCCGAAGGCATCACTAATAACAACTGATCAGATCGACAGTAGATTATTTCAAGATCCAATGGCGGCTTGAACCTCCAACCATGCCCGGGGCCAGACAAATTGAACAATAGACCCACCCACCACCCCTAATTTCGAATTACAAATTTGCGAGTTTTTTGTTTTGGAATGTCATTGCGTTATTGCGAAGCCGGCGACCTGCAGGATGCAAGGGGGGGGAGACCCCCTTCTGGCCTCGCAGGGAATTATTTTGAACTGCATCTTTTTTTATATCGTTTAACGTGTTTCATATGAGATTTAGATGCCAAAATCAATCACATAATAGAACTAAAGGTGCCCAATTGATATTTTCCAATCACAGGTCTCATTTCAGCGCCCTGGGCATAAGGACTCTAGTCTATTGTGAGCCCCTAAACTAGGTGTGCATAATGAAAGTGAATGCAAGTGAAGTAGGAATGAAGCCCAGCAGGGAAATGTTTCAAATGTTTTTTTTTTTAATATGATTCTACGGGTTTTGGGAACTACACGAGATTCCTGGAATAAGTAGATTCTTTAGTGTGAACGCAATGTGGAAAACGTCCTAGATAGTGCTAATTCACGCTATGCAACTATAATCTTCTATTGATGTGGAGAGATTATTCAAATCGATAGTCTTATTTGAAAACATGCTCTATGGAGGAATATGGCTCACTCCCAATAACCATCACATACACATTCCAATGATTAACTTCATAAAATAATATATAAGATTTTATTTATCACAAACTTTAATTATTGTTATTCTGACAATGCAATTTTCAGTCCAGCTTCGGCTAAGGCTTCGGCTAAGGCCGGCCCCCGTTCCCCTGTATACGCCATTGTCCTGGATACAATTGTTGAAGTTTGGGCAATTTTGTGCGAGTTATTACATTCCAATGCAAGCTAATTACAATCGAATGCATATAAGCTATTTCACAATTCGATTTCATGAAACAACAATATCATAAAATTCCCGATTCTAATGGGGTGACCATCTTGAATGTTTTTATCTTAATTTGTTTCAGTGATACCTGATCCAAAAGGTTATATTCACTAACAATGACATGAATCTCGATATCATTCAAGAATACAAAAATATCCCATTCAAAATGACAAATGATATTCTAAAAATTATAAAAATGCTCGGCTAGGGCCAGTTTCATTAATACTGATTCCACTAGATAGTGTCATTTAGGTAAAACCTTGAATGAAAGTGGAACGTTGAAGTGAAACAACAGTACGAACGTAGCGAAACATATTCGCGGGTGACCGTCTCATTTCGATATTCATTAAGCCAGCGGCCCACCGGGCATTGCCCGGTTGCCCCGTGGCCCAGTCCGGCACTGGTTCTTAATTATGAAATATACCGTTTTCGTAATTTAATTGATAGTGAATATGTAAATAAATGTTATTTCTAACCAATAAGTATGTTAATAAGGGTCTTCATTATTGAAGTCAAGTGAATTGTTTTACCGTTTAGCAGTAGGCATGATCAAACAATAACCAACTATAGTGTAATGATAGTTTTCTTATAATTTAGTTTGAATCGAAACTTCGTCATTTAGAGTACATCCTCTCAATATGTAAAAACAGTGTAATTAATTATTGTTATTTGCATGAGTTCAGTAATTATGTAAGTTGGTTTAAATCAAAAGTTTCATCCAGAAATCTCAAAAACCCAATGAGAATATTCAAATTATGAACATGATATCTTTGTAAGTTTCTTGAAATGGAAAATTATCTCTCAGTGACAGCCTAATAAACTAATAAATTATTAACTAATGACTAACTAACCGTGCAAGACAGTAAAACATACAATTGTATGCGTTATTGCGTTTCTTATCTAATAATTATTTAAAAAATACCTATTAAACCCACACCGATGACTAAATAAGAGTTGTCAATACATAGTCAGATCCATAGTGAAAGAGTAAAAGTTTTAAAAAGTCATTTAAATTTTGCAATAAGTTCTGAAACAGTTTTAATAGAAGAAAATATTATTATTTAATCAAATAATAATAATTGAATCAACTATGGGATTGAATTGAATAATATCGATGCTTTAGTTACTACGATCGCGTATGCATGATATTACATAGAAATTACACGTTTGTGTTTGAACGATAGGTTAGAACTAGAAATAGTTAGAAAAAGAATACCCAACTATTATGTGTAACCATCTAATATTAACGCTATTGCGTGATAGCAGTTCAATACTATATAACATAATCATTATTTATAAGCAGGGACTGAGACCGTAACCGTAACCGTAACCGTAACCGCAACCGTTAAAAACCCGTATTTTTCGGCCAACCGCAACCGTAACCGCAACCTTTATTATTAGTGTGGTACAACCATAACCACAACCACAACCGTTATTATTTTCGGGGCACAACCGCGACCGCAACCGATAACCTTTATGTTGAGGTGATGACAACCACAACCACAACCAGCAACCTTTATTATATCGGTTATTCGGGTCTCAAAAAGGGCCCAAAAAGGGCTTGAAACGGTTGTCACATTACATACACTTAGTCTGAAGAAAAGGAAATACAACTTGTTCTACAACTTTTAGCCCCTCAAAAAAACAAACTCTTTTATTTCAAGGTTGTTGAGGCCGAACCTTCGATGAGTGGTGAAAGGGGTGGGGGGGGGGGGGGGGGAAGGGTAGTCGAGAGACAGTATCCTCTCAAGATTTTAGTGTCGGATTAGTGCGAGTCAAAGTCATGCCGACGACATATTTGTGGGAATTCCCAAGTCCAAAACCACTTCCCTGAGAAAAGAATAATATAATAATTGTATTGACACAAGAGATGTATCCACGAACCCTCCGTTCGCTAGTGATGCGGAAGAGGAAAGACGGTCGATCGGGACCTTCATCTCTCATGTGTATATGTTTCAACAAATATGAAAAATGTGAGAAAAACATCTACTTGGCATCTTTTTGTCACTCACGCCCGACACGCATTCGGTGTACGCGCGTCTCTGGTGAATGACTTGTGTGAAGGTGATAGGGGTTAGGGCTGAAGCTAACATTTTTTATTTCATACTTTTACTTTCATACTTTCATATTATACTATTATATCTATTCGTATTTAATTGAATTTAGTGTGTGATCACAAAGTATTATTATAATTGATTATTATCATTAAAAAATACAATTAAATATTAAGTAGCTTTAGAGTTTAGAATGGGTAAAAAAAAGAGTAACCCGATTCGGAAATACTTTAACTACGACCGTATTGTGGACGAGTCGTTTTGCTCAGTAGGAGAATGTGCCGCAAAACTCAAGGTAAGCAGCCGGGATTTGTATAAACTTTCCTTCGTAACAGTAATTGGGACCTTTATAAGGTTTGCTACATAACCATAACCGGGACCTTTATAAAATTTGCACCATAACCTGGACCGTAAATAATTTCACTTGAGAGATCTTAAGCCGAAACCAGGACCTTCATAAAATTTGCTTCGTAACCGGGACCGTAACCAGGACCTTTATGAAATTCAGTTCATAACCGTAACCGTAACCGAGACCTTTATAAAATATGCATCATAATCATAACCGGGACCGAGACCGTTATTAATTTCACTTCGAGACCTTAACCGAAACCAGGACTTTTATAAAATTTGCTTCGTAACCGGGACCGTAACCGGGACCTTTATAAAATTCAGTTCACAACCGTGACCGCAACCGGGACCTTTATACATAGAGGTCTCAGTCCCTGTATAAGTCTGTTATCAAAATGTATAGACCTTTTGGGTGTCAGGAGTTGGTTGTGGGTGGGTCCCCGGGGGCCCACCCCTTTTGTGTGTCCGCGGCCATGGCCCCGGACAAGGTATGGTCAAACCGCCACTGTCAAGATCAAACATTAATAAAGAATGATCAAGAGTCCATAATCGATTATTTGGTTAGTCAAAGAGATGACAAAAAGAACCACCAAAATATCATTGAATAAATACTCACACTGGATGGCCAACCACCAATTACATTGAAAAACATAAAAAATGTGGTACAGTAGTCCTCTACACGATTAGTGAACTAGGGTGAACATATTCTAAAGAAGAACGAAAAATTGACAGGCTTGACAATTTTTGTAGTAGAGCAGGAAAAGGTTTGGAGAGGGGATTGAGAGGGGTGAAGAGGTTGGGTGGATCAAATGAACTGTCAAATCATAAGAGAGACAGTTACAGAGCCGAGAGGGTATTCATCAACAGAACAGGCAATGATTATAGAATAAATTGGATGAACTTGGATTGAATTGGATTGGTCTATTCCAATGGTTAAAATGAAGTTATTATACATTTATATATAATAAACTCAAATATCAAACAAACACTGTAAAAATAATTGTGATTATTTATTAAATGTATGGTACATCTCGTTTATTGCCTGGCATGTTTGTTGCTTTGCATTTACATTTCTATATTTTATTCTTGATAGACTATTCGCTTCTTGAGTTGTTCGTCACATCACTTTTGACAAAATTAATAATATAATTGAAAACTATATTTTGTGTTCTACAAAATTGTACATAAGGGTCCACACATGTAACAACCAGATTTCATGCAAATATTTCAATTCGTCTAAAGTGAATATCAATATTCATACCTTCATTTCTTGAATTGCTTTTCCCAAATTTGATAAAATTGCCAGTGACTCCATTTCTGGTACTTTGTTGAAAAAGTTTCTAAAACATATTTACTACCATAACCATTCCGCAATGAAAAACCTATTTCATTAGGACGTTTCCCTTTTTTCCAGTAAATAATTGTGTATATACAATACAGCCAGCAGCCTCTTTCGACGAAATGAATCTCTCATTATTTCCTTGTGTCTTACTCATCCTTCAACGACTCCACAGTTCGTATTGCCCCCTCCCCCCTCCACCCCTCCCCATCAGACCGCCCCTGCTCCCTTCTGCTCCCATGCTGCTATGACTAGACCTATACGCGATACTCTGCAACAATTATAACTTCAGTCCATTGCAAATACCAGCTCACTATCCACGTTAAACCGCCTACCGTCTGACTACCGTTGCAGATATGGTCATATGCCGAAACAAACATTCAAGCACTGCTTTTCATTTGCACACAATTCAGTTCGAGTCTATTTAATTGCATGCCATGGCTCTTATAGAACATTTATGAAATACGTTTTCTTCCATTCATAAGTAACACACATATAAATAACACAACTGTATAAGTATGGCACAGGTAATTGTTGTTTCCATGGTCAATGTAAGTTATGTTCAGTTATCCGTTTTGTGAAACTAATATATGTGCGGCTTTTTGATAACGATATAAATGTTTCCTGTTGTTAGTTTGGTGTTTACTGTACGATAATGTGGACTGTACTCACTTTTCGCTCAATCAGTAACGTCTAGAAATGGACTGATTTGCATTGACTGGGTTGATGTATTTATGATTGGTTATTTTCGATTTCGATGAGTTTGCTGACTCTAAAAAGTTGAATCAACTTCGAGTAACACATCGAATTGAAAGTATCAATTTGCGAATTAATAACGCGCTCGTAGTATTTGAATAGAATGAGTGAATCGAGCCATCGCCGAGCACCGAATGCCAGTGCAATGAGTGACGATATAGCACTTGCACTAAGTAGTGGCGGTATTTCGAGTGAACAATCGTCGGAACAGATATGCAACCAGTCTGGAGCGAGCTCAGAAGCGACACATTCGGTCAAGGTGAGTGGATTTACACTATTTTCGTCTATTCCTCGAATTATTTTAATAACATATTGATTTTATCAATGGGTTGACAGAGTGTTACTATGCAACTATCAGTCAAGTATACTAATCACTATTTAACTTTCAATTTACTCCATATCTTGTCTTGTACCAGTTACACTTTCACTCCAGTATGCTCTGGGAAAAAATCGTCTATCATTGTATAGCTTACAGATGGTTTTTCGTCTGAGATTGTCAAAACAAGACGTGTGGAAGGTGTGTTCAGGTCGACCGAAGATACTGTAGTCTTCATCTTATGGTATTACATATAGGCACATTGTATTCAAAAATAAGAAAATAAGTAAGAATATACAAATCAGATCAAATATTACATCTGGAAATGACACGTTTGTTGCTATGTATTTATTGTATACACTGGCGTCGAACCGGGGGGGGGGGATGAGGGGGGGGGGGGGGGAAGGGAGGGCATCGCCCCCACCCAACTTTTGGCCAAGAGGGAGGGGGGGGGGGGGGCAAGAAAAAGGTCTTGCAAGACACAATTTGAAAAGACGAGGTATAGAATATACGAAAAAAAGAAGGAAGAGCTAAGGAAAGAAAGAAAAAAAGAAAGAGAAGGAAGGAAAGATGTATATAGATAGATAAAATCGTACATAGATTCATATTTCACATTGCATAGAGAATCAAATATTATATGGGCACATGTGCTCATATATTTTTCAGTTCTAGGAGAAAATTGATTTTGGCATCTAAATCTCATCTGAAACACGTTGAACCATATTAAAAAAAGTGTAATTTAAATAAATTTGATGTACTGCTTCGAAATGACAGCTCTGGTACGTAGTCTATGAGTTAGCAGAAATCAACAAGCAACACTATATGCTTCTTCCAGATGTAAATTATTTATTACAATTTTTGTAAATTTCTTAAATTCCAACAGTCGTAACGATGACAATAAAGTGAAATGGAGAAAGGGAACTTCCAATAAGGGTTGTTTCTAGGGGTGGGCAAAGAGGGTGACTGCCAGAGACGTCAAACTTAGGTGGCGCTATCGGCACACATTTGTGACATCCTATTAACAATAATATGGCATAAATCATATTCTATTTTACTTATTTATTATTAGGTGGAGTAAATGTTATTATTCGAACAGCATTGTTATCGAATGATAGATTATTAATTTCGCTTTTCTTTTGGAACAGCCATTCAGCAAAACTAGATTCCTTACCACACTAAAGAATTAATGAATTCCAGAAACTTCGTTTAATTCCCAAACCCAGGGAATCGTATTTAAAAAGATTCATTTTCGAAAATTTCCCTGCGGGGCTTGATTCCTCCCTCACTTGCATTCACTTTCAACATGTTCATACAGTTTTTGGGGCTCACAATTGAGTCCTTGCCCGTGGCGCTAAAATGAGCCAGAACGACCCTGCAGTTACAATAACTATGAATGGTAAATAACAGTTGGGTACCTCTAGTTCTTAAAAACAATTAATTTCGCATCTAAATCTCATCTGAAACACATTAAATCGTGTTGAAAAAAGGGTGATTTAAAAAAATGCCCTGTTTGGCCAGGACGGGTCACTTCCCCCCTTGTAACTGGCCTTTGTACAACTGTTCTTATATGACATTTTCTTTTCCAAACTGAGGTCCCCCCCTCCCCCATCTTGGTATTTTTAGTATTTTTTTCTTCTTTCCTGAAAAATACCTAAATGTTCTTGCATATGTGGCACCCCATACTTCCATCCTCCGCGGGTCGCAATTGTTGAGCTTGCCCCCCACCCACCTTTGAAAACGTTCCGACGCCCCTGATTGTATATAAAGATATCAACATTAATTCTAGATAAATTGTAGAATTTATGTTGTCCAAATATTGAATTTTGGTGAGTATTTATAATCTTGAGGTTGACATTGGATTTTGCCCAAGTTTTGAATAGAATTGCTGCAGTTGATTTAATTGATACGATACAGACATCAGCATTGACGTAGTCCGTATCACGCGGCCATACGCTATCGTAAGTCATGGCAAGCACAAAAACTTTCATTTTATATTTTATTTTTACCCTCTAGTCCCTGAAGTTGACTTGGTCGTTCAGCGGATTGTCACCATTCGACGCTCCCTCTCGGCTATGACGCAGAAATTGATCTCGTATTAGTTACACATGCTTTATTTGTTGCGGCCCTAAAACTATTATTGCGTGAATTAGTAGTTGGCCTACATTTATTAGCTAGGAGTAGGCCTACTTTCGTGATCGACTATCCCCAGACCATTATGTGTTGGTTTTACATGCATTCACGATTCAACTGCTTTATTTGTGTTATGTTTGAGTAGTTACTGGTTATACGTATATAATATATACATATATGCCCTATATATGAATTTATTTATTTTGGCTTTAACGACGCACTGTTATGATAACTGAGATCTAATGGCGTCGGATGGATGATTAATGAGATGATGAGATGAAGGTTCTTTGGGTAATGGCAAGGATATTGGGAAGGAAGCGGTCATGGCCGACTTATTGTAGGAACCATCCCGGCATTAGCCTAGACTACAGAGGGAAACCATGAAAGACCTCTGTAAAGATGGTCGGCGGGGATCGAACTGGGTTCGGAATTTCCCCCGCCTCCCGGATCACATGAAGCGAGCGCGTTAACCACTGCATGTGCCGGTCCATAAGAGAATATTATACTCGGCCCATATCTATATATCTAGTAATATATAATCTATATATATTTATTCCAGTAAATATATAATGATATTTTCATTCTCACCAGTGCCACCAAAACTTGTTTCATGTCTATTATACCTTAGATTTTTTCTGACTTTCAATCAAGCACCACTTGTTTTCATACATTCATATGAAGGGATAAATATCTTATATATATAATATATCTAATATATATATTAATACCACCCCGTAGTCATAACTATTCTACTGGGTAGATACTGAATAAGTCGCGGGCGTGGTCCGATCATTCGCAGGTATAACGCCTTTCACTCATCTCACTTCATCTTTTCATTTTCGCCTGCTCATTTCGTATCCCCGTATAACCTAGCTGTTGGTGGGGTCGTTATGGCAGTATTAATATATCCAAGTGTTGACTAGCATAGCAATTGCCATAACCAGGCCTATGTGTATAGGGTTTTTACTTCGTCCTGCCAAGAGCGTACCCAGGCAATTAAGCACTCATTGCAATGGAGAGTATTCCCAATTTGCATACATAATCAAAATTTATTCTGAAAACATTATTAGTTATTACGTATAGAGAAGTCGTTCTTGTTTCGCATTAATAATTCGTATAATTTCAATATGCCTATTGTATACTTAAGTAAGTTGAGTTGAAGTAATAATGGCACAGTTGAATAATAATCCAAGAGAGAGAAATTTTAAAAATAATCCAGTCTTCTCGTAATTCGGTTCTCCTAACAAGATATCTAGTGACGAAAACAATAATAATAATAATAATAATAATAATAATAATAATTATAATAATTCTTTATTTTGACTATTGATGTTGTCACAAAGATATCAGTCACGTCACATAAAATATACATACATTACAATCGTATAATGATTGACTATTATATTTAAAAACACATAAGGCTATGATTGAAGATATTTAAAGAGTAGTATTTTTACAGTCAAGAATAGAATCGGAAATAGAATAATAACATTTGTTTGAAGAAACGTTTTTAAATTCATTTTACACTTGTTTACGCTAACATTTTTATATTCTTTAATTTTGCTAGGTAGACAGTTGAACTGTTTACAACCTGAGTAGTTGGGACCATTCTCAAACATGGCTAATCTATGATTTAATTTAATGAAATTATTTCTCTGATGTTGGCCATGAGACTATCTTGGGAGATCGTCTGTGAACAACATGGTAATAGGCCTATATACTTCTCTGGACCAGTAATTGGCCCGTTGTTATTTTCAGATTATTCGATCTTTTGTACAGCTATGAAATCATATTTTGATTCTCCGCATAGTGTATTAGTAGCTGTCCTCCAATACCCCATGGATTGCATGCCCATGCACAGCCGCTTGAATCGAATCACAAATAGCGGTTATGTCACTACATTGTTTGTTGCTGTTCGTTTAGGCCGCAGAACCAGCAAATTCGATTGTCAATCAAACATGATTATGTTTTTATACAGAAACCATGGAAGAACTTTAGCCAAGTCCAAATGATCGAATTTGTATCAGTATTTTAGAAATTCTACACAAATTCAGCTGGTTCCTAACATTATGAAAAATGATCGAATTGAGATTTTATCGACACAGAATAATTTGTTTTAATATGTTTTGTAATTTGTACCTGTACTAAATCTAGTAGAATTTGAAAAGGATTCAATAAAAATTCTAGCATGAGATTCCAATACATCAGAGAGGTGACACAGATTGATTCGTTGCACAAAATGTTTCATTAGAAGTGAAAAATACACTTGCATTTTAATATCATGAGGCCTTAAATTGAGATATAAAGCAATAGCAGGCTCGACATGATTGTAAATAATATAGACATATGGATGACGCTAATCTTTCCAACCACGTTTCTCATACAGACATAATTGTGTCTGCTTTCAATTCACGAGTACCAAGTGTCAATTTTTGACTTGAGGATATTCTTATTATTATATAGATTCGACTAGATTCGACACACAAATTGTATAAAACTAAATATCTAACTCCTTCAATATTTGTATGTGTCATCCAAGTATGCACGTAAGGGGACAGGGCATTAGGAAGTATTAAGTCGTCGAGTCCACGAATGTGTATTTATATTCCCGTACTATAACTTTTACTTTGTAACAATATTAAGTACTATTATTATATGTTCATTCTCTACCCTTATCAACTCTATCAACATGAATAATACTTAATTTCAACACTAATTAGGCCTATGTTAGTAACTCGGTCAGATATATTCCCATATACAAGCTTATTTGTATATATATATATATATATATATATATATTATATATATATATATATATATCTATATATATATATATATATATATATATACAGTACAACCTGATAGTACGACGTTCAGGGGCGACAGTTAAATCGTCGTATTATCGCGATCGTCGTTATAAATGAATGTATCCCTTTTTTTTGAATTATAGGAAGATGAAGGATTAAGGAAAATTATTACAATAAGATACTGTATGTTGTCACAATTAACATTTATGTTGTAGTCAGTAAAGTTATAAATATAACAATAATTATCATCATGTATTAGGTTTGTCGGCGGGTAGGATTTTTCCTACCCGCGGGCTGGAGAGAGGAGAGCGCGTGAGGCGAGCTTGACTGCATCTTTGCAACGAAGTGTACATATTATTATTGCTTGTTACTTTTGCAATTAATTCGTCGTAGAAATTGCATTTTTGATACTGTGGGACCATTTTAATCGTCGTATTATCGCGATCGTCGTTATAATGAGCGTCGTACTAACAAAATAAAATAACATTGAGTCTTATGGGGATTGGCCGGGACTATCTCAAAACGACGTTCTATCGCGATCGTCGTTGTATCGAGCGTCGTACTATCAAGGTTGTACTGTATATATATATATATATATATATATATATATATAAATGAATATATATATATATACACTGGCGTCGGAACCAAGGAAGGGGAGGGGCAGGTGGGGCATTGCCCCCCCAACTTTCGGCCAGGGGGGGGGGGGGGGCAAGCGGGGGCAAGAATAAGGTTTTGCAAGACACAATTTGAAGAGACGATGAATAGAAAAAGAGAGACAAAAGAAGGGGAGAGAGGAAAGAGAGAAAAAAAAGAAAGAGAAGAAGAAAAGATTATATAATAGATAGAACAGTATCGTACAAAAGATTCATTTAGACAATTGCATAGAAAATTCAATGTATTCAGAATGATGCACTTCAGCTAGGAAACTTTTCATATGGTTTCGGGGGAGTAGTTCTATTTTAATGCTTTTACTGGGGAGTCAACTTTTCGGGGAGTAAAAACCTTCGTTACACCGGTCCTATATATGAATAAATATATATGTATAGGCCTATATATATATATATATATATATATATATATATATATATATATATATATATATATATATATATATATATATATATATATATATATATATATATATATATACATATATTCTCATTCTCTCAAATGAGTGCCACCAAAACTTTGTTTTTCATTTATATGAATACCTATAGATATTTTTTCTCAAATCTTTCTCAAATCAAAGCCACCAAAACTTTGTTTTTCATACATTCATATGAATATATATATATATATATATATATATATATATATATATATATATTAGTGATGCCTTCGGGTAACAAATTAGGAACCGGGTACCCGCCGAAATTACCCGGGTATTACCCGGGTAATTAAAAAAAAACGTATTTACTTCATCCCCTGTCTAGTTCTACCCTCAAATCGTAGAGGTAGGTAATGGGTTGACTATATATATATATGCTTCTCAGTTCTCGGTAAAGAATAGTATTTGGCATGGCAACTAGAGAGCGGGTGTCAGGAGAGGAATTCAATACACTGCACGTGTGACCACAGATAACGGTAGGTGGTGCGACCAGATTTGACGAGTATTATGACAAGTTGAGGGAGGTCTGGGAAGGTAGGTGAAAAAACTTATGTAGAATGCGAAGTTGAATTTCTCTCGGTATTTTGAGTGATTTATAAAAGTTATTTTCTATATTATAGGTACTGGTTAGCACACTTACCCGGAACATAGATGGGTACCCGGGTACCCGGGTAACAGAATATTACCCGGGTAATGCATTACCCGTACCCGACCCGGGTACCCGGGTACCCGAAGGCATCACTAATATATATATATACCCACCCCCGTAGATCAGTCAACTATCGTCTACTGTGGTAGATACTGAAATCAAGTCGGCGGGCGTGGGTCCGAGTCCATTCGGCATGGGTAAAACGTCCTTTCACTCATCATCACTTCATCTTTTCATTTTCGCCTGCTCATTTCGTATCCCCGTATAACCTAGCTGTTGGTGGGGTCGTTATGGCAGTATTAAATATATCCAAGTGTTGACTAGCATAGCAATTGCCATAACCAGGCCTATGTGTATAGGGTTTTTACTTCGTCCTGCCAAGAGCGTACCCAGGCAATTAAGCACTCATTGCAATGGAGAGTATTCCCAATTTGCATACATAATCAAAATTTATTCTGAAAACATTATTAGTTATTACGTATAGAGAAGTCGTTCTTGTTTCGCATTAATAATTCGTATAATTTCAATATGCCTATTGTATACTTAAGTAAGTTGAGTTGAAGTAATAATGGCACAGTTGAATAATAATCCAAGAGAGAGAAATTTTAAAAATAATCCAGTCTTCTCGTAATTCGGTTCTCCTAACAAGATATCTAGTGACGAAAACAATAATAATAATAATAATAATAATAATAATAATTCTTTATTTTGACTATTGATCTTGTCACAAAGATATCAGTCACGTCACATAGAATATACATACATTACAATCGGATAATAATTAACTATTATATTCAAAAACACATAAGGCTATGATTGAAGATATTTAAAGAGTAGTATTTTTACAGTCAAGAATAGAATCGGAAATAGAATAATAACATTTGTTTGAAGAAACGTTTTTAAATTCATTTTACACTTGTTTACGCTAACATTTTTATATTCTTTAATTTTGCTAGGTAGACAGTTGAACTGTTTACAACCTGAGTAGTTGGGACCATTCTCAAACATGGCTAATCTATGATTTAATTTAATGAAATTATTTCTCTGATGTTGGCCATGAGACTATCTTGGGAGATCGTCTGTGAACAACATGGTAATAGGCCTATATACTTCTCTGGACCAGTAATTGGCCCGTTGTTATTTTCAGATTATTCGATCTTTTGTACAGCTATGAAATCATATTTTGATTCTCCGCATAGTGTATTAGTAGCTGTCCTCCAATACCCCATGGATTGCATGCCCATGCACAGCCGCTTGAATCGAATCACAAATAGCGGTTATGTCACTACATTGTTTGTTGCTGTTCGTTTAGGCCGCAGAACCAGCAAATTCGATTGTCAATCAAACATGATTATGTTTTTATACAGAAACCATGGAAGAACTTTTAGCCAAGTCTCAAATGATCGAATTTGTATCAGTATTTTAGAAATTCTACACAAATTCAGCTGGTTCCTAACATTATGAAAAATGATCGAATTGAGATTTTATCGACACAGAATAATTTGTTTTAATATGTTTTGTAATTTGTACCTGTACTAAATCTAGTAGAATTTGAAAAGGATTCAATAAAAATTCTAGCATGAGATTCCAATACATCAGAGAGGTGACACAGATTGATTCGTTGCACAAAATGTTTCATTAGAAGTGAAAAATACACTTGCATTTTAATATCATGAGGCCTTAAATTGAGATTAATAAAGCAATAGCAGGCTCTACAATGATTGTAAATAATATAGACATATGGATGACGCTAAATCTTTCCAACCACGTTTCTCATACAGACAATAATTGTGCTGCTTTCAATTCACGAGTACCAAGTGTCAATTTATTTGACTTGAGGATTATTCTTATTATTATATAGATTCGACTAGATTCGACACACAAATTGTATAAAACTAAATATCTAACTCCTTCAAATATTTGTATGTGTCATCCAAGTATGCACGTAAGGGGACAGGGCATTAGGAAGTATTAAGTCGTCGAGTCCACGAAATGTGTATTTATATTTCCCGTACTATAACTTTTACTTTGTAACAATATTTAAGTACTATTATTATATGTTCATTCTCTACCCTTATCAACTCTTATCAACATGAATAAATACTTAATTTCAACACTAATTAGGCCTATGTTAGTAACTCGGTCAGATATAATTCCCATTATACAAGCTTATTTGTATATATATATATATATATATATATATATATATATATATATATATATATATATATATATATATACAGTACAACCTTGATAGTACGACGTTCAGGGGCGACAGTTAAATCGTCGTATTATCGCGATCGTCGTTATAAATGAAATGTATCCCTTTTTTTTGAATTATAGGAAGATGAAGGATTAAGGAAAATTAATTACAATAAGATACTGTATTGTCGTCAACAATTAACATTTATGTTGTAGTCAGTAAAGTTATAAATATAACAATAATTATCATCATGTATTAGGTTTGTCGGCGGGTAGGATTTTTCCTACCCGCGGGCTGGAGAGAGGAGAGCGCGTGAGGCGAGCTTGACTGCATCTTTGCAACGAAGTGTACATATTATTATTGCTTGTTACTTTTTGCAATTAATTCGTCGTAGAAATTGCATTTTTGATACTGTGGGGACCATTTTAATCGTCGTATTATCGCGATCGTCGTTATAATGAGCGTCGTACTAACAAAATAAAATAACATTGAGTCTTATGGGGGATTGGCCGGGACTATCTCAAAACGACGTTCTATCGCGATCGTCGTTGTATCGAGCGTCGTACTATCAAGGTTGTACTGTATATATATATATACACTGGCGTCGGAACCAAGGAAGGGGAGGGGCAGGTGGGGCATTGCCCCCCCAACTTTCGGCCAAGGGGGGGGGGGGGGGCAAGCGGGGGCAAGAATAAGGTTTTGCAAGACACAATTTGAAGAGACGATGAATAGAAAAAGAGAGACAAAAGAAGGGGGAGAGAAGGAAAGAGAGGAAAAAAAAGAAAGAGAAGGAAGAAAAGATGTATATAATAGATAGAAAGTATCGTACATAGATTCATATTTCACATTGCATAGAAAATCAAATATCAGATGGGCACCTTCAGTTCTAGGAGCAAATTGATTTTTGCATCTAAATCTCATCTGAAACACGTTGAACCATATTAAAAAGGTGTAAGTTCAAGAACTTTGATGTACTGTTTCGAAATGACAGCTCTGGTACGTAGTTTATGAGTTAGCAGAAATCAACAAGCAACAGTATATGCTTCTTCAATATGTAAATTATTTATTACAATTTGTGTGAATTTCCAGAATGATAACAGTCGCAACGATGACAATAAAGTGAGATGGAGAAAGGGAGCTTCCAATAAGGGTTGTTTCTAGGGGTGTATAAAGAGCGTGACTCCCAGGGGCGTCAAATTTGAGGGGCGCTATCGGCGCACATTTGTAACATTCTATGAATAATAATATTCCATAAATCATATTCTATTTCACTAATGCATTATTGAATGGAGTTAATGTTATTATTCGAACAGCATTGTTATCGAATGATAGATCAACTTGGCGTTTTATTTTCTTGGATCAGCCATTCAGCAAAACTAGCTTCTTTACCACACTAAAGAAATCATGAATTCCAGAAATTTCGTGTAGTTCCCAAACCCGTAGAATCGTATTTGAAAAGACAATTTTTCGAAAATTTCCCTGCGGGGCTTGATTCATCCCTCACTTGCATTCACTTTCACTATGCGCATTCATTTTTTGGGGCTCACAATTGAGTCCTTGCCCGTGACGCTAAAATGACCCAGAACGACCCTGCAGTTACAATAACTATGATTGGTAAATAACAGTTGGGAATGGGCACCTAGTTCTTCAAAACAATTTATTTTGTCATCTAAATCTCATCTGTAACACGTTTAATCGTTTTGAAAAAAAAATTCCCCTCGGTGCTAGAAGGGGCTCCTTTCCCTTGCAGGCCGAGGCTTTGCGTCAAGAAGCCACTAGACGGTCCCGATTTCAGCGTAAAATACATGTATTTGCATTCAACTGTCATGAGCCAACGACACGTACGATGACTTTCAAATTTGGAATGTGTTTCAGTCACAGGTCAGTCTTATTCATGGATGTACGTTTATTTCTCATTTTTTTCTGTCATATATAAACTTCAATCAAACTAAGGCGAAATTCAGTGATTTTCCTGATTTCGTGTCATGTGTGAGCGCGCACACATGACATTGTTTCACAAAATATCTTCCATGTCAGTCAAGATACATCCTTCAACTATCCACCCGACAATTTTGACAACAATCGCTCGATTGGTTAGCATGTTTTTCTCGTACGAGTTTTGACATTTATCTCAAGAAACTCAAACGCCTGAGGGTTATACGACTTCCTATACATCTCTGTACATTGGGTAGTCTTTCGATGCAGGTCTGTAGGGTGAGGGTCACCCGAGAACACTTGCGCCATCATTTACCGCCGAGTCAAACCAAAGTTATATTATTTATTACGGTAGCGAAGATATGTCAAGATAAAAACGAAATAAAGAAGAACAGATTATATTTGCTACCATCTCATTTGGCGTATCGACACACCAAGCCGTTTGTGCTAATTGGTAGTGGAGACGCTCGATCGGGTCTGCAATAGCAGGTGGCAAAAGCATCTGATAATCATCGTGTAAGTTATCCTGTGAGAAATGGGACAATGTGTGCAATTGAATTTGGGGAGCTGAGGAAGTTGGCCATGTCGGTTGCGACATTTGGATGGAGGTTGAAGAATGAACCTCATGCAGACGAAATGATGTGTGCCCATGTAATATGTTGATTTTGTGCATTTGTTTATTTGCTTTCATCATTTACGAGACGTAGGACTCGCCCACTTCTACAGTTCAATTTGTACTTGTGAAACTTGTGGAAATTATAAAATAGATAGAAAAATGGATAGAAAAATGTATTTCATGAATTTCACTATGATGAATAAAAATGAAATTGAAAGCCTACAATGTCAAAAACAAATATTGCCTGTACAAATAATTCAAAACCATCGGTTTCAAATCACATGATACATAGTTTTCATATAATCTGTAAGCTCCATTTTAATTGATTCTGAATGTTTATTGTTGAATGTATCGCTGATTTTCATTGCTTTCGATGAGGGTCCGAAGTAAAAAATCCGTATCAGTATATAAAACCAAACCGAACCAAACACGGGTATTGGACTCTGTAATCAACGATACCCAGTTACTTATATTATTCAATAATATGCGACAAAATTATCTCAAGTAGAAAACGATGTATCTCTGTCAGGATGGGCGGCCATGGCGGGAATCGAAGCCCGGTCTCTTGAAGGATGGATTAGCTTGCTAGCGAGTGATGACTCTTCTAGATCGTATGAAAGTTGTGGCTATTAGGTGTTGATACTTGGTGGCAAAGCTATTCATAGTTGTGTATTGATAAGAGAATGCTGAAGGCTTGAACCACCCGTACGCTAAGTGTGAGGGATAGGACCAACTGTCGATCGGAAGCTTCATTTCTCGTAGGTAACCCGAAACTGCGAAAGATAAAATTGTTAAAAGTGTTTGGAATGTAAGTTCGAAACTTACTGTCGTTATGATATCTAATACGTGGATTCGGATATCCGAGTCATCAACCTATGCCACGCTAGTCGAAATTGACAGCTCGAAACAGTTGGACGTTTGTAGTAGATTACAAGAAGGGGAATCGGTCTGACGGGTGAATAATCGTACACATAGGGTCTACGTGGGAGTATATTCGCCCTTTTGTGTCGTATACCGCTTGCTATTTTATACAATACTAGCTGACTCGGCAAACGTTGTTCTGCCATCGAAGTGATTTGTAGTGAATGTTGGTTGTTAATGTAAAAATAAGGTGCCAGAAGGCGGATGGCGTACTATCTAAAGTGTAGCGCCGCAAATGTTGTCGAGCGCGGCAGACATTGAGTAACGCCGTCAATGTCATTGAACAACGCCATTACTGGTGTTGTCCTTGAAGTGCCAATTTTTTGGATATTGGTCATGGGAGAAAGCTTGGCGGAAGATCTCGTATACCTAAGGACCTTCTACCAGCCCTATCGAATGTGCGTGAGGAATTTCACGGCAGTCGGTCGAGCCGTTTCGGAGGAGTTCATCCTCTAACATGTGACACGAGGAGATACGTTAATTGAAGAAATGAACAGATAATACAGAATAAATGTATAAAAAAATGGAAAAAAAATATATATAGAGAAAAAAATTGTTGACAAATTCTTCAATTCGTGTGAGCTACACGTTCAGCAACACAGGATTGGAGTTCAGCATAGTTTTTCCCTAGCGTCTAGTGACTCGTCAATATGATAAACTAGCCTTAGCCCAACGTTTGAAAACGCAGGCGCTCTCTCTCTCTCTGTTGTTACTATACTTTCCAGTACTGTTGTTATAATTATCGTAGTGCATGTACCTTGAACGTCCAGCCTCACTACGCACTAACCCAAGCAGGTCGTCGTGAAGGTCTCTGCGACCTGAGTGCGCCATGCCCTCCCGTCCTCTGACCGGACCTCCCTACCCTCTCGCCATTACGCACTGGCGTAACACGGTCCCCCGCCCACAGCCGATGGGAAGACCCAATCGCCGCGCGCCGACAAATTCAGAAAAGCGCAGCTCCACGCCCAGAGCGACCCCTCCATCCCCTCGCCATCGTCCCACCCGCAGAATGACGTACAAATTCAGGGTGTCCTGGAACTAACTGAACGAACAAAAACACAGATAGACAGACGACAGCGAAATTCTATGTAATACTAGCAGACTCGACAAACGTTGTTCTACCATCGAAGTGATTTGTAGTGAATGTTGGTTGTTGATGTAACAATAACGATTGTATTGTAAGTGTGTAGGTGCGGGATGTCTGCCAGGCAGGTGAATGGTGCGTCGTCGACGAAAATGGCCGATTTAACCCAAAACACAGTAACCATGAACTTGCCCGATGTAATGTATTTCATGAACCTAACGGACAAAGGTCCTGTGAACCGTTTGTGTTAAAAATGGAACGTTAATTGAACAGAATTAAAGTTGGTTTTATCGCAAAGTAGTGGAGTGAAATGAAGAAAGTCAACAGTAAATTCCAAGACTGACCGAGTATGAATAACAATATGTGAATGTCTCAATTCAATGTATTTCACTGACGTAATGGACATGGTGAACGATGGAGCTCTTGAAAAGTCAATGTGAAGTGGAATGAAGTAATAAAACGTGGATCGCCAAGTTTTGCACGGAAATAAAGGAAATCACTCTCGAATAGCTATTGAGTGGACGATATTTTTTGTCAGTCCGTCTTTTGCCAACACAGATAAGTTCGATGGTCTGTCCACGCGAGAACATGCCACGTGTAATTGCCCCTTTGGTCTGTAAGAAATGCAACACGAAATGACTGAGTGACGCAACATTGCCATCAAGATGTGGCGTACGAACCAAAAGATGCTGGAAGGCGGACGGCGCGGTATCTAGCGTGTACCGCCAGAAATGTTGTCGAGCGCAGCAGACCTTGAGTACGCCGTCAATGTCATTGAACAACGCTATTACTGGTGTTGTCCTTGAAGTGCCAATTTTTTGATATTGCTCATAGGAGAAAGCTTGGCGGAAGATCTCGTATAGTTTAGGACCTTCTACCAGCCCTATCGAATGTGCGTGAGGAATTTCACGACACTCGGTCGAGCCGTTTCTGAGGAGTTCATCCTCTAACATGTGACACGAGCTTTTTATATATAAGATTACGTCAGAACAGCCGATGTCGCTGTGACCTGATCTATTTCCCTGCAATGTAATCTATATATATATAAAGCTGAAAATCCAGAGCTGTGAGCGAGCGTTGTCGGGGCACATGCGTAGTGCGCGAGAGGTTTGCTGGTGCGCTGAGGGGAAAGGGGACGATTGCGCGTGAGCTATGAGCATGTTGATCTGGATTGTCCTTGAGGCATGTCATCGAATGATCTCATAGCATCGAATGATCTCGAACGTATAAGTGGCGTATGATGGCAAGCGCAGTGCGCGAGAGGTTGGGTGGTGCGAGGAGAAGAAAGGGGCCGGTTCCGGGTGAGCTATGAGCATGTTGATCTAGATCATTGTCCTTGAAACCTGTCATCGCATAATTATCATACATCCCATCGAATGGACTGGAATCTTTGGTCTGGAACTGATACGCAGCCTATGACAAGTAGGTGTACGGGCAACAAATCAGTAGACATACCTGTCAGCGCACAAAGCAGGGCCGACTCGCATACTCCCGAGAACCGAGATAGTTTTATCAGTGAAAAGGCGGCGGTTTAACGCGCGTTAGCACATCGGAAACTTACGGGTAAGTTTCTTACCTTGCCAAAAATCGTACACTAGGAAAACGCTATATGTAAGAATCTTACACTGGAAAAACGCTATATGTAAGCGTTGAAGGATGAGCGAAGTTGCAGAAAATGATGAAGTGTAAATACGATCACTTTGTACCTTTTCCCTTAAAAACTGCTCAACAAAAAAATTTAAAATTACCTAAATTATAGACAGCCACAATCAACACAACCAGTATGTTCTAATCCATTTCATCCCTTCCGCTACATCCCGTGAAAAACAGCACGCGCAAGAGTATCTCCATGCTGTTTACTGCCCCATAATTTACTTCACACGTGAATGGAACTCATTAGAAAGGGTAAACACTATAAATTTCACCCGGGCAACGCCGGGTATTTCTGCTAGTCTATATATATATATATATAAAGCTGAAAATCAAGACGGACGGTGTACGGTGAGCGAGCGAGCGAGCGTTGTCGCGGGGCACGTGCGCAGTGCGCGAGAGGTTTGTGGGTGCGCCGAAGGGAAAGGGGCCGGTTGCGCGTGAGCTATGAGCATGTTGATCTAGATTATTGTCCTTGAAGCCTGTCATCGCATATCATACATCCCATCGAATCGTCTGGAATCTTCGGTCTGGAACTGATACGCAGGCTTCAATCCAGAAAGGGGGTCATTAAGGGGGATAAGTTACACGATGATTAATTTCACCGTTTGACCAGTGGCGCGCGAATGAGACAGCCACAATCGACATAACCAGTAAAAATTTCATTTTTTTTTGGACGGAGACAAGAATCGATTTTTCCCCCGACCGGTTAGTCTAATGGCTATTTCCAAAAATTGAAAATTGCACATCTCAAAAGGTATCCGCTACATCCCGTGAAAAACACCGCGCGCAAGAGTACCTCCATGCTGTTTACTACTCTATAATAACTCCACACGTGAATGGAACTCATTAGAAAAAGTAAACACTATAAATTGCACCCGGGCAACGCCAGGTATTTCTGCTAGTAATTCATAAAGATAATTTCCTCGGCTCGATCCTTTTAACATCCTCATTCCACTGTATTGATCCTGTCAATTATCACTAACAGTTGGAAGCTTCAATCTTGCAAAACGTTTGGCGGCATATTCTGCTCTGACAGTACAAATCAAACTCCAAGTCGTCAGCTGACAGGTCCCAACTCCTGCCTCAACTGGCCTTTGTACAACTGTTCTTATATGGCATTTTCTTTTCCGAACTGAGATCGCCCCCCTCCCCTCCATCTTGGTATTTACAGTTTTTTTTCTTCTGTTCTGAAAAATACTTGAATGTTATTGAATATGTGGCACCCCATACTTCCTTTCTACGCGGGTCGCAATTGTTGAGCTTGCCCCTCCTCAAAATTCAAAACGTTTCGACGCCCCTGTATTACCGTTTATATATATATATATATATATATATATATATATATATATATATATATATATATATATATATATATATATATATTTATGCATCAACATATACATTCATTAATACATTTCAACCCACATCCCACTTATATTCCACATTTTGTTTTCGATTACCGGTATGTTTTTCAACATGAAGTACTCACCTATATTTTAAACAACATATCACGCAGATTGATACTATTAGTGCATGAACTAACCATTGTAACATATTCAATTCCAGGTATTGGTCACTGACAACACTAACACTCATGCTGAACCGACCAGAGACGACGCTGTTCCTTTGACTTGTATAGCTCTCCCAACAAACAGTATTATTACTGCTACTAACAGTATTGCCGTGTCACTAAATCACGTCGGGAAGTCGGAGGAAGACACTTCATCTGCAGTAAGTTTCAACCATCCATGCTTCCCCCTTCTCCGATTCCGAATACCCCCAAGTAGGTCTATACCTGTTCGAGTAGCAGTGCACGATACAGATATTCAACCCAACTTTCAAAACGTTCCGACGCCCCTGTATTACTGTAAGTATAAATATATATAAATATATATATATATATATATATATATATATATATATATATATATATATATATATATATTATATGTGCTTACGTAGGTTCTCGTGGCCTATGGTATTTGGTAGTACAATTTTTGCGGTAAAGCCACGCTGCTCACATTTTTCATGTCGACGTTTCGGCAGAATTTGCTCCGCCATCTTCAGGAAAGATCCAACTGGGTCGATGGTCAGCACTTGAATGCAAGTGCTGACCATCGACCCAGTTGGATCTTCCCTGAAGATGGCGGAGCAAATTCTGCCGAAACGTCGACATGAAAAATGTGAGCAGCGTGGCATTACCGCAAAAATTGTACTACCATATATATATATATATATATATATATATATATATATATATATATATATATATATATATATATATATATATATATATATATATATATATATATATATATATATATATATATATATATATATATATATATATATATATATCAGGGGCGTGCGGTGGATATTTGATTGGGTACGCTATAAGCGGATGATAACTTGTGAAACTCTATGATTGTAGCGGTGAAGAGGGGGCCTGGGGGGCGGGGCGCCTGAAGAGCGAATAATGGAATAGAGATACTACCAAGTGTGAAGGGTGGCTTGGGCGAGCATGGGCGTGACTACTTAGAAAAAGGATGTGACGGTGGGGAGGGAAGGTTGTCTCTATTCAAGGTAGCTCCACCTCTAAGTTATGCGTTATTCGGGAACAAGGATTTTTCAATAAGTAGTCCAGATAACTGATTCTAATTTCAAAATGGCGGAATATTCGATCTCGATAAAGTATACATGAATTCGTCAGTTATTCGCTCTTCCAAACGTGAACAATTTTTTCTAAGAATGTCCAACACCTGAAGAGCGCATACTGTAACAAGATAGAACTTATACAACGTTATATCTAGATCCAATGTTGGGATTTTTTTTCGAGAATGTCTGACACCGGATCAACGCATAACCTCTACGATTATATCTTGGTCAGTTATTCGCTCTTCCGGACGTGGAATTATTTTTTTTGAAAATATCCAGTACCAGAAGAGCGCATAAACTGTAACAAGATATAACTCATACAACATTATATCTAGATCCAATGTTGGGATTTTCTTTCGAAAATGTCTTAAACCAGATCAACGCATACCCTCTACGATTATATCTTAGTCAGTTATTCGCTCTTCCGGACGTAGAATCATTTTTGAAGAAATGTCCAATACCAGAAGAGCGCATACTGTAACAAGATATAACTTAAAAAATCCCAACATTGGATCTAGATATAACGTTGTATAAGTTATATCTTGTTACAGTATGCGCTCTTCCGGTACTGGATTTAAAAAAAAATATAATTCCTTGTCTGGAAGAGCGAATAACTGACCAAGATATAATCGTAGAGGTTATGCGTTGATCCGGTGTCAGACATTCTCCAAAAAAAAATCCCAACATTGGATCTAGATATAACGTTGTATAAGTTATATCTTGTTACAGTATGCGCTCTTCTAGTACTGGATTTTTTTAAAAAGATAAATCCTTGTCTGGAAGAGCGAATAACTGACCAAGATATAATCGTAGAGGTTATGCGTTGATCTGGTTTCAGACATTTTCGAAAAAAAATCCCAACATTGGATCTAGATATAGCGTTGTATGAGTTATATCTTGTTACAGTATGCGCTCTTCAGGTGTTGGACATTCTTCAAAAAAATTGTTCACGTTTGGAAGAGCGAATAACTGACTAATGCATACTTTATCGAGATCAAATATTCCGCCATTTTGAAATAAGAATCAGTTATCTGGACTACTTATTGAAAAATCCTTGTTCCAGAATAACGCATAACTTAGAGGTGGAGCTACCTTGAATAGAGACAACCTTCCCTCCCCACCGTCACATCCTTTTTCTAAGTAGTCACGCCCATGCTCGCCCAAACCACCCTTCACACTTGGTAGTATCTCTATTCCATTATGCGCTCTTCAGCGCCCCCTTGTTAAATAGCAAGCACGGTCAACAGAAGTTTGCCCAACGACTCAGACCGTGTGAGCCTCATCACACGGTCAAACCTATCAACTGTAAAGTGTCTGGTATTGGCCTACTCGCGGAATCTTTCATTATATGCACGACGTCTAGTAACGCAATTGCAGGGCGATGCTTACCATTTATGTACAATTTTTTTTCTTAGGTCAAATGATAACTGACTAAATGGCTTCTCCTTAGCGGAAGAATTAAGCTTTCTGTAATCAGAATGTAATAAACTAATAATGAATGTCAGTATGTATTAGAGAATGAATTCAAAATCTCATCCAGTTTTGGAACTAGATCGACCTACTACAGTATACACGTGTCTACTAACATAACATAGCCAGCAGTACGCATCCCAGGAGTCAGTAGGCCTAGTGCTGGAATCGCATAGCCATTTTCAAATATGAAGTGTAATAATAGCTTGAATCAGTTCAACAAACAGGCCTGATTACAAATTAATATTATAATTATTTGTCAGGAGGAAAATGAGGAATTCTGTAAAAAAAGTACCACACAATACTAGGAGTAATATCATGAATCGTACCGTGGACATGCATCTATTTCTCCATCGATGCTCACGCAGTGGGTGGATGCTAATTGTTTACTGACCACGCGAGTCGCGACTCGCTACAGTATACGCGCTGTCTTGAGTCGTTCCTAGTACGAGGGAGTACGAGTTTGAGCGGAGTTACACGATCTGCAGGCTGCGCGCAAAAATCGTAGCTAGTCCAGTACATAATCCAGCCATTTCCTCCCCCCCCCCCAGCTCTACTATTCCACAAGAGAATTTACCTTCTGTCGTTCGTTCTCCCAGCTTTGAGGCATCGCCGCTTACTAGTAGGTATAGATGCCTATATGCAAGGCGCTCTTACATCCTCCAACGCGTCAAATACATTACACAGCTCTGATCTTATTCCAATTTTGCAAAAATATAGTAATTTGAATTTGGAAAAGAGGAGAACAAATGTAAATTTCACATTTTCATGATATTCTTCTAAATTATTTTGACATGACATATTATATTAAATTATTGTCCCCGCTAGGGCCGGTGGCGCTATGCTAGCTAGCCCTGAATAAACGCCACTGATATATATATATATATATATATATATATATATATATATATATATATATATATATATATATATATATATATATATATATATATATATATACACTGGCGTCGGAACCGGCGGGAGGGCAGGGGGTTAATGCCCCTCCCAACTTTTGGCCAAGGGCGGCAAGGGGGAGAGAGGGGGGGCAAGAGAAAGGTCTTGCAAGACACAATTTGAGAAGACGAGAAATAGAAAAGACGAAAAAAAGAGGGAAGAGAGAAGGAAAGAAAGAAAAAAAGAAAGAGAAGGAAGGAAAGATGTAGGGCTATATAGATAGATAAAATCGTACATAGATTCATATTTCACATTGCATAGAACATCAAATATCAGATGGGCACCTTCAGTTTTAGGAGAAAATTGATTTTTGCATCTAAATCTCATCTGAAACACCTTGAACCATATTTAAAACGGTGATGTGTTTCAAGGAATTTGATGTATTGTTTCGAAATGACAGCTCTGGTAAGTAGTTTAGATGAGTTAGCAGAAATCAACAAACAACCCTATGCTTCTTCCAGATGTGAATTATTCATCACAATTTTTGTGAATTTTGTAAATTTCCAAAATTCCAACAGTCGTAACAATGACAATAAAGTGAAATGGAGAAAGGGAACTTCCATAAGGCTCGTTTCTAGGGGTAAGCAAAGAGCGTGACTGCCAGGGGCGTCAAATTTAAGGGGCGCTATCGGCGCACATTTGTAGCATTCTATTAATAATAATATTCCATGAATCATTTTCTATTTTACTTATGTATTATCGGGTGGAGTGAATGTTATTATTCGGAAGCCATTGTTATCGAATGATATAGATTGAATCAGCATTTTATTTCCTCGGATCAGCCATTCAGCAAAACTAGCTCTTACCACACTGAAGAATTCATGAATTCCAAAAATTTCATGTAGTTCCCAAACCCGGGAAATCGTATTCAAAGAGATAAATTTTCGAAAATTTCCCTGCGGGGCTTGATTCCTCCTTCACTCGCATTCACTTTCACTATGCATATACAGTTATGGGGTCTCATGATTAAGTCCTTGCCCGTGGAGCTGAATTGAGCCAGAACGACCCTGCAGTTAAAATAACTATGATTGGCAAATATCAGTTGGGCACCTCTAGTTCTTCAACACAATCACTTTGTCATCTGAATCTTATCTGAAACACGTTAAATCGTGTTAAAAAAGGGGTAATTTGAAAAAATTACCTGCGAGGCCAAAAGGGGTCCTTCCCCCCTTGCCCCCCGCGGGTCGCAGGCCTCGCGTTATCTGGCCTTTGTACAACTGTTCTTATATGGCATTTTCTTTTATAAACTGAGATTCCCTCTCCCCCCCTCAACATCTTGGTATTTTCAGTACATTTTCCTTCTGTCCTGAAAAATACCCCAATGTTATTGAATATGTGGCACCCCATACTTCCTTCCTCCGCGGGTCGCAATTGTTGAGCTTGCCTCCCCCCCCCAACTTTGAAAACGTTCCGACGCCCCTGTATATATGTAATTTTATACATATATATCTTATATATAAAAAGCTCGTGTCACATGTTAGTGGACGAACTCCTCCGACGGTTCGACCGAGTGTCGTGAAATTGCTCATGCACATTCGATGGGTGTGGTAGAATGTCCTGAAGTATACGAGATCTTCCGCCAAGCTTCCTCCTATGAGCAATATCCAAAAATTGGCACTTCAAGGACGCCACCAGTTATTACGTAGTTCATGTTGACATTGACGACCTTGACTCAATGTCGGCCTCACTGGACAACCCATTTGATAGCGCACATCACGCGAGATAGCGCCTAATCCGCCTTCCAGCTAAACGTTGACCATGTCCATTACGTCAATGAAACACACTGAATTGAGACACTGACATATTGTTATTCATACTTGGTTAGTCTTCGAATTTGCTGTTGACTTTCTTCATTTCACTCCACTACTTTGCGATAAAACCGACTTTAATACTGTTCAATTAACGTTCCATTTTTAACACAAACGATTCACAGGACCTTTTTTCGTACGTTCAACATTCACTACAAATCACTTCGATGGCAGAACAACGTTTGCCGAGTCCGCTAGTATATATATATATATTTAAAGCCTGATTTACACGGTCCAAGTTTTCATACAAGTCCTTGGATTCAAGGGTTGATTACAAGTTCTTGGATCGTCTAAATGGAAAACTTGAAGCAAAAAGCTTCTATTCAACCCTGGAATTCAACCTTTCATCCAAGTCATTTTGTTTAGAAAATTCCTATATTTCGTTCAACCTTTGTTGAAACCAACCAATCAGAGGCTTTGACGTCACACAAGTCTGGCGCGCATGCGCACTTGACGGTGACCGCTCGGTCTCCCGCCATATCTGATTGCCAGTCAGCTGTTACAAGTCATCTAGATACTCGATCAGCGTGTTCAACTATTGGGATTAATGTGCCGTGTATGGCATTCAGTAGATTGGACTGTGTAGACAGGCGTTCAATGTTCCATCCTAGTTGCTGTCAAAGTACTTGGACCAACCCTTGAATCCACGGACTTGGATGAAAACTTGGACCGTGTAGATCAGGCTTCATATTTTATACAACATATCACGCAGATTGATACTATTAGTGCATGAACTAACCATTGTAACATATTTAATTCCAGGTATTGGTCACTGACAACACTAACACTCATGCTGAACCAACCAGAGACGACGCTGTTCCTTTGACTTGTATAGCTCTCCCAACAAACAGTATTATTACTGCTACTAACAGTATTGCCGTGTCACTAAATCACGTCGGGAAGTCGGAGGAAGACACTTCATCTGCAGTAAGTTTCAACCATCCATGCTTCCCCCTTCTCCGATTCCGAATACCCCCAAGTAGGTCTATACCTGTTCGAGTAGCAGTGCACGATACAGATATTCATCAATTTTTTTATGTTCGGAACTGATTTATGTCACACCATTTTCAAATTACCATGTACGAAGAAGAGTTCTTCATGTAGCACATTTTTCATTCTGTTTTCTGAAACTCATCGGAATCTTACATAGAGTTTCGGTGGCGTCTGCCCGTGCTCAACCGGTTCCGAACGGTCCAAGACATTCTGGGGGAGGACAGAAGGTGCGATCAGTGTCGCTCGGGGGAATTTACGCGTAATTGAGTAGTGCGTAGTGAGGCTGTGCTGCGTTCAAGGTATATGCAGTGCGATAGTCATAGCAATAGTATAGTGGGAAGCATAGTAACAGAGAGAGAGAGAGAGAGAACGCGTTTTCAAACGCGGACTATGGCTAGTATATATATATATATATTAGTGCATATATATATATATATATATATATATATATATATATATATATATATATATTAGTGCATATATATATATATATATATATATATATATATATATATATATATATATATATATATAATAATAATAATAATAATAATAATAATAATAAATTTATTCATTCAATATTAACAATTTTACATGTTGTTGAACAAGTCAGTGAGAGTAATAATAATAAATTGATGGTACAAGTACATTAAAATTGAGAATTTAGATACTCAGCTGTAGAGTAGAAAGGATTTGATATTAAGAGCTGCTTGAGACTTCGCTTGAAAGCTGTGTCGTCTTTCTCGCATGCAATATATACAGGAAGCTTGTTAAAAAATGCAGCTCCAGCGTACTCCGGGCTTCGACTGTACAGAGACAGGTTGTGTCCTTGAACAGCAATCTTGTTCTTCTGTCGGGTGTCATAATTGTGTATCTGCCCGTTCGTGACATGGGCTTAAATGTTGTTTCTAGTGAGCACAATGAGGCTGTATATATATATACATGGCACCGTCATAATCGCAAGTTTCTTGAAGAGCTCCTTACACGTTGTAATGTAATGTAATGTAATGTCTTTATTTGGTCAATTTTTGTATGATATAATATATAATATAGTGTGATATAATATGATAATAGATATACAACGATTGCACAAAGTAGGCGGGGTTCACTATATTGAAAGTGGTCTTCCACCCAAACCTTCAATTAATAATAAGTTGTTATAATAATGATAATAAGTTAAAATTATGATACAAATTAACAATGACTAAGAGAGTATTAGGAAAACATCAGTTATATATGAATAACGGTAATAAAATATAATGTATTAAGGACTAATTATAATACAATTAAAGTTTATGGTAAAAACGAGCTCCAGGGAATCGATGTAACAAGTGAGAATCGTAATTAATGATGATTGTGGGTGGATGAGAAATTAGAATGTGACATTTGGAGGAAGGAATTCGTGGAGGGAGTAGAATGCCTTGTCGACGAGGAATGCTTTGAGAGAGGATTTGAAAGCGGGATACGTGGGCGACGACTTGATGTGGTTGGGGAGGTTGTTATAGAGGACGGAGCAAAGATGCTTTGGACTTCTTGTGGATAGGGCGAGATTGTGGGGAGGAATGAAGATGTTGAGGTTGGACCGGGTGGAGTGGGAGTGTACTGAAGAGTTGAGATAGAATTGCTCGGGATGGAGGCGTACGAAGGTAGCTGCTGCTTGAATGAGTGTGGAGGAAAGAGTCAGGATGCGGAGGGATGTGAAGTATGGTTTGCAGGACTGGCGACGTGAAAGACCGGCGATGATTCTGATAGCACGTTTTTGGAGGATAAAATGCGGTTGGAAGCGGGAGAGGAGCCCCAGAACAGGAGGCCATAGGATAACAGGGAGTGAATATGAGCGTGGTAGACAATGAGAAGAGAGGAAGGGTTAACGATAAGCTTCAATTTCCGGAGCATGAAACAGCCGCTTAGGATACGGGAAGCGGTAGAATGGATGTGGGGGGACCAGTCGAGGGTGTCAGTCAAGGAGAGGCCAAGAAAAGTAGTGGTTGAAGCTGAGGAGATGCTTTTGCCGTTGAGCCAGATAAGAGGGCTGGAGTTGGGCGGAATATAGCGGGAGTGAAAGTTCATGAAGACGGTTTTGGTGGTGTGGAGGGAGAGATGGTTGTGAACACAAATGAGGACATGGATGAAACTTGGTGGTTGACAGTTTGGATCAGGGAGAGCATGGAAGATTTTGGAGAGGTCAGAAGGTGACTGGTGTCATCGGCATAGATGGAGAGGGTACCAGAGTTTAGGCTGAGAGGGAGGTCGTTAATATAGAGAAGGAAGAGGAGAGGACCAAGGACTGAACCTTGAGGAACACCTTTCGTGATGTGGAGGGGCGTCGAGGTGTGGGTGG
Source organism: Brachyptera putata (assembly GCA_907164805.1). Taxonomy (NCBI): domain Eukaryota; kingdom Metazoa; phylum Arthropoda; class Insecta; order Plecoptera; family Taeniopterygidae; genus Brachyptera; species Brachyptera putata. The sequence continues at coordinate 2,444,546 of OU015463.1, forward strand.
TATAGAGTGACGGGGACCGTATGTTCACGACCTGGGTGCGACCGTGGAGAAAAGAGGCTATCCAGTCGTGAGCTACCCCATTGATGCCTAGTGTTTTGAGTTTGGAAAGGAGGGTGGGATGATCAAGCGTGTCAAATGCTTTACTGAGATCGTAGAAGACACCAATAGCATTGTCACGTTGATCAAGGGCAGAGTAGAGGTCAGTGAGGAAGGAGAATATTGCGGTGGTGGTGGATCGGTTTGCACGGAATCCATGTTGACTCTGGGTGAGGATGCTGTGCTTTTTGAGGAAGGAGTTGAGGCGTCGGTGGATTAGATATTCGAAAATTTTGGAGAAAGATGATATGAGAGATATGGGTCTGTAGTTAGCAGGGTCTGCTCTGCTACCTTTTTTGTGAATGGGGATGATTATGGACTGTTTCGGGAGGGTGGGAAATATTCCTGTGGAGAATGAAAGGTTGACGATTTTGGATAAAGGATGGGCTAGGTAGTTGATGGATTTGTAGATAAGTGATCCCGGACCTGATGCACCTAGCATGCCTCTAACCGCTCTTTTTTGAATTATAAGCAGTCTTTCGATGCGTGGTGAACAGCCCCAAAAACAAATTCCATAGGATAGGTGTGACTGGAATAAGGCAAAGTATGCCATTCTCAATACTTCCATGCTGGTCACCGGTTGAAGATTGCGCAGTAAGTATACGGATGTTGCTACTTTCTTGGCGACATTTCCTATATGGGCAGACCAATCGAGAGTGTTACTGATAGTCATTCCAAGGAACTTCGTTTCACTCCTCTCTCTTAGACTCTTGCCCAAAAGTTTGATGAGGGGGCTCGAGTCAAGTTGCCTCTGCCGGGTGTGGAATTGTAGAAAAGTTTTCTTAGTACTATTTACGATGAGTTTCGCTGAGTCACACCAACGCGTCATATTCAGTGCCGCTTCGTTCGCTGCAAGCCCTACGTTCTCCGTGTTATTAGACGTGAGAAGGTGGCTAGTGTCATCGGCGAACAGCGCTATAGTTCCTGAACCTAAGGCATTTGGCAGGCCGTTAACATACAGGATGTAAAGTAGTGGGCCTAGCACTGAGCCCTGGGGAACACCGATGTGCGTTTCATTAGCCTCCGATCTCGCATTTCCCTCAGCCGCATTTGGCAGCGAAACGTACTGGGAACGGTTTGCAATGAAGGAGTTGACCCAATCCAGTGCCACACCTCTGAAGCCTAATTGCATAAGAATATCAGAGAGAATTTTATGATCTAGACTGTCGAACGCTTTAGACATGTCGTAAAAGAGACCCAAAGCCTGATTTCTAATGTCTAGGGCTTTGTATATTGGACCCAAAAAACTGTTAATTGCAAGTGTAGTCGATTTGCCCTTTTGGAAGCCATACTGGTTCGGAGAAAGTAGGTCTTCCTTCTTCAAAAAGCTCATGATTCGGGAGTGCACTGCAACTTCAAAAATTTTTGAAAACGATGACAGCAGGGCTACTGGTCTATAGCTTTCAGGGAGAGATTTGTCCCCCTTCTTGTAGACTGGAACAATCTTCGCTATTTTCAGCTTGGTTGGGAATGAACCCGTAGCTAAGGAGCAATTGATAACATCTGCAAGCGGTTCACAGATGTATTTTGAGCACGCTCTTAGTAGCTTACTGGGCACCTCGTCAAAGCCAGATGATGATTTGCAGCATTTATCATTTATGATATTGACGATCTCTTCCCGGCTAACAGGCGAAAAAAATATCTGCTTTGCTGGACGCCTCGTTGAGACATCTTCGGGCGTAGCGCTTACAGGCACCGCTTGTCTTTGAGTACAATCTCCTCCATGTAGTTCACGCACAGCATTACAAAAGTAATTATTCATTAGGTCTGCACAAGCCCGCGTGTCGGTGACTCTTTTACCCATTGAAGAAAGAGAAAAATTCGGCCCAACTGCGGCTTCTCTCTCACATTTGCCTCGAATCACTTGCCAAGATGCAGCACCTTTGATGTGTGAACTCAGTATGTGGTTGTCGTTATACGCTCGCTTAGCCAGTTTAATGGCTTGGACATGAGACTTCCTGAAAGCGTTATGCTCTTGCTTCAAATTATCGCTTCCATCATACCTCATTTTGGCGTGCAGCTGTCTCAGCTTGACGGCTGACTCCCGTATTTCAGTAGTCACCCTGTACCTTTCGACCGGTTCCGTGGATGGGACGATCGCTTGGGAAAAGCGCAGTGGAATTTATGAAGAAAAGCTGAATGGAGATTGTTGAATTTTTCCTCAGCAGTCTGAGCCATATACACCGGATCCCATGATGTACTTTCAAGAAGTCGGTTGAAGTACTCAGTTTGGTGTGCCGTAAATGATCGCTTACTGCTTTTTGCTGGTTTACTGCTTCTTGCTAAAGAGTCTGCTGTATAAACTTTGAGAAGCAACCCGTGGTGATCGGAGATGGCAAGGTTTATCGAACTGCATTCGATCACATCATCATTGAGATTGGAGAAAATATTGTCGAGTGCAGTTTCTGAACTAGCCGTCACCCTGGTCGGTGTGCCTTCAGAATACACATTCAGCTCCGGTAGTAAATTGAATGAATTTGTCAAATCTAGGAGACGAGCTAGAGCAGGTGAAGAGCAGCCGAAGGACATGTTGATATTAAAATCCCCGCTCAAAACTATCTTCACAGCGCCGCTAAACTTCTTAGTTACCGTTAAAAGAACAGTTTCGAGCTTTTGAATGAAGATGCCCAAGTCACCATTTGGCGAGCGATAAAGTGACAGGAATACGATTGGCATATCACCGTCAACTTTCCACTGAACCGCACAGCAATCAAAATGTTTGTCTACAATTACGGCACCAATGTCTGGAATATCCTGAACACACGGTGCGATTGACGCCTTCACAATTATATATATATATATATATATATATATAGGATATTCTTATATATAAAAAGCACGTGTCACATGTCAGTGTATGAACTCCCATGAGACCGCTCGACCGAGTGTCGTGAAATTCCTCATGCACATCCGTTAGGGGTGGTAGAATGTCCTAAAGTATATGACATCTTCCGCCAAGCTGTCTCCCAGGTACAAAATCCAAAAATTTGCTTTTCAATGACATTCAAGGACAATGGCGTGTTGATCTAGATGATTGTCCTTGAAGTCTGTGGCGAGAGGTTTACGGGTGCGCGGAGGGGAAAGGGGCCGGTTGCGCGCGACTCTGAGCATGTCGATCTAGATTATTGTCCTGGAAGCCTCTCATCGCATATCATACATCTCATCGAATCGTCTGGAATCTTCGGTCTGTAACTGATACGCAGCCTACGACAATTGGGGATCAGTAGACTGCCTGTTAGCGCACAAAGCAGACCGAGATACTTTTCTCAGTGAAAAGGCGGCGGTTTAACGCGCGTTAGCACATCGGAAACTTACTGATAAGTTTCTTACCTTGTCAAAAATCGTACACTAGGACAACGCTATATGTAAGAATCGTACACTAGGACAACGCTATATGTAAGAATCTTACTCTGGGAAAACGCTATATGTAAGGATCTGACACTGGGAAAACGCGATAGGTAAGGATCTGACACTGGGAAAACGCGATAGGTAAGGATCTTACACTGGGAAAACGCGATTGGCAAGGATCTTACACTGGGAAAACGCGATAGGTAAGGATCTTACACTGGGAAAACGCGATAGGTAAGGATCTTACACTGGGAAAACGCGATAGGTTAGGATCTTACACTGGGAAAACGCTATGTGAGGATCTTACACTGGGAAAACGCTATATATAAGCGTTGATGGATGAGCGAAGTTGCAGAAAATGATGAAGTGTAGATACAATCACTTTGTACTTTCTCCCTTAAAAACTGCTCATCAAAAAAATTTAAATTTACCTAAATTATAGACAGCCACAATGTACATAACCAGTATGTTCTCTTCCATTCAATCCCTTCCGCTACATCCCGTGCAAAACAGCGCGCGCAAGAGTATCTCCATGCTGTTTACTGCCCTATAATAACTTCACACGTGAATGGAACTCATTACAAAGAGTAAACACTATAAATTGCACCCGGGCAACGCCGGGTATTTCTGCTAGTACATATATATATATATATATATATATATATATATATATATATATATATATATATATATATATATATATACATAATATATATATATATATATATATATATATATACATATATATATATATATATATATATATATATATATATATATATATATATATATATATATATATATATATATGTATATCAGTGTTGCCGGACGTACCATAATTATGGAATTCGTACCTTCAAAATGACCCTTGTACCTTAGTAAATAGTGACTGTACCATAATGGAGAAATATACCATAATTTCGCTCCACGTACCATAATTATTCAAATATGTACACTAAAATCCCATTTTTAATAAGGTCAAAAAAATAATATCCAATTTCCACTACGCATCCAGTTTGAAACATTCTGTCTTATGCAGATCTATTGTTAATTTATGAAGTTATGAACCTGATGTAATTATTTTTGTATCTGATTTCTTTCATCTTTGTATTCCAATGGATTCTCATATAAACTCTTCAATCTACATCTTCATCACCTCATCTTTTGCCTTGTACCAACATTTTAATACTTTCACAACTTTGTCTCGATCAGAGAAAACTACTTTATTACTGTTTCCTAACCCTCGGACCGTGTTGAAACCAACATTGTCAAGTGTACAAATAGGTTTCACTTCAGGATTGACGTGTAAATAAGCTGTTAGTTGTACCATGGTTCGTATCATATTTTTCACACTTTGTGTACCACTATTTCACTGAAGAGTCAATAATTCCCCTATTATGGTACATAATTTTACATGTTCAACCTGGCAACACTGATATATATATATATATATATATATATATATATATATATATATATATATATATATATATATGTGTGTGTGTGGGTGTGTGTTTGTGTGTAACATTACCGCAACAAATATACAGGTGATCAGCTTGTTTGTAGCATTGTAGCAGTCGTTGATGATTGAACCACTTTTAATGAGCATACTCCAACTGGCAGAAAACAACATGTTATCGTCATAGGACCTGATGATATTGGATGAGCGAAGCGTCGACTTCCATTGGGTCCGAGATGTATCTTCCTTTGTTTATGTGTTATTTGTTTGTATGCGCTCCCCAGGTCAGGATGTTTGTCTGTGTACGCACGTGGAACTGTATAGATTTGGGAAGTATAGGGTCTATCCGTATAACCACTTTCGACTGAATTGAACTCTCAATGTTTCGTGACGAAAATGTGACAAACTGCACGCCAAGGACCGGATGGGGCGTTCGTTCAGACAGATTTGTTTGTAGAGACACGCTGACTCATACAAGTCGAATCTGTTCGGTTTATGGCCCTGATCGGTCTAACCACCTCTGAAAAAAAACGAATGATTTCAATAATATTTGAAAAATGAAAATCTTTGAGTTGTTTCAATTCCCATTGACTGTTTTGACACTAGTTTCATAACACTCCATCACAGAGTTATACACTGATTGAAGAGGGCGTTTAGAAAAAATCTAAAATATAGTTTTTCTTGTTAATTGTACCTAAAATTTCTATTAGTTATGCCAATGTCTCGATTTTTCATTGTAACGTTCCCCATGAACAGCTTTATGAGAAATGCATACAGTCGATCCCCTATGTTGTGTGAAGAATGAGTATCACCGATATATGCAACAACCCAATCAATGATTTAAACATTGAGTTTTCATTGGGATGATTTTTAGCATACACCACAACACAATTTTATGTTTGAAAAATGCTATACATACGGTGAATGACTTTTGAAAAAAGCTGGTTAAGGAATTGATGATTTTTCCAAGTGAATGAATATCAGTCGGAAAGGTATAAAGACAATTGTGAATAGACCCGATGGAATTCGTCCCCGCCAAAAAAAACATTAACAATTACAGCACATGCAGTGTTCAGAGAACTTAAAAAAAATGAGACCTCATGTTCTATCTCAATTGTGATGGCCAGGGCGTCGTTCAACGGTCGTTTTTTTTTTTTTTTCTCGGTTCTCCACAGGTCAAACGACTACAGCTATCAACTTCAAACTTTTTTTCAATGTGGTTCCTCATCTAACTTAGTTCTGTATAGTTTTGTGGCATTATCGGGTGGTAACTTTTTTTTTATGAATTCTAGAAATTTCAAAAATACCCATTAGAATAACACAGCGGAAAAAAAAATATTTTTATTTTCCCAAAAAATAAAATTTTGCATGAAGTTGAATTACATTTTGATACACATTTCTGGAAATTTTCAGCTTGATCGGGTCAGCCATTTTGAAGAAAAAACATAAAATGTGCTAAATTGTTACCACTCGAAGCAGTTTTTACCCATTTTTACTCATACTATTGCTATTCGCTCGTCTAACAACGCAGATATGGCGTTTTCCCAATTGTAGTGCCACAGCATTGTTGAAATGTGAGTTGTGCTCACTCTCGCTGGCTTGTCGTTGTCATCCAGCATCCGAGATGTGATCCAGAAAAGCAACACTTGTTTTCCAGGTGTCCGTGCTTCGCCGTACCGTGTCTGACACAGCCGTGTCCTTACAGCCAGCCTGTCAGGATCAGGACCTGTCAGGAGACGACACGGCGACAGGAAGGAAGGCTGCGGAGAAGGAGATTGCCTTTCCGAGCATTTCCAATAATATCCTGAAGCAGCTGGGTCTCAAAGTGCGATCGGATCGGGGGTAAGCGTTTGTCATGATCTGTCGCACGGAAAACGCTATTTGTTATGCATTTGTCAAATTATTATTTCTCATCGAGGGGTTTACAACTCACAAATTTGGTATAGGCCTACACCTGATTTCGAGTGATCTCAGAGATTTCAAGAGATTTCAAGGGATTTCAAGGGGATCAAGTGATTTCAGGGATTTCAAGAGATTTCAGGGGATTTCAGGGGATTTCAAGGGGATCAAGTGATTTCAGGGATTTCAAGAGATTTCAGGGGATTTCAAGGGGATCAAGTGATTTCATGGTCAAGTGTACACCGGATTCCAGGAGTTGTTAACCCCTCGTTTCTCATCCATCTGTAAATTAGACGAACTGACTTCTGTGTAGCACTTTCGTTTTTTTTTTCTTTTTTTATGTTGCTGAACGACCCCACCAACAGCTATAGGTTTTACGGGGGTACGAATGAGCGGATGATAATGAAACGATGAAGAGATGATAGATGAAAGGACGTTTATACAAAAACCCATGCCTTATGCGGGACTCGAACCCACGCCCAGCACTTTCGTTAGCTCCTAATAGAAACAAAATACTATAACAAAACTCAAATGTAACAACTCCGAGTAACAAATCAATACTTTTAAAACGCAGATTTGACCGGTTTTTCGCATGACTATGCTATATTACATAATATGTGATCGAATAGAAAACAATTTTTGTTCACAACTGTTCTCGAAAGACTCGTTGGAGACTAATATTCTTATGAAATCCCGGAAATGATGTCATGCATAAACCCTGGACGAAACATAAACCCTCCGATTGCCAACTGCCAGTTGAAAATTACATTTAAAATAAACATTCATCAAACAGTTTATTTAGCGAGTTGCTTCTTTTGTATATTAGGATGTTGGCATTAACCACATGATCCCAGTGGCGATAGAGAGTTAGTTATTACTCATTCATTAGTTACTTCGTTTTTACACCAAGTATTCATTCTGATATTTGGTATGGTTTACTTTCACGCCTTGCTCCTCATAGTCTATGATTAATACAATTTGTTAACGACAACTATTGTAGTTTGATATTCAATTACATTCAAAAGGCTTGGTAGGCCTACTCATTCTAATTTGATTAATGATGATGATGCGTGAAGTGGTTCCACGGATATGGAATTAATTGCGAATTATCTCCATAGGAAATCCAACAGAATAGACCTACATGAAGAAGTGAAGACCAATGCCAGATATCGCACTGAATGTTGATGACGTGCATTACTCAAAGTTAGCACTTGACAAATTCATGGAGATCATTGGCCACCGATTATTATTTCATGTTTATTCTGATAGGAGGCGAGTGGCATAACAATGTATAGAACTCATACCTTTTTATGCCACAGCCTTACGATAGCTTTCAATAATATATACATAATCATATATATATATATATATATATATATATATATATATATATATATATATATATATATATATATATATATATATATATATATATATATATATATATATATATATATATATATATATATATATATACATACATTTGAGTTTCACGACGCACTGTAATGATAGCGAAGATCTATTTGACGGATGATTAATGAGATGATGGGATGACGAGATGAAGGTTCTTGGGTAATAGGAAGGATGGTGGGAAGGAAGCGGACGAGGCCTATAATATGGGAACCATTCCGGCATTAGCCTAGACTAGGCCTACAGAGGGAAACCGCGAAAAACGCCTGTAAAGATGGACGGAGGTGGGGATCGAACCGGTTTCGAAATTCCCCCCACTAACCACTGCGTTGCATGTGTTGGTTATATAATACTCGAGTCTCAACGCTAGTTTGAAGTTATTTGATAATAATGGAGATATTTGAGTCCTAGTTTCAACAAGACATGTGGAGAGAAGTATGGTACATGTAATATGTCTGTTCACAGTATGCTCTATTTATGCTCATCAGATGAATATCCTTGACATCATTGATCTAACACTCCGACAGAAGGATAATATTTCCTTGAACAAGATTAGGAAGCGAGCAGAAATGGAACTGTGGTAAACCAAGTTGAAATATTTAATCAGACAAGCTTTAGCGAGGATTCAATTTGACATAGGGCCTACTGAAGAAAATTGGTATTCGTTTTCATTTTTTTTTTTTTTTCATGTTTTTTTGTCGGTTCTCCACAGGTCAAACGGCTACAGCTATCAACTTCAAACTTTTTCTCAATGTGGTTCCTCATCTAACTTAGTTCTGTATAGTTTTGTGGCATTATCGGGGGGTAACTTTTTTTTATGAATTTTAGAAATTTAAAAAATACCCATTAGAATAACATGGCGGGAAAAAAATTTATGTTCCAAAAAAATGAAATTTTGCGTGAAGTTGAATTACATTTTGATACAAATTTCTAAAAAATTTCAGCTTGATCGGGTCAACCGTTTCTAAGGAAAAACATATAATGTGCTATGCTAAATTGGTACCACTCGAAGCAGTTTTTACCAGTTTTTACCCATACTATTACTATTCGCTCGTCTAACAACGCATTTATGGCGTTTTCCTAGTACAAATAATCATACATCTCGAATGTACTGGCCTTTTCTGCATTTTGACTGTTTACCTTTCACCATGTTTATCTCTGATGTCAAATGGCAACTGAAAACAATTACTCTATATCAGAAGGCAGTGAGCGACCTAGAACTATTTACCAATTCAAAATTTACATTTTGGCACGCTTGATGAGGAAATATTGATCTGAAAATCAAATTCCAAACTGTAAATTGGTTTTGAATTCGATATGATTGACAAATAAGAAATGACAATCAAGTATAACTTGATCACGCTTTTTGGTGACTGTGCAGACCTTGCTGTTGTTCAAGCCGCACATTATTCATGTACGAATTAGTGTTGATCAGCCAATACCTACTCTTCTTGTTATACTTCTTATTCACAGTGACGTAATATTGCAATATCATGTAGGTATAGATATTTCAATATCTTCATGAAAACAAAGACCCGGTCTTTGTGCTGCATATATAAGAGAAATCGTGTATTAGTAATGTGTAGGCCTATATCGAGTTAATTTGATGAAAATCGTTTGCGTCTATGACAGCTGTTTTATTGTCGTACATGTACTGCTCAGATGTGTGCATTTCCAATATGTCTAATATTGGACTCGTATTATCCTTAAGAGAGCGTCGTTAAATCCAATGGTAATGAATTGAGCTCGTATACGTGCGCTGTAATTATCGCTCCAGTGTAAACAATTGTCATGTTGCAATTAACAACGTATACGCGACGTTTATTACCGTCACATCTTATCGCATGTATTGTTCAAAGCAACGATTACCGTTGTGATCAAATTGTGGGCTAGGAGTAGGGGATATAATTGTACTAGTCATTGTAGTTTTCAGTTCATTGTAGGGTTTGGTAACTTTTACTGTACCAAGATGGATCAATCGAACCGAATGGAGTCCCGTCAGTAAAGACCGAATTGAGAACATAGACTAAAGAGATACAACAAAGACAGTTCACCCAACGTTAAATTAAGATGTATCCCCACTCCTCTGTCTCTACCCTCCCCACACCCTCTACCCTGTAGTTCCTGCAATCACCGCTACGAGCGCTCAGAATCGTTTCGGCGATTGTGCTTCAGTCGACAGTTAGATGGATGCTACCTGGCTTGTCTGTCAAGTCTTCAACTTGACTGCTAGCAGCGCTCTAGGAGTGTGTAGCGACTATTGAAGTAACTTCTGGTAATAATGAAAGGGTTTTGAACCTCGCGAAGTAACTTACGTGGGACGTCTTGAGTATCTCTTTAGTCAATGGTGAGAATGATCGTTATTTTTTCATGTTTTCTGCCACGCACAAGACTAGTGTAGCCCCAAAGGATAGGCCTTCTTCCTTCCTCCACTAAACCTCAGCAAAATACAAGAGATACACATCCAAGAAGAGTAAAACCTAACCCAACTGTGCCGTAACAAATTCAACGAAATCACTCTCACGGTGTATCACTTTATATTTCAACAAGTATTTCAGAAAACAAATTAGGATCATTACAAATACAACATCATTACAACATTATCAAGAAGCCAACGTTTGGCCACAGCGAGATTCGAACAGCGCCACCATTCATTTGATTGAGCATTGAGTTACTATCAGATGTGAGCAAGAAAGCGACAAAAGTGAACACTGTGTTCATTCAAGGGATCCAATTCACTGGATCGACAGGTGTGGACAAACACAAAATGATCTTCAGTCTTCATCAACAAAATATACATTTAATTAACGAATAATCATGAGAATACCCGAGAGTAAAAACTGACATGATGAACTAGAAGGCTATTTATTACATACACACCCTATAGGAACACAATATTAATGTATTTGATAGCACATCTTTATTGCTGTCAGAGCACAATGAGCGTTGCAATGATATGCACTCGATAAACAAGTTCGTAATCCTGTAATGGAACCGGATGTGGGTCATAACACTGTGCAGAAGGTGAATTCAAGTGATACTGTTTTATTGCCTTTTTTTAATGCTGCTTAATGACCCCACCAACAGCTAGGTTATACGGGGGTACGAATGAGCGGATGATAATGGAACGGTGGAGAGATGATAGATGAAAGGACCTTTACAAAAACCCATGCCTTATGCGGGACTCGAACCCACGCCCAACGGTGACTTCAGTTACTACCGCTAGCGATAATTGACTTAGCCACCGGGGCGGCTTATTGCTGTATGTGATGTGGTGCAAACAGATGGATATGTGGGCACAAGAGGCGTTCGAGAGATTGGTTTGAGTGGAGAGAAAACAGCCACCCTGAGTTCAAGTGGTCCAGAACAGACGCCACACCTTGCGACTACTTGCAAACTAAGCCATTATGACACCCTTCCTTGACTTGCTCGAAAGACGAACAGGTTTCGGTAATACAATTACATGATTTTGTCACGTATATGAAGTGGGGTATTATAGGCACATTACTATTCGTCTACGTGACAATTAGCCTACAGTTACAATGTTTGCTGATATCAAAACATACGAATATAATTTGTCTAACATTGAAACTCATTAATACACTTATATTTCCAAGAATATCAATTTTTTCGACAGATAAATATGATTCTCCGCCTTATTCGAGCTTATGAATATTCTGTGCATATATATATATATATATATATATATATATATATATATATATATATATATATATATATATATATATATATATATATATATATATTATATATATATATATATACACTGGCGTCGGAACCGGGGGGGGCAGGGGGGGCAATGCCCCCCCCAACTTTCGGCCAGGGGGGGGCAAGGGGGGGCAAAAAAAAGGTCTAGCAAAAAAAAATTGAAAAGACGAGAAATAGAAAAGACGAAAAAAGAAGGAAGAGAGAAGGAAGAAGGAAAAAGGAAAGAAAGAAAAAAAAAGGAAAGAAAGAGTAAGAAGGAAAGATGTAGACCTATTCAGATAGATAAAATCGTACATAGATTCATATTTCACATTGCATAGAAAATCAAATATCAGATGGGCACCTTCAGTTTTAGGAGAAAATTGATTTTTGCATCTAAATCTCATCTGGAACACGTTGAACCATATTAAAAAAGGTGTGATTCAAAGGAATTTGGTGGACTGTTTTGGAATGATAGCTCTGGTAAGTAGTTATTAGTTATCAGAAACCAACAAACAACCCTACCGGCAGTGCTTCTTTGAGATATAAATTATTCATTACAATTTTTGTAAATTTTGTAAATTTCCAAAATTCCAACAGTCGTAACAATGACAATACAATGAAATGGAGAAAGGGAACTTCCAATAAGGGTCGTTCGGTGACTGCCAGGGGCGTCAAATTTAAGGGGCGCTATCGGCGCACATTTGTAACATTCTATTAATAATAATATGCCATAAATCGTATTCTATTTTACTTGTGCATTATTGGGTGGAGAAAATGTTATCATTCGAACAGCATTGTTATCGAAAGACATAGATTTTTCTTGGATCAGCCATTCAGCAAAACTAGCTCTTACCCCACTAAAGAATTCATGAATTCCAGAACTTTCGCCCAATTCCCAAACCCGTAGAGTCGCATTTAAAAGATAAATTCACAAAAATTTCCCTGCGGGGCTTGGTTCCTCCCTCACTCGCATTCACTTTCACTATGCGCATATAGTTTTTGGGGCTCATAATTTAGTCCTTGCCCGTGGCGCTAAAATGAGCAAGAACGACCCTGCATGCAGTTACAATAACTATGTTTGGCCAATATCAGTTGGGCACATCTAGTTCTTCAAAACAATTAATTTTGTCATCTAAATCTTATCTGAAACACGTTAAATCGTGTTAAAAAAAGGTAATTCAAAAAAATTCCCTGCGGGGCCAGAGGGGGTCCTTCCCCATTGCCCCCGCGGGTCGCATGCTTCGCGTTAACTGGCCTTTGTACAACTGTTCTTATATGGCATTTTCTTTTCCAAACTGAGATCCCCCCCTCCCCATCTTGGTATTCTCAGTATTTTGTCCTTCTATCCTGAAAATACCCAAATGTTATTGAATGTGTGGCACCCCATACTTCCTTCCTCCGCGGGTCGTAATTTTGAGCTTGCCCCCCCCTACTTTGAAAACGTTCCGACGCCCCTGTATATATATATATATATATATATATTTATATATATATATTTATATATATATATATATTAGTGATGCCTTCGGGTAACAAATAAGGAACCGAACCGGGTACCCGCCAAAATTACCCGGGTAATTTAAAAAACTATATAAAACTAAAAACTAAAAACTATATGACTATATATGCTTCTCAGTTCTCGGTAAAGAATAGTATTTGGCATGGCAACTAAAGAGCGGGTGTCGGGAGAGGGATTCAGTACACTGCACGTGTGACCACAGATAACGGTAGGTGGTGCGACTAGATTTGACGAGCGCATTATGACAAGTTGAGGGAGGTCTGGGAAGGTAGGTGAAAAAACTAATGTAGAATGCGAAGTTGAATTTCTCTCGGTAGCTTGAGTGATTTATAAAAGTTATTTTCTATATTATAGGTACTGGTTAGCACAATTACCCGGAACCTAGACGGGTACCCGGGTAACAGAATATTACCCGGGTAATGCATTACCCGTACCCGACCCGGGTACCCGGGTACCCGAAGGCATCACTAATATATAGATATATATATATATATATATATATATATATATATATATATATATATATATACACATATATATTTATATATATACATTTATATTTATAAACATTCGCGTGGAGTAGTACTATAGACCATGGACGGTAAAGTACCCTTTACTCAAGTGCTTTTCTGAACTCATTCTTTCATTGGCAGTTCGTACCTCCGTGTGAACATGGCTATTGGACAAGCAGATGGTTACGGATACAGGATACGTCTCTCACCAGGATATTTCTGATCTAAACCCGTTTGACAGATAGCGACGATGCCAAAGGATGAAGGCTTGACTGTGGTCTGCATATAGCACAGTGAACATCGACGTGTTTCTCAACGTCATTTTTAACTTCATTTCATAAATGTCATTTGTCACCTACTCCAAGAAATATTGGTGAAAATGAGTGAGCTGATGACATACAAGTCGACACACTGAGAGTGAGAGGATAGGATTTCTACGGTGGCGCATTCTGGTATCACTTTGGTGCACTGAATCATTTCCAACATGACAACACTAAAATCAGCTTAGCATGATACACACTAATAGCGGCTCTTTAGATTTTTTAAATCCAGTAGATATTGCGTTTTATTTTATAACTTGACAAATTTATGAATTCAAATTACAGGTAATCTTGTTGCATGAAAAAATATTATTTTTAGTGGATTCGCATGGAAACATTGCTTGTTCACGAACCTGTTTGAAAACAGAACCACCAACCATCTGACAGAAAAAGGATGAAATACACATAAAACATTCCCGTATTTTCACTGTTCCTTTCGTTTAAGTGCACAACATACATTTTTATATTTCAAATATATTCATTTCTAATCATTATAATAATTGAAAACAATCAATAACGAGTGTATTTGTGAAATATCTCATTTTTGTATATCGATGAAGTTTTCTTGTGGTGGCTGCACGAATCCTATCCTCTCATTGTGTCGACTGTAGTTGAAGAGAGAAGATGAAGTCAGGTGAAAATGATGGAGGTGAAGGAGTCGGTCGCAGATATTTCCTCCGTGTCACGCTTGGGAGGTAAGACTGTGATTGGCCCTCGTCAAGTGTTGCATCGAGACATGAGACTACACTATCAGAGGAAAGAATAGAAACTGAGACATGTAGCCGAGTGGCTAACACACTGAACCGTCATTCAGGAGATCGGGGTTCGATTCCTGCCATCGTCGACCATCCTGACAGGGGTTTTTCGTGGTTTCCCTCTGTCGTTCAGGTCGATACTGGGATGTTTCCCTAACAAAAGGCCTCGACCGACTCCTTCCCATTATCCGAAAACAACTAATGAAATAACATTTCATCTCACTATTCCATCATCTCATATATCATTCACCAACGGCAATAGATCGTAGTCAGTAGAGTGTGTCGTTAAACCCAATACAAATAAATAATGATAGAATAAGTGTTTGTGAATACCACGAGTGAAAGTGATCGCCTCATCAAAAGACATGATTTAGAACCAATAAAGATTCTCTCATCTCAGGTAAACAATTGCAAAGCAAGTGATAGAATTCGGTCGGGGTTGAAGGGGGTTGCTGGTTGGTGGTTGATTGGTGATAGATAATGAGATGAATGTTTGGCCGTAGATTGCGCCATAGGCCTATCATAAGCTACAAACAGTAACGCTCAGAAGATAAAACATCTTCTATCCTGGAATATCCAAGGTCATCAGAACTTGAGTGATTAAGATCAAATTCCAATGAATGAGTTATGCAATGGAATTCAAATGCCGGTGTGGCAATGATGGTTTACCTCCCCGAAATCATACCCCCCGGGAAACCAACAGTAGGGACCACGTACCCCCCGGTATTCTTACACTAGCGATGGTTTACCTACCCGGTAATCCATCCCTAGTGTACGAATACCTACCCAGTGATCTGATACCCCCTTTGACGACTATGACGAGCGTATATATGATAAACCATCCCCTATGCTGAGATACCCACCTTTAACTCAAATCACGTATAACAGCTATAGGGTAAACCATCCCTAGGGCTGAGATACCCCCCTTTAACTCAAATCACGAATAACAGCTATAGGGTAAACCATCCCTAGTGCTGAGATACCCTCCTTTAACTCAAATCACGAATAACAGCTATAGGGTAAATCATCCCTAGTGCTGAGATAACCACTTTAACTCAAATCACGAATAACAGCTATAGGGTAAACCATCTCTAGTGCTGAGATACCCCCCTTTAACTCAAATCACGAATAACAGCTATAGGGTAAATCATCCCTAGGGCTGGGATACCCTCCTTTAACTCAAATCACGAATAACAGCTATAGGATAAACCATCCCCAGGGCTGGGATACACCCCTGTAACTCAAATCACGTATAACAGCTATGGGGTAATCCATCCCTAGGGCTGGGATACCCTTCTTTAACTCAAATCACGAATAACAGCTATAGGGTAAACCATCCCTAGTGCTGAGATACCCTCCTTTAACTCAAATCACGAATAACAGCTATAGGGTAAATCATCCCTAGTGCTGAGATACCCCCCTTTAACTCAAATCACGAATAACAGCTATAGGGTGAACCATCCCTAGTGCTGAGATACACCCCTTTAACTCAAATCACGAATAATAGCTATAGGGTAAATCATCCCTAGGGCTGGGATACCCTCCTTTAACTCAAATCACGAATAACAGCTATAGGGTAAACCATCCCCAGGGCTGGGATACACCCCTGTAACTCAAATCACGAATAACAGCTATAGGGTAAACCATCCCCAGGGCTGGGATACACCCCTTTAACTCAAATCACGAATAATAGCTATAGGGTAAACCATCCCTAGGGCTGAGATACCCCCTTCAACTCAAATCACGAATAATAGCTATAGGGTAAATCATCCCTAGGGCTGGGATACCCTCCTTTAACTCAAATCACGAATAACAGCTATAGGGTAAACCATCCCCAGGGCTGGGATACCCCCCTTTAACTCAAATCACGAATAACAGCTATAGGGTAAACCATCCCTAGGGCTGGGATACCCTCCTTTAACTCAAATCACGAATAATAGCTATAGGGTAAACCATCCCTAGGGCTGAGATACCCCCCTTTAACTCAAATCACGAATAATAGCTATAGGGTAAACCATCCCTAGGGCTGAGATACACCCCTTTAACTCAAATCACGAATAATAGCTATAGGGTAAACCATCCCTAGGGCTGAGATACCCCCCTTTAACTCAAATCACGAATAATAGCTATAGGGTAAACCATCCCTAGGGCTGGGATACCCTCCTTTAACTCAAATCACGAATAATAACTATAGGGTAAACCATCCCCAGGGCTGTAATACCCCCCTCCAGCTTAAATCACGAATAATAGCTATAGGGTAAACCTTCCCTAGGGCTGGGATACACCCCTTTAACTCAAATCACGAATAACAGCTATAGGGTAAATTATTATCATTATTATTATTATTATTGGTATGATTATCATTGACCACTTTATCAAGGTGTTCAAAGTAACTTTTCGAGATGACGACCGAATTCAAGAAAGTAACGAGGGGAAGACCAAGATTGGGACTGAAAACCAATGGTGGGAATGAGATAGTGCTGAGTACGGTACCATTGCCGAAAGAATTGAATGTAATTTGTGGTATGAAGTGTGGATTAGGAGTGAAGGTCAAGGACAGAGCAATACAATGCTGTTCAGAAAACTGTTCGCAATGGTGGTATATAGCGTGTGTAAATATAAGTACTGCACAGTACAAGTGTAACCAGGCTTAAAAGTGTACCAGGCTTAAAGTGGAGCTGTGGAAAGTGCAGGGAAGGAGAAGATAAGAAGAAGAGGGAAGCATGTATTTAGGGGAAGAAGAACGTTAACAAGGGAAAAGACGAGAATATACCGGAAATTATTATGAATCAGGAGAAAACGAATGGGAAACAATCGGAGAAAGGGAAATATGCCGAACAAAGTGAAGTTGAATGTTTGAGAACTATGAATAACGAAGAAGAGCAGACGCGGAAGAATATTAGGGAGATGCAATCAAATTTATTCCAGAAGAAGAAGTGAAAGACAAAAGAAAGTCAGCAAATTTGCTAAAGTTGGGACAGAATCTGTTGAATCCATGAAGGAATGTCAAGAAATAACCAAAAAGAGTATTGTACTGCTGGGAAGCTCGATTGTTCGTGGAACAAGCGTCGGCACGGGATCCAGTGTAGAGGTGGATGTGAGACCAGGAATTGGAGTATTTAGAATGAGGGGAGTGGTGGATGAAATGAAGAAAAGGGAAGTTGACGGAAAAGGTATTATTCTGATCGTAGGAGGAAATGATTTGAAAGAGATGAGACAAAGAGAGGATGGACAAGATATAATGAACAAAGGAATGAAGGAATTGATTGAAGCTGCGAAAAAGAAGTTCGGAGAAAGTCGAGTTGCAGTTAGTGGGATTATATACAGAAAATATGAAAATAGAGAGCTAATTGATGGAGTCAACGCTGCTACTGAGCGATTGTGCATCAGAGAACGAGTGATGTACACTGAATCCAAGTGGTGGGTACATGAAGAACACTTGAAGGCTGACGGGATCCATTTGAACAAATTGGGAGCAAAGAAACTGGGTCAACTGATGGGAAGAGTCGCCGAAAAGAAGAGAAAGAGCTAGCTTATGACTAAATACGATTGAAAGTAGCAGAATAGAGGTAGGAAATGAAATGGAACCAGGAGACAAAACCAAACAGCCGCCCCGGTGGCTAAGTCAATTATCGCTAGCGGTAGTAACTGAAGTCACCGTTGGGCATGGGTTCGAGTCCCGCATAAGGCATGGGTTTTGTAAGCGTCCTTTCACCTATCATCACTCCATAGTTTCATAATCACCTGCTCATTCGTACCCCCGTATAACCTAGCTGTTGGTGGGGTCGTTAAGCAACATTAGAAAAAAAAGGATATTGAGAGGGGATTCAAAAATACATTGAATATAATATTAATTAATTTTATATGCAATAAACTAGACGAATAAAGAACAGTGGTAGACCCTATAAATCCCGGTATTTTCGTACTCGTGGAAATCTGGCTGGACGATGGCTACACCGATAAAGAGGAGAGATAGAGGTATGGGGTTACAGCTTATTCAGGAGAGATAGAAATATACATGTGGGTGGTATACTGGTGGGATTAACGGGAGAATCTAGTGGATAGAAGAAGCAGTAGAGGTAATGGCATTAGAAATTAAGTTCGGAACAGAAATATTCATGACAATAGCAGGATATAGGCCACTCAATTCTAATAATGATGTTCTTGTCAAGATTAGGGAGAGAGTGGTTGAAAGTGATAATAAAAGGAATCTTTTAGTTGCTGGAGATTTGAATTTACCAGGAATAAATTGGGATGAAGGGACTGTAGGAAGTAGCACAAATAGAAGGCAAGAACTTTTTTCATGAACTTTTTCTATGAAATAATGAGTGGAAGATTTGTGCAAACGGTTACCGAGGGTAGGCGTTCTGGATTAACTGGGCCAGGTAGTAATAACCTTTTGGACGTTATCCTAGTCATACCACCGGAAAAATTGTAGAATTAATTGCAAATAGAATAAGAGATAAAATAAAGGTACATGAGAAGGTCTGATTGTATAAAAAGGCGGATACCAATAGAATTAAGGCACATTTGAATTATTGGAGAAATTACTGGATTGCGGAGAAGGGGGATATAGACAAAAAGTGAGACAGTTTGAAAATCATAAGTTTAAACGATATTGAGAAGTTTGTTCCCAATAAATTAATATCTGAAAGTGCAGATCCAATCTATTATAATGAATCAATTAAAATATTGAGAAGGAAAAGGCAAGAAAGTTTCATAATTTATGAACCTAGGTAAAGGGGGAGATATAGAAATAAGAAGGAAATTTAGATCAGACTTGAATGAAGAAAAGAAAAGTGCAAAGGATAAGTTTCTGCATGGGATGTTTGATGAGCAGCACCAGAATAAAAGTTAGAATAATATGTACAAGTACATAAATACTACTAAAAGAGGTAGAAATAATATGCCAATCTCTTATTGATAGAAGAGGAGTAAAGTTCATATCGAATAAAGAAAAGGCATATGCATTTAATAATTCTTATGGTGAAGTTTTTCAAAAACAGACTTTGAATGGGAAGAACGAAGTAGAGAATGATCAAATTGATCAATTTGGAGTAGGCCTAGCCTAGAGGAAAACAAAATTAAATCCATTGAAACAGTAATCCAGATAAAGGATAATACACGGAATAGAGATAAAGCTCCTGGACATGATGGGATTAATAACAAATTTATTAGGTTGGCGGGAAAAGAGTTAATACTGTATCTAATGATAATTTTTCAACATTCAATAGATTCAGGAACTGAACCCGAGAACTGGAAAAAAGCAATGATCACTTCAATAAATGAAGCGGGAGGAAAATCAAATTTGGGTAATTACAGACCGGTTAGCCTCACCTCCTCAATATGCAAAATTATGGAAAGGTCAATTGATACAGAAATTAAACTACCTGTTGATAATAATGGTGGAATATTTGATGGACAACATGGTTTTCGTAAGGGTTACTCATGTGTAACCCAACTGCAAGGATTCACGCAGAAGCTGTCTGATACTTTAGACAAGGGGGGTAAAATATCTGCCGTCTTTTTGGATTTTGAAAAAGGTTTTGACAAAGTACCTTATAAACTTCTGATTTCAAAGTTGGAACAAATAACAAAACATGAGGAGATACGAAATGGGAGGAGTCCTTCTTAAAAGGTAGATCACAAAAAGTAAAAGTAGGTGATGAAATTTCGAATATGGTAAAAGTTACTTCTGGGGTACCACAAGGGAGTGTCATTGGACCCTTTCTGTTCAATATATTCATAAACGATCTTCAAATTGGAATTAAATCAAGAATTCGTCTACTTGCTGATGACTGTGTGGTATATAGCACTATTAACAGTGAGAAGGAGGAAAATCGGTAATTATGTATTATAGGGAACTCGCCTATTTGAAGGGACACATTTCTGATATTGATATTTTCTAATAATACTGTCACTATATTATTAAGAAATGGTGGCACATTTGCATTTAGTCGGCGTTTTCATGGTTTATTCGTATTATGAAAATACGAATTTAAGAGCATTTTTTCGTTTTGACAGCCATATTACGTACATACACTAGCGCTATCACCGGTTGATGGTGGCAAACATTGACTGTGTTGCCATGTATTTACTTCTCCGTCCCAACCCGGTTCTTGACGCTCAACAACCATGTGGATGGGCCATGTGGTTAGGATCTGTCACTACCTCATTGCTGGATGCCACCCAGGCGATGGTTGATATTCCTGATTCTGCGGCTCTTTCTATGACGCCAGTTAGTGTTTGGTCCAGCTTTGAGATGGTTTGTGATTCATGTGTTGAAGGGGTATTGAGTTTTGGTAGGATCACCGATAATGATGACCGTTTGCGTGAATGGTTGCAAGATCATGGAGTTTTACGTCGCGGTGTTAACTGCCCGTCCTGTAACATCCCGTGTAGGCTAACTGGGGGATGGAAGTTTTATTGCGGTAGGGCCAAGATTGTAAAGAAGAAGCGAAAACGCTGTAGTTTCACAGTATCCGTACGGAAGAATTCGTGGTTCGAAGGGTCGAAAATGTCTGTTCCGAAAATATGCGCGTTCACTTCATTATGGTTATGCTTGAGGCCGCCGCGTACCTCGTTCATCGTTCAGGAACTGGACATAAACATTCGCACGGTAATTGACTGGTCCAGTTTCTGTCGAGAAGTGACTGTTAAGTGGTGCGAATCGAACCGCGTCAGGTTAGGTGGTCCGGGAATTACCGTAGAGATCGACGAGGCGAAAATCGGAAAGAGGAAATACAACAGGGGTAGGCGAGTGAATGGGGTGTGGGTTTTTGGGGGGTTTGAACGAAATTCCAAAAAAACTCTTTGTCGTGGCTGTGCCAGACAGAAGCAAAAAAACCCTACTTGCGGTGATAAAAGACTGGATTCTTCCCGGTACCACAATTGTGTCGGATTGTTGGGCCGCCTACGATTGTCTGGGCGACGAGGGATTTATTCATGTCGGTGAATCATAGTTTGCACTTCGTCGATCCCCAGACCGGCGCTCATACACAAAACATTGAACGGTGTTGGCGGGAGGTGCGTGCGAGTGTACCGCGGTTCGGGCGGCGGCAGTACCACTACTATGGATATTTATGTGAATGTTTATGGAAAAGGACTATACCAGTGCACAAGGAGAGGATACATGCTTTCTTTCGTATGATTGCCGAACTATTTAATCCGGAGGGGGGTGGGAGTGGGGGCGAGTCAAGTGAGGATTAGTTGGCAACACCGCAATCCAACATGGCGGACTTCATACACATTTTTCGCTGTCGTCACACTTAAAGTGAGTAAAAAAAATGTTACCATGTGAAAATGTCAAAATGTGCCCTCGTTTAAATGTTTAATACAACGAAATACACAATATTCAGGCATTTTCGTCAGAAAAATTGCAAAAATAGGCGAGTTCTCTATAATACATATTTACCGGAAAATCAGTTACAAGGAGATTTGGATAGAATTAATGAATGGGTTAAAATAAGTTTAATGTGACTAAATGTTGGAAAATGTAAAGTGGTGCACTTCTCTACCATCAGTAACAAGAAAAAAGTAAATAACATTCATAAAATGGGAGATTCTAAACTTGAGGAAGTAGAAGCGTATACATATCTTGGACTTTACATAAATAAGAATTTAGGGTGAGGGGAACATGTTGGAAATGTCTCAAAAAAAGGAATACGATCCTTAAATTGTATTATGAGGCAGTTGAAGGAGACAGAGATGAAAATAAAAGAGAAGGCATAAATGAGTCTGATTCGGCCAATGCTTGAGTATGCTTATGCTAGTTCAGTCTGGGATCCGAATGAAGTCGGACTAATAAAGGCTGTGGAGAACGTCCAAAGGGTTGCTGCAAGAAGGGTATTGAGGAGAGAGAAGCGCTGGAAGATTATCAGGAACGATAATGATGTGGTTGAAAAAGTTAGAAGGGGTCCCAGTAAAATGGGACCCTTTACTAGGTCCTAGTAAAATGATTGAGGAAATGGGATGGGAAAATTTGGCGAAACGCGAAACGCGAAAACAAATAGAATGAATGTGCAATTATGTTAGAGTCATGGTTAGAGTCAAGAATGAATATACAGGATGGGATGAATCAAGCAATAGAATTGGAAAGGGATCACAAAGAAGTACAAGGGGAGGAGTAAGAATGGAAGTGGAAAAAGTGGATAGAGAAGTAGGTAAATATGGATTCATTCAAAGAACGACCAGGGAATGAAATGATCTGGAAGAAGATATAAAGATAAAACGAGATCAGTGATTCAAGAAAAGAGCTAAGAAAAAATAACAAAGTATAATTTTATTGAGTATGTTTGATTGTAATTTCGTGAGAGTAATCATTACCACCTGTCTTAAGAACAATCTGTAATGTATAAAGTAATTAGATGAGCGTAGCGAAGATTTTCACTGAATTCTTACGGAACTTTGTCTGTGCGTTTTTTTTTTCTTTGATATTCAAACTTATCCAACTTGGAACTGTATAGTTTTGAGGTCTAATCGGTTGGTCCATTTTTGAGAAACATTTTTTAGAAGTTTCTAAAAACCCCCGAAGATTTGGCTGAGCGGAAAAAATTGAAAAATAAAATCTCTTCAATATGATTCAAATTTTCCACAAATGTGAACACAAGAATAATATACATGAATAAAAATTTGGTTTGATATTCGGACCAGCCGTTATGGAGAAAATAATATAATAAATGTATTTTATTCATCGGAAAGATAGAAATATTAGTTGAAAAATGTTGCATTGTCGAAGTCACGGCTTTCTAGATTCATTGACATCGGATGAAGTTCATTTCAAATGATCAAGGTTTGTAGAGTTTTCGTTTATACTTTATATAGACATCTCGCTCATCGTACAACGCACATCCTGCGTTTGCCTAGTAACTATAACTATACTGTTAACTGTGCTCATTTTGCGTCCATAGAATATGAATATGCTGGGTTGATAAACACGTACTTATTATACTTATTTATTATTCAACTTATTTAAACTTAATAAACTTATCATATTCTTCTATTCCACTAGGCAAACTCGGAATACGCGTTGTGAGATGAGCGAAACTCTACACACCTTGATCATATGAAATGAACTTTATCCGATGCCAATGGATCTAGGAAGCCGTGAATTTAACAATGCAATATTTTTCCACTAATATTTCTATATTTTCTATTAATAAGAAACATGTATTAAATTATTTTCTTCGAAACGGCTGGTCCGAATTACACATCAATTTTTATTTATGTGTTCACATTTGAGGAAAATTTGGATTATATTGGAGAGATTTTATTTTTCAATTTTTTCCCCCCAGCCTAATATTATGGGGTTTTTAGAAATTTAGAAATAATGTTTCTCAAAAATGGTCCAACCGATTTGACCCCAAAACTTTACAGTTCTAAGTTGGATAAGTTTGCGTATAGAAAAAAAGTTTCATGTCAATCGGTCAAACCCTGCGACCTGTGCAGTGCGCACAAACAAACGAACAACAACAAAAAAAAACACACACAGACAAAGCTCCGTGAGAGTGGGATGGAAACTCTTCGCTAACGGTCATCGAATTATCTGGGTGAACAAGTTTAAGTTCATGCCTTTCACGGGTATAAAGGCCCATTCACAATGCGTCGCTAACTTCAACTTATAGTTAACTCAAGTCAAGCAGCTATAGTAATATTTGAAGTCTCTATTCACAATAGACCAGCAAGTAACCGTATACGCGAAAAACCAACCAATCAAATTCCGATTTTCAACCAATCACAATTTCTTTTCTGTTGTCGGTGTCTCCAGTTCCCGCGCCGTTTTCGAGGTCGATCGATTCGGCTTTCTGATTGGTTACTTCTTACGTTGAACGTTAACTTGTAACGCGAAAGCTTGGACCTTGGTAGCTTACAAGTTAACGGTTTACGATAATAAGTTAGCGACATGCATTGTGGATAGGCAAGTAACTTTCCCTAAGCCAAACATTTTATAAGTTAACACTTACGTTAGAAGTTTAAGTTAGCGTCGCATTGTGAATGGGCCTTAATAGGATTTGCCTACGTCATATACTATCAAATATTCCCGCTGTTCGAGAAAACGCAAGAATGGAAAACAAAAAAATGCGACTCTACATACGTTCATACTCTCTCATAATTGAGAGACTAAATCAAATGCTGGTACGCTGTCTTCCAACAGTATCATTTTTTATAGATAGGCGTACAATGAAAGATTTGTTAGTTTTTTGGGGGGAAAATGAAAACAAAATGAAAATGCGGAAACTATTTGACGTATACAATATAAATGGATTAATCAATATTATAGGAATGTGTTTTGATTTTGTAAATGCACCGTTGATTATTTCTTTGAACTCATATTCATTGATTATATGACTTCTAGTGGCATGAGCGAGCGTTGGGAAAACAGTAGGCCTACATTGATTCTAACTTCCCCACCCCTCATAGAGATCCGTCAATCCAGCGAGCTATCTCCCATGGATGTGTACGTTCTTGTATTTTTCAACCGGTTCAAGTTTTTACAGACCGAAGAACAAAACTCAAAATAAACTCAGATTAACAATGATAATGTTTGCACAACAGATTATTCACAAGTGTTATTGAATGATTGTGGCGCCCAATAGTAGGCCTATCGACTAACCGAAGTGCTCCAGTGAGTTTGTCACCTCGCTTAGTTGACAACATATTCATGTCTGATTAGAAACAGGTCGGAGAATATTTTAATGTCGTTGAGATTGTACCACATATATAACATTTGTAGAGTAGCTAACACTTCGCGATCTTTTAGAACTTGATACCAAATAATTGTACAATTTGTGGGCCCTGACCTTAATTACCAAGTGTCAAGTACCCTACTCGAAACGTCATTACTGTCAACCACCCGTCCGAAATGGTAGGGAAGAGCGTGAAGGGGATCAATTATACCCATTGCAATAATACTAGTAAACATCTGTTAGAATGTTTGGTGAATTCAATAACCTATAATAGACGGATGTTGAGGCCACGTCACAGATGACTGTCGCTCGAGGACAGAAGAACTGTTCGAAATGATTCGCGTTTCCTCTTTCGAAGATCTTCTGGATCTCATCAAACTCAGGTACCGGTACATAGCGATTAGTGTAGGCTTGATCATGAGAAACCTTCCAGATAATAGTAAAACAATACAATTGTAATTGTCTAGTTGAGATACCTGCTGTCAGTTTGGTAATACGTCTGTTATTTGAATAATTAAGACACCTTTTTATAAATATTTGAACCCTTGGATTAAATGCTATTGAAAATCTACTGGATAACATAAATATGGATGAATAGAACTATATTATTATATTAACTTACTTTTGAATTACATGTATATAATAATGGACGAATAGTATTTTTTGAAATTGTAATTCTGACCCTTTCAAGATCACTCAAAAACTATAACACGTGAAGTATATATATATATATGTACAATTGCGGGTATATTTTTATGATGATGTACTGAAACAATATTTTTTATTTCAGCGAACCATTTTCAGACCACGAAATTGAGGTATGTTGCATTTATGATCGAACCTATTGTAGAGGATTTATAATTATTTTATTCTCACATCTACAGTAATGACATGACTTTGATTTTCTTATAATGAAACAGTTGAAACATAAACTAATTACATTTGAATCAAGTTGAAAAGTCCGATAGGATAATGGTTAGGGGTTTCGATGGTTTTGAGAGTTTACTACTCGTTGGAAACACCTTGTAATACCACTGTTGGCAGTCCTGTCTGTTGGCAGTCCTGTTGGCAGTCCTGTCTGTTGGCAGTCCTGTCTGTTGGCAGTCCTGTCTGTTGGCAGTCCTGTCTGTTGGCAGTCCTGTCTGTTGGCAGTCCTGTCTGTTGGCAGTCCTGTCTGTTGGCAGTCCTGTTGGCAGTCCTGTCTGTTGGCTGTCCTGTTGGCAGTCCTGTCTGTTGACAGTCCTGTCTGTTGACAGTCCTGTCTGTTGGCAGTCCTGTCTGTTGGCAGTCCTGTCTGTTGGCAGTCCTGTCTGTTGGCAGTCCTGTCTGTTGGCAGTCCTGTCTGTTGGCAGTCCTGTCTGTTGGCAGTCCTGTCTGTTGGCTGTCCTGTTGGCAGTCCTGTCTGTTGACAGTCCTGTCTGTTGGCAGTCCTGTCTGTTGACAGTCCTGTCTGTTGGCAGTCCTGTCTGTTGACAGTCCTGTCTGTTGGCAGTCCTGTCTGTTGACAGTCCTGTTGGCAGTCCTGTCTGTTGGCAGTCCTGTCTGTTGGCAGTCCTGTCTGTTGACAGTCCTGTCTGTTGACAGTCCTGTCTGTTGACAGTCCTGTGTGTTGACAGTCCTGTGTGTTGACAGTCCTGTGTGTTGACAGTCCTGTGTGTTGACAGTCCTGTGTGTTGACAGTCCTGTCTGTTGACAGTCCTGTCTGTTGACAGTCCTGTCTGTTGACAGTCCTGTCTGTTGACAGTCCTGTCTGTTGACAGTCCTGTCTGTTGACAGTCCTGTCTGTTGACAGTCCTGTCTGTTGACAGTCCTGTCTGTTGACAGTCCTGTCTGTTGACAGTCCTGTCTGTTGACAGTCCTGTCTGTTGACAGTCCTGTCTGTTGACAGTCCTGTCTGTTGACAGTCCTGTCTGTTGACAGTCCTGTCTGTTGGCAGTCCTGTCTGTTGGCAGTCCTGTCTGTTGGCAGTCCTGTCTGTTGGCAGTCCTGTCTGTTGGCAGTCCTGTCTGTTGGCAGTCCTGTCTGTTGGCAGTCCTGTCTGTTGGCAGTCCTGTCTGTTGGCAGTCCTGTCTGTTGGCAGTCCTGTCTGTTGGCAGTCCTGTCTGTTGGCAGTCCTGTCTGTTGGCAGTCTGTCTGTTGCAGTCCTGTCTGTTGGCAGTCCTGTCTGTTGGCAGTCCTGTCTGTTGGCAGTCCTGTCTGTTGGCAGTCCTGTCTGTTGGCAGTCCTGTCTGTTGGCAGTCCTGTCTGTTGGCAGTCCTGTCTGTTGGCAGTCCTGTCTGTTGGCAGTCCTGTCTGTTGGCAGTCCTGTCTGTTGGCAGTCCTGTCTGTTGGCAGTCCTGTCTGTTGGCAGTCCTGTCTGTTGGCAGTCCTGTCTGTTGGCAGTCCTGTCTGTTGGCAGTCCTGTCTGTTGACAGTCCTGTCTGTTGACAGTCCTGTCTGTTGGCAGTCCTGTCTGTTGGCAGTCCTGTCTGTTGGCAGTCCTGTCTGTTGGCAGTCCTGTCTGTTGGCAGTCCTGTCTGTTGGCAGTCCTGTCTGTTGGCAGTCCTGTCTGTTGGCAGTCCTGTCTGTTGGCCGTCCTGTCTGTACTCTGTTGGCAGTCCTGTCTGTTTGACCCCTTTGAGCTAATTCATCTTACTGCCAGCTTGTACTCAGGCCTTCACACAAAACGTTGCTCTCTGTGCACGCGTTTCTACTTTCAGACGCGGTTCGTTGCGTTGTCTTTGGCCTTCAAGACAGATCGTTTGACCCTCACGAGCCGCCTAGAGTTGCAGAAACGCCATCGAGATCAAGCAGAAGTCAACATGGCAGCTGAAGTGACAAAACTAAAAGCAGCATTACATGTAAGTAAATTACTCTCTGGGATTCTGTCATTGCAACTCCACCGAAACTATGTGCACTAAGCTTTCACCACTGGAATTTCCCAATGAAATATTAGCAAATGATGTAGGCCTATTTATAAAATCTACATTCGTATACGAGTTTCTTGAAAATATTGTTCCGACACGGCTTGTAAAGAATGATCTATTGCCATTTCTGAGATATCCACAGACTTGATTGAATCATAATTAATTCCAGGGCCCAGATTCACAAAGAATTTTATCTCTTAGAACGTTCTAAGTTATAACAGTTTTAGGACTCATCACCAGACTTGGTTATAACTCGTATTCACGAAAAATTTAAAGCAAAAGTTTTAACAATAGTTGGTTCTGAAGTTATCACCGGTCTTGACTGGTTTTAGTGGAGATACAACACTCACCTCGCAATTGATTTCTATGATTTTGGATATTGTCCTCACTCAAATTCACTCAGTATCAAGTTTCGAAGATAAAGATGAATGTTGGGAGAGTTTGGAAGTACAGACACGATCCTATTTTCAATTATTATATTAATTATTCTATCCTAACCTCACATTTGGGAAGTTCGACTGACAGCTGACAGAATTGGCGGTAAACAAAATGCAAAGCCTTCTTGATGATCAACGTCAAAAAGATTCACAACGATTATAAGAAAACAAATGTAGAAATATGTAGAACATTTTTTTCTTTCATTTTTATTTTAAATATCATCTTGTTGTAGAAAACCAATAATTGATGTTCATATTGCGTTATTACAAACTCATTGACGTCCCACTCTTTGGTCACACTGGTTGACAGTCGAAAACAATGACTTGACAAGGCCACGGCACGGTAAGTTGGGGTCAAAGTAAACACCAAGATAAAATGTACTTAAAATTCTTTGTGAATAGGGATTAAAGATAAAACCGTGATAAAGTTAGAACGTGTTATCTCGGTTTTAACTTAGAACGGTTTAAGCGCTAAAATGTTTTGAGGATAAAATTCTTTGTGAATCTGGGCCCTGGTCCCAGTTTGAAAACATGTCGTTTCCATCAAACCTCGTGATATTTTTCCCTCCCCACAGTAGAAAATCTCATGTGTTCTGATGTCCTTAATTCTTATCTTTGTTTTCTACCTGTACACTGCTCTAAGCCTGTGTAAGTGACCAGTTTGACTGTAGGCCTAAGGTTGGAAGGTGTTTTCAGAAACTGAGTCGCGTGTATATTAGTTCAGACTCCGTGGAAGCCTTAGCTCAGATCCAAACCCAGGTTGATGTCTTGCAGCACGCGACTGACCGAGTTTCCGGCTCTGCAGAGGTATGGAACAAAAACAACATACAACTAACTAGAATATAATTATAACTCAATTATTGTGAGTGCTGGGCACATTGCACACATTTTGGAAGGGTGGTGGGCTTGGGGGGGGGGGGGGGGGGGGGGGGTTGCAAAACCTTGGAAAATGCACAATTCTTGTGAATGTATTCAATATAAAATATATGAAGATTTTGAAATTGAAAGATTATCAAACGCTGGTCACAATTCACATTGTTGGTTTTTGACAAGTTTGCCTGGTATGACCTTGTTGTAATTAGATGAGCATTCATCACCTAACATAGGGGCCTATACTTCCACTTCCATATCTAATATAAGACTAAATTTGTGGATCGTTTTTATGTAGATTCTTGGGGTGTGTGCATGTTTTTTAGTATTCAATGTTTCTATCATTGAACAAACAAATCGACCAATCGAGCTCAGAATGTTTCCAAACATATTTATCATATTAGACTAAATGAGCAAAGATGTTGAACAATTGAACAATGTCTCTGTTTTCTTTTGACAAATTTCCAACGGTGGATACCCAAGAACATCAGTCAATTAACCCAGAGGAATAAATGTGAGAGTTTTTTCTTCAGAATAATTTGAATCGGGTAGAAATATGAGAATGATACTGATGCAAATTGTGAGATTTAAAAACAAATGTCTCTTCAATCTTCGAAAAATGCATCATTCCATTCGACATTTCATTTCCTCATTCGTCAATTCGTAATTTCAGAATTAGGAAATTGAAACCCATTTTTACGTTCTCAAAGATATACGTTCAAGCAGTAGACCTGGATCAATTCAATTCAATTCAATAGTTTATTTGTCCGTAAAAATCACAATACATAAGTGACATATAAGATGAATATATAGACTTAACAGGATGTTGGACTCGTCCGATATAGTTTACAATAAAATTAGAAATTAACAAGTATAAAAATAGTATAAAAATAGTTAGAGTCAGTTACAATAATATTGATAGTCGGATGCAATAATACTCGATGTCAGTAGTTCAAGAAACAATAGGTGAGTTGAAGAACTCCTCTACTGTGTACATTGCTTTTTTTACTAGATATCTTTTGATGAAACTTTTAAAGACATTGACACTATTCGTTTTCAATATTTCCTGTGGCAGATGATTATACAATTCAATACCCAAATAGAATATGCTCTTCTCATAGGCTCTTAGGTTATGAGCTGGTATCATGAACTTGTTTCGATGTCTTGTCAAGTGTTGGTGATTGTCTGCAATCGTAGTGAGTTGAGACTTACAGTGCTTGAAAACAGATAACAACGTCTCTAGGATGAATTCGCTTGGGATTGTTAATATTTCTTCTTCAATAAGAAATTGTCTGCAATGTTTAGTTCTGCGAGATCGGACTAGAGTTCTTATTGCGTATTTCTGAAGAATAAATATCAACGGTGTCAACTTATCCATTTGTTCATCGACGCCCCTCTATCATTGCATTATCATAACCAGTTGAACAAGGGATATGCGTGATAGCCAAAACCTTGCATTATTTCTTGGACACTTGATGACAGCATAGAAACATCATACCTCATCCTACATCAACAATAGGAACAATCATTGATAGTTTATGACTAGGGCTAGGATGTTTATGCACTAGAAAACCTTCAATTATGCATGCACTTATGCACTTGAAAATGCGAAAATATGCGCTTAAAATGCATTCAAAATTGCATAATATTTGGTGCTTATTTAACAAAAACGCTTTTAATTACAGCTTCAAAGCAATCTTGAAAATGTCATTAGTGAATATATATATATAGGCCCATAGAATGGAACTGGGATCATTGAAAATAAACAGTTGATTTTGTCCTGAAACAGTTGCTCCTAATTAAAATTAATAGTGCATCTATGAGTATTTAGGTTCATCACGACCCAAGCAAAAATGAAACTGAAATTGGTTATGTACTTTGTAATATTGTACAGAAAATAATGCAACTATCAATCAAATACTCTTGAAAATTATAAGAGTATGCACTTAAAAAGCATAAATATGCACAGATGTGCATCTATAGCCTAAAAATTCCCAAATATGCAGTTTCATGCGAAATAAAATTTTCATTTTTGGAATCAGGCACGCCCAAATCATATAAATATATATATATATATATATATATATATATATATATATATATATATATATATATATATATATATATATATATATATATATATATCCATTAATGAGCATGTGATAAAGGGTGAAACAAGAAATATGATAACGCATAAACATCCTAGCCTTAATATGACTAACTCAATAATCCCAGTGGCATTTACCTCTCAGTTATGATTCCTAGCTCTGTGCTTGCAAGGGAATTGGCTAAGAGCGGTGTATTGTGTACAGAGGTTCGGGGCAGTGCAGCAAGAACACCGCTTGTCCAGGGCTACCGAAGTCTTCATGCTGCACATTGAAAATGTGAAACGCTCTCTGGAGAAGTCGGGGAACAATCTGGAAGACATGAAACGGGTTCTCACGGAAAATAACATCGTGATGGAGGATTCGGATCTCTTGGATGAGCCAACGCCGAGAACTATGAGGTATTACGGCAAGATCACGATTCGCAAGGCAACCCTGAATCGCGGAAAACTTTTTCTCCGTTTTTCGGACTTGATCGTTTTCTTCCCAATATCCAAATCAGCTCTTAAAATGAACTTCCATCTCATTTACGTCCTATCACCTCGATCCTAATTCATCGACGCCAGCAGATGTTTCATAGTAATCATTAGAGCGTATCATTGAATGCAATTATAAGATGCATGTATGCATCATTCAACAGTCAACAGATATGGATATGGATATATATATATATATATATATATATTTTTTCATATTCTTCTGCGTGATGATGTTTGATATCAATTAATATTTAATATTTGATATATAATTCTCTCACTTCAGCCGCCCCGGTGGCTAAAGTCAATTATCGCTAGCGGTAGTAACTGAAGTCACCGTTGGACGTGGGTTCGAGTCCCGCACAAGGCATGGTTTTTTGTGAAAGTCCTTTCACCTATCATCACTTCATCGTTTCATATCATCAGCTCATTCGTACCCACGTATAACTTAGCTGTTGGTGGGGTCCTTGAGCAACATTACAAAAAAAAAAAAACTCTCACCTCGCCCTCATCTCCACATCGTAACATGTGGTTCCGGTACCGGGAATCGAAGACGGGCCTTTAAGGTGAGAGCCAGATATCCTAACCACTAGACAATACCCATGAGCTACCACATGCTACGATGTGGGGCTGAGGGCAAGGTGGAATCAGGAGAAGTGAGAGAATTAGAGGTTCTAAACACAGGTATATTCGACGTAAATAACAGAGAGGTACACAGAGCGCGACCTACCTCGATTGCCTCCCGATAACTACTGCTCTTGGTTGTGTCACAACATAATGGTAAACTCGTTCGACCCCATAAGTCATCTCGATAAGCGATGTCATCCAAAACTAGCATATTGCTCGGAGTTCGATGTGGCATCGTTACAATGTATATATATATATATATATATATATATATATATATATATATATATATATATATATATATATATGTGTATATTATATATATACTAGCTGACTCGGCAAACGTTGTTCTGCCATCGAAGTGATTTGTAGTGAATGTTGGTTGTAAATGTAAAAATAAGGTGCCGGAAGGCGGTATCTAGCGTGTGCTGTTGCAAATGCTGACGAGCTCGGCAGACCTTGAGGAAGGCCGTCATTGACCTTGAGGATGTCGTTGAAGTGCCAATTTTTGGATATTGCTCATAGGAGAATTGCCGTCAATGTCATTGTACAACGCTATACTGGTGTTGTCCTTGAAGAATCAATTTTTGGATATTGCTCATAGGAGAAAGCTTGGCGGAACATCTCGTATACTTTGGGACCTTCTACCACCCCTAACGAATGTGCGTGAGGAATTTCACGACACTCGGTCGAGCCGTTTCGGAGGAGTTCATCCTCTAACATGTGACACAAGCTTTTTATTTATAAGTTGTATTATGTTCTCTGGTAGACCGCGTTTGCTCTTTCGGGATAGAATTGCGGTCCCTTTCGGGGCCTTGTCTTCTCTTCCTCTTACAACGTTTCAGCAGGATCTGACCTGCCATCATCAGGGATTCTTCTTTGCAGCTCGGCGAACTTCGATCGAATGAATCGAACGAACGAAGTATCTATTTGTCTGAGGCATTTAATGCACTCTTAGATTTTTCTTATCAGTTCCGGGCTTCTGCCCAATAGTCCACTACTGATTGTTAGTCTTTCGGATTTTGTCTTAAGATTGACTCTTTGCTTATTTCCTTGACTTTTGCAGGCCCTACTGCTGGGTTTCGAAATTTGCTGGTGGTTTTGTCCTAATGGATCTTTTAATTATCTGTCCTTGACGTATATTTTCATGTCCTTGATGGATCTTTCATGAATTTGGGTTTTTCCTCCGAGTGCACTGAATACCCATGGGTTAGTCAGGCGCTCAATTCATTTTTGCCAGGCATTTTTTTTCTGGTATTTTTGTTGATTACCACAACCAGAAGTTAATCTCGGCTAGTCAGAGCAAGACACATCGAAAGGAACTGCGTCAGGCTGTACGCCAGCCGTTCTCTCGTCAGTCCGCGCGAGCGTGGCCAATCACAACTCGTCTTAGCCTGGTCATAGAGGTCTCAGGTGAGCTCAGAGGCGTCCATGAGCTCGTCGTTCTCCAGGCGGTCCGCGCGCGTGTGTGGCCACACTGGCCCGAAAGGGACCGCAATTCTATCCCGAAAGAGCAAACGCGGTCTACTAGAGAACATAATACAACATGTCATATCCAATCCGCGAGAATATTTGATTGGTCCATTTTTTTACATAAGTATATCAGGATTTCCATTTGATGTCAAATTCGGAAATCAGTCAATCGATATATCATGATAGTTTGAATAGGCATACAGTAAACTCAGAACGCATCCAGCGCTCTTCCGTTGACACAGTGTATAGCCGAGTTGTGCGACAGTCTTGGTGCTGGAGCAGGCGCTTGGTTTCTGTCAAGAGGAGGGGCTCATTCTATGCCAATATCTTGTGATGCTTGCTCATGCAGCTTTGTTCCATGTAGGCCTACATTGTTGTCCTAATTATAACACAATGAGTTGAGAAGGCGACCACTGAGGTTATTCAGTGATGACACTCATGGCAGTGTTGAATTCAGAGAGTTTGTTGCGGGGGAGCTTTTGCGTTTTCCGGGAGGGATCGTACACAAAGTTAAGCATGAGAACCTCTATTAGGCATATATATACACAAATAAGCAATTTTTTTATTTTCAAGTCAGTTCATTATGAAACAATTATGCTACTATTGTGAATAAGAGGTAATTACAATATAACGGGTACCGGTAGTGTCCACTCTCGACTGATCCTTATGAAATGACTTCACTCCAGCCACTCCTGTCATTTGAGGTAACACTCGTATCATGATTCACGGGCAGAATGGCAAATAACAATACAAATAAATAACATCGGAAATTGTTTTTCTACTTAGTAATAAATAGTAAATTCTTGATACTCTTTAGTTTTTCCCCAAAAAAATAAAAAGCCGAAACACAAGTTTCTCAAAAAATGCACTACACAATCTCGCTTTGCCCCCCGCAGGTATGCCTGGATTCAACACTGAGTGATAGTCCAATGAAGTACTGGTGATTCTTGTTCCAGGTATCGTTCGCTTGCTGCTCCACCTGGCAAGAGAACCAACCCTGTGAACGCTCAGCGCAGGGCCAGCATTGCTGCTTTGCCGAGGTTACTCGGGAGCCCTCCAGTGTCTAATCTCCACGCGCTACCGGTAGGCCATGTATTCACAAGGTCATTCACAAGGTCCAGCCTGGATTTATGTTCCAGCTGGCTCACCTGGTGACCTGGTCACGTGTGATCGCCCTTGCCACTAACTCGAGTAGATGATGAGACTGCAATTGTGAATTTACAAAAATAAAAAATAATTAAATTGAATTTGAAAATTTTTATTGAAGATGAAAAAACGACTTCTAGCGGAAACAAATTGCGATGAAGGAAGGTCGGTAGGGCTAGCGATTAGGTATAAAGGATATTTAAAAGGTGTGAAACACTTGTGGTTAACTTAATGCACAATTTAATAGTTGAAATTTACTGATTTAAGAAAAATTCACAAAGATGCCCAAAACAAAATTAGAAAAAGATTTTTAGAAATTGTATTCATTCATCTAAACCGTCGATAAGTTGAATAATTAATCGCAAATAAAAAATACATAAAATGTACAGGACTGAATTTCCACTTTCAACTTTTTTTTTTATATACAAAAAAATGATGGACCTGCAACAGAAAATAGTTAGTTTTAAAAATAAGTATGTATATCGTTGCGGTATCGCTTGACAGGGGATGAGGGGAGACGCTTCCCAAATAGTCGTTGCCGCGTCACCCCGTTAGTACCTGGCCGTTGATCGTCCGAATGCCGGGATCACACCGCCGTTCGTAGAATAGACCAAAGCGTCTTCACCGCCCAGTCGGGGAGATTCCCACGCCCCGACCCACAACCCGGGTTGTGTGAATAGCCGGCCCGCGCGGGCACTGCTATTCCCACAACCGGCACTCGACACGAAGCGGTTCTGGGGAACTGCAGAATCACTAGGGCTGGCTATTCCCAGGAACGAACTCACGAAGTGCACACCGCTGCATCACGTGGTTCATTTGATCGTCGTGAGAGGGCTCTGGACTTACTATTTCACAAAGCGATTCGGGCTCGGGCGGGAAATAGGACTGAAGTTGTAGGCCTAGGCCTAGAAACGACCCCACCAACAGCTAGGTTATACGGGGTAGGCCTACGAATGAGCGGGTGATAATAATACGATGAGGTAATGCAAGGTGGAAGGACGTTTACAAAAACCCATGCCCAATGCAAGACTTCAGTTTCTATCGCAATGTGATAGTTGACTAGAGGCTGGTGCCACTTTCGTTGGTAAACATTGATACAAATAAATGCGGGTACACTGCACTTCGTTGGCAATTACAGGAGGGTTGTACACAATCTCAATGGTTGTAGTGGAGTAGGTCAAGTGAGAGTATTAGGAATTGCCTGGTAATGAAAGATTAGGCCTATTGTTCCCGTAACAAGTTAACGACCCCACTGACAGCTGACGTTTAGTAGCAATAAGCACCTAGGGAAGCATATAGAACATAATTATGTAAAATAGCGTCTTGCCGGCACGAACGGTTCTTGGGAATAGTAGTTTAGGTTGCTGGAGGCACAACCCGCACGAACGTTTGTGGGAAAATGTATTGCGTCCAAATAGAAAACCATAACAATAGAATATGAGAATTTAATCAAAATTTGAATTTTATTATTGCCAAATAAATTGAATTATTGCAAGCTATTCAGGGGCCGCAGGTTACGACAAAGATCCTGTGATAATGCTTGGAAAATTTAAACTGACCTAGTTGATTACTTCTTGGTCTTTAGCTGAGACGTGTCTCTTCCAATAATTCTCTTATTGACAAAATAACAGCTCCTTCACAAATATCTCTTGTCTAGGATTGATTTGTTGGAAACGTTGAAAAAATGCTAGAGTTAATAACCACTAGAAAACTGGATGAATCAAAATTAATTTCCAATTCTTTTCTTTTCCAGGATACAAGACCTAAAAGTCCTATGGGCATGGCTAATGTAGTGAATTCAGTGCGTATGAAAACATCACTGGCTTCTATTAATGCTCTTATTTCTTCAACTACTGTTGTTTGCGACTGGCCGGAAAAAATAGTCAGGTAAGATAGTTACCCATCTACTGAGCATATATTATATTTTAGCAATTGGGATTAGACTTGAGTTTGTACCTTCATTTTGAAATGCACAATTTGAGCAATAATAAGAAGAGATAAAATAGAATAAGTTGATCTTGATCGGGCCTGACCTTTTATAGTCAGTATCAGCTCCCTCCATATCTTGACCGTACTTGACTGTACATCAGAATATGGCATGTGGGTGAAACACGGTTCAAGTAGCATATCAAGTCCAACTCCAATGCTGGTTTAGGCAAGGCTTGCACACATTCTTACTGTCATTTCATTCTGTTATATTGTGGGCTTTATCAAAAGACACGAATCATTTTGAAAATGTTCAAACCTAAGGATGAGAACATTTTCCCTATTTGATCAGAATACTAATTGAAATGATGATAAAAATTCACAATCTTCAAATTAGAATTCTTAAACATTCACAACGAATGACTGAGTGGATCTTACAATTAACAAACTGATTCAAGAATATCAAGATATATATATATATATATATATATATATATAGGCCTATATATATATATATATATATATATGGGAGTGCATTAACTGTTCGAAAAAAAACTGTTCGACTGAAAAAGTATTCAACAAAAAATGTGTTCGACTATTAATGCAGTAGCTTGATGTTTCGGTAAAGCTGTACGCGGGCGTGAGGGGAAATCCTCTTCCCCTTGAAATACTATCAACACCTTTTAATGGCGCCAATTTGTAACCGAGCAGTTAATTTTCTCCTGTTAATATTCGGACATTTTTTTTGAAGAACATTTTTTTTTCCAAGTTTTTTTCAAACACTTTTTTTTTTCTCTTCACAAAAATTTATTTCCCATTTATTCCCTTTTTTTTTCTCGAACTCGTTTTTATTCGAACAGTTTTTTTTTCAACTTTTTCTCCAAATACTTTTTTTATCCTTTTCGAACATTCATATCCATTTTTCTTTTTTCAAACAATTCGAAAAAAAAATCAAAAATCAAATTTCCTAGAACATAATTTTTCGAACTCATTTCGGTCATTGTGGTACTTGATATTGTGTACGCCTTACTTTATACTGCACCTCATCATATTCATACAGTGATCCTTGATTTAGTGGACCCCAAATGGATGCGAGAGTGAAAAACCAAGTTGATATTGTGCACCCTGATTTAGTGACCCTCAGTATAGTGAACCTCAACATGTCTTTATTGTGGTCCTTGATTTCCTGATCCCCATTCGGACGACGACCACAAGCATATAGTGGGCCTTACTTTTCTGAGCCTCGAAAATGCCCGACAACCAAGTTGTCATTGTGAGCCTTGATTTCCTGATCCTCAATGTTCTACGTCAGAGCCTTGTGTATACAGCAGCTACCAGCAACCCGTGTTTCTTTTGAGAACTTATATTTTAGCCCCTTCTCTTAGGCATCTTACGTGGCAGCAGTGCTATATGAGATCTTTCCACAGCGAAGTCATGGAATTAACTACACAATATACTAATTAGATTTCAATTCATATATATATATATATATATATATATATATATATATATATATACATATAGATATACATATAGATATACATATAGATATATATATATATAGATATACATATAGATATATAGATATATATGTATATATATATGTATATATATATATATATATATATATATATATATATATATATATATATATATATATATATATATATATATATATATATATATATATATATATAATACGATAAAATATTATGTACACCCTATATATCCATATATATGTATTACAAATAATTCTTCATGTAGATTCAAGTTTTGCATTGCTTATAGAAAATGAAAAGCTTGAATGCTTGAAAGCTTGAATGCTATGAATGCTTGCATAAAATCAGTAGATTATCTACCAAGGTATTCTGATGTCCTGATATTCAAATGTCCGTTCATAATCATAACGTATATCATGTGTCTGTCATTCAAGTGAGATGGGTCCTATAGAAGAAGCATCTGAATGTCAAAAAGAAAAGGCAATAGTTGCAGAAAATGAAACGATTGCTGAGGTGAATAACAATGTTGGGGAAGAACGGAAAGTCAAGGAGCAAGAAATGGAAAGGCCGAAGCCTCGTTTATCGGTTGTCGACACCACCGACAGCGGGCCGAGTAGGCCTACCCAGGAAGAGACTATGGTTACTGAACACTTTCCAAACCCGGTTGAATACATAAGGTGAGTTGACGTCAGTTTCTCACTTAGGTCAAGTATTTTCATCGTACATATTTGAATGATATTATACAAATTTTATGAAGAAACGTTGTCACTTCATAAACCTAAAATTAATAGTTTTGCATTACATTTTTGGTATATTTTGTATTCAATTGTTTTCTAGGAGTGAAGTGAGCCGCCTTCTAGTTACCTATAGGGCAGAAATCACCGAGTATATTCAAGACAACAGAACGGAGATCATAAGCAAAACTCGTGTCTACATGTCTTCGCTATTAGTTGCAGGAGCCGCTTGTTTTCTACTGTGGTCTTTAATCCCACAGTCGGAAGCCAAGATATACACGCATTGAATGTTTCCGAGTTGACTGAAATCGTCATCCTTATAGCACATAACACATAATAAAAGATGACTCGTTCATCCTAATGAAATTAATGCCAGCCAACACTGCACTTGTTTGAAGCCTTTCAATTAATTCCATTGCACGCTCCATACTCGGATACCCCAAGACTTCAGACCAAATCAATCATTTGCGTGACCAATCATGCACCGAGTTCAGTGTGCGCTGTATTTTATTACAATTCTCTCGTAACAGAAATAAACAAATGTTGGATTATCATTACTGAACTGAGGTCGAGAGGAACTAAGCCCACCCAACCCCCCCCCCCCCCCCCTCCCCCACTCCCAACCTTGTCCTCAAACTCACACATCATAATAGGAACATAAAATCAAACAGAATTGAAGATACATAGAATAAAACAATACCGTAGAATACAATACAATACAAGACACAATTTGAAAGGAGACAATATTATTATTCTTCAACTCGTCTTAATAGTTGAATAATGAATAATTCATTAAATAATAAATTGAGAGAATTGGTTGGTAGAATATTATTAGATAATGATTGGATGGACTAATAGTAACAGTGACAAAAAATGTGTAATATGCCATGATGTGAGATTTGAGTGAAATTATCGAAGAATGTCATAATGATTGTGAGTGGTAGATTGAGAGAGTAAGAATGTAACATTAGAAAGGAGGAATCGAATGCCTGGTCGATGAGGAATGATTTGAGGAAGGTGGGCAACAACTGGATGTGGTTGGGGCGGAGATGTTGAGGCTGGATTGCACGGGAGCGAGGCGTGTGGAGGGTTTGCAGGAGGATGAAGATGCGGCTGGATGCAGGAGAAGAGCCCCAGAAGGATATCAGGGAGTGACAATGAGAGATGAAAGATTAACGGTGAGCTTCAACTCACGGAGCATGAAACAGCCGCTCAGGATACGGGAAGAGGTAGTAGGGATGTGCAGTGATGATTGCAGACTTTTCCGTTGGGGGGGGGGGGGGGCTCCGGAAAATTCAGGGTGCCGTGGAATATGACAGCACATATATACCGGTATATCTTGGAAAGAGGAAGCACCCCACGGAGTGTTTTTCAATCAGATAAAGATGTTGAAGCTAATATTTGAGGCAGAGCAATAATTTAAATAATAATACATTCAATTGTTTCACACAGCACTTACCATTACTGCAATGCAATGCATAAGTAGGTTACAGCAACCGAACTCGTCGCCGTTTTTTTTTGCGTAATGGTCCAACACCTTATTTATCAATATATCCGAGGGATCTTTCGGCTACATTAGTAGCTCTCAAAACTATTTCGGGCAAGATAGGCAAGCCCTTTATACAGGGACGAGATTCAAGTTGCCTAGTTAGGTTACATGGTTTGGCCTGTCAGCTGACGACTTGGAGTTTGATTTGTTACTGTCAGCGCGAAATATGCCGCCAAACGTTTTGCAGGTTTGAAGCTTCCAACCGTTAGTGATAATTGACGGGATAGACGGTCAATTGAGACCCTCAATACAGTGGAATGAGGATATTAAAAGGATCGAGCTCGAAATTATCTTCATGAAATAGTTCAGGTTACAGCGACATCAGCTGTTCTGACGTAATATATGTATATTCAGTATATTGACGATTCGCTAGACGCGACGGAAAAACAAGTATGCTGAACTCCTATCCTGTGTTGCTGAACGTGTAGTTTACACGAATTGATGAATTTGTCAACAATTTTTTTCTATTATAATATTTTTATATTCATCTATTCATTTTGAATTTAAATATTTATTTTTTGTTCTTCATTTATTTCTTCTATTAATATATTTCTATTTTTTCTTATTATGTATTCAATTGAAAAAAGTTGATTTCTACAAGCAATGGTCGCGTAATCTTTGGGGTCCAAATCTGCAGGGGATATAAAAATATTCGCTTCCTCAATTCAAAATCCCAAACCTACTTGTTTTCTAAAAAATATTTTCCTATTTATTAATCATAAACATTTTAGAGATTTTCGCTAATTTATAGGCTCATAGGCTAGAGGATAGAAGAGGCGGATAGAAGAGCATAGAAGAGGATGGGACCGTTGCTCGTAGGGTCGAGTACGTACACATAATCACGATTTAAATAACCCAATGTTGTATATTTCATTTATGAGACGAATTTATGAAATAACCTTACATATTATCTGATTTCATTTGTAGAACAGATAACTGAATAAACTGTCTATAGAACTGTCTATGAATATAATTATTTGAATAAAAAAAATACTTGTAGGGTTGCCGTTCGATCAAGAATTTGTACACTTTTACCGAATAGTGCTATATCGAAAATCGATCGAAATATTAGGAATTCCATTCGATCGAATCGAAATGATGATATTGAGTATCGATCGAAATTATAGTTTTTTTTTTGTATATATGATGTTTTTTTGTAGTTGCCTGTAATTATTTTGTGACTTGGCACAAGGAATTGTCAGTCCCGACATGCACACTTCCAGCGTCAGCACACGACTGATGTGGGTTCTGACCTAGGATAGGAACCACACAGAATGGTCTCTCTCTATATTGTCTTGTTCGGTGATACCAAGGGGGGGGGGGGGAGGGGGAGGGGGATACAAAAACATTGTTACAAGTATTATTACGTATTGTTAACATATTTATTGTCACATTTTTATTTTCTAATGAATACGGCCAAATTGATTCTTCGCTTACGATAGCTTACACGAATTGATGAATTTGTAAACAATTTTTTTTTTCTATTCTAATCTTTTTGTATTCATTATCATTATTATTATTTATTTCATTCATTCATTTACACGTTTATTTTGTATTTTTTCTTCATTTCTTCAATTACCGTAACGTGAGATACTATCTCATTGACTTATAAGCTGAAAATTGTATCGAGAATTCTCGGAAATGAGTTGGGTTCGGGATTGCGGAGGGTGGAAAGAGAGAGAGAGAGAGAGAGAGAGAGATTTTTGTGATCTTCCTAATATTGTATAAAATAGCAAGCGGTATATGACAAAGAGCCCGTCGGACCGATTCCCCATCTTGTAATCTTCTACTACAAACGATCAACTGTTTCGAGCTGTCAATTTCGACTAGCGTGGCATAGGTTGGTGGCTCGGATATCCGAATCCACGTATTGGATATCATCAACGACAGTAAGTTTCGAACGTACATTCCGCAGTTTCGGGTTACCTACGAGAAATGAAGCTTCCGATCGACAGTTGGTCCTATCCCACACACTTAGCGTACGGGTGGTTCAAGCCTTCAGCATTCTCTTATCAATACACAACTATGAATAGCTTTGCCACCAAGTATCAACACCTAACAGCCACAACTTTCATCAGCAAGCTAATCCATCCTTCAAGAGACCGGGCTTCGATTCCCGCCATGGCCGCCCATCCTGACAGAGATACATCGTTTTCTACTTGAGATAACTTTGTCGCATATTAATGAATAATATAAGTAACTGGGTATCGTTGATTACAGAGTCCAATACCCGTGTTTGGTTCGGTTTGGTTTTATATACTGATAGGGAATTTTTACTTCGGACCCTCATCGAAAGCAACGAAAAGCAGCGATACATTCAACAATAAACATTCAAAATCAATTAAAATGAAGCTTACAGATTATATGAAAACTATGTATCATGTGATTTGAAACCGATGGTTTGAATAATATGTACAGGCCGAGGGG
Organism: Brachyptera putata; assembly: GCA_907164805.1. Classification (NCBI taxonomy): domain Eukaryota; kingdom Metazoa; phylum Arthropoda; class Insecta; order Plecoptera; family Taeniopterygidae; genus Brachyptera; species Brachyptera putata. Next base: position 2,488,435 of record OU015463.1, read on the forward strand.
TTTACAACTCGCAAACTCACCTGCTTTCAGGTGATTTCAGAGATTTCAAGGGGATTTCAAGTGATCACAGGGATCTCAAGGGGATTTCAAGTGATCACAGGGATTTCAAGGGGATTTCAATGGGATTTCATGGCAAGTGTACACCGGATTTCAGGAGTTGTTAGCCCCTCGGTACAGGCAATATTTGTTTTTGACATGTAGGTTTTCAACTTCATTTTTATACATTATAATGAAATTCGTGAAATACATTTTTTTATTCATTATTCATTTTTCTATCCGTTTTATAATTTCCACAAGTTTCACAAGTACAAATTGAACTGTAGAAGTGGGCGAGTCCTACGTCTCATAAATGATGAAAGCAAATAAACAAATGCACAAAATCAACATATTAAATGGGCACACATCATTTCGTCTGCACGAGGTTCATTCTTCAACCTCCATCCAAATGTCGCAACCGACATGGCCAACTTCCTCAGCTCCCCAAATTCAATTGCACACATTGTCCCATTTCTCACAGGATAACTTACACGATGATTATCAGATGCTTTTGCCACCTGCTATTGCAGACCCGATCGAGCGTCTCCACTACCAATTAGCACAAACGGCTTGGTGTGTCGATACGCCAAATGAGATGGTAGCACATATCATGACGTGTCAACATAACCTTGCATCCAATCATTGAATCCCACAAATTCAATAATGCAATTTTTTTGTCAGAAGAAACGGTCTGTATTTGACAATGACATAGGCAACTGATTAGAGCACCATCACATCGCAACTTTGTTTTTCATCTTGATATCTTAGAAATTATCATGTTTGTGAGAGACAATCCTCATTATTTTGAAAAGAACAGTGACTTCCATCAATTTAATACCAGACATGGCTCTTATCTTTGTCAAATTCAAAGAAGATTAATTATTGCAGATCACGATCCAATAAATGCAGGAATAATTATGTATAATGATCTGCCTCAATATCTGAGAGATCAAGGTAATAATAGAAGTGTATATACAAATAAGGTTAAACATTATCTCCTTAACCATGGTTTCTACAGTATAGATGAGTTTAAAAATGGGAAGAATTGTAAATGTAACCTCTGTACCACTTAGTTCTTGTCATTCATATGTGGAAACTAAGATATTTAATTTTTTACTATACTTATATTTTATTGTTATGTTCCAAAACTTGTGTGATCTTTCGACCACGAACAAGAGTGTAATTGCATCATTAATATTATTATGTATCATTTGTATGTCGATTAATGGAATGAATATCTATCTATCTATCTATCAACAGTGCTTGATAATATTCTCGAATGAGATTGAATATTCGTTCCAATTGATGCAGATCAAGGCATGTAGATATGCCAACACATCTATAACTTTGCGTGTTTATACCCTGTGAATATAGACCTACTAGTAGGCCTTGCTAACACACCAATGTGTAGCCAAATGTCGTGTGCTTATTTTCTGAGCATATTTTGTGGAACGAGAGAAAGTTTACATCGATTATTTGTTCAATGCTGAAAGTTTTTATTCCATCTTTTCATTTACATAATTTATGTGCATGCATGTTGAAAAACCCAAAAATATGCTCAATTTTGACTCCTGCGTGTACTCAACCACTTTAAGTAGGCCCACACGAGGGGTTTACAACTCGCAAATGTGATGTACACCTGATTTCAGGTGATTCAAGAGATTTCAGGGGATTTCAAGAGATTTCAAGGGATTTCAAGAGATTTCAATGGGATTTCAAGGGGGTTTCAAGGGGGGTTCAAGAGATTTCAATGGGATTTCAAGGGGGGTTCAAGAGATTTCAATGGGATTTCAAGGGGGTTTCAAGGGGGGTTCAAGAGATTTCAATGGGATTTCAAGGGGGGTTCAAGAGATTTCAATGGGATTTCAAGGAGGTTTCAAGGGGGGTTCAAGAGATTTCAATGAGATTTCAAGGGGGGTTCAAGAGATTTTAATGGGATTACAAGAGATTTCAAGGGGGTTTCAAGAGATTTCAATGGGATTTCAAGGGGGTTTCAAGGGGGGTTCAAGAGATTTCAATGGGATTTCAAGGGGGGTTCAAGAGATTTCAATGGGATTTCAAGGGGGTTTCAAGGGGGGTTCAAGAGATTTCAATGGGATTTCAAGGGGGGTTCAAGAGATTTCAATGGGATTACAAGAGATTTCAAGGGGGTTTCAAGAGATTTCAATGGGATTTCAAGGGGGTTTCAAGGGGGGTTCAAGAGATTTCAATGGGATTTCAAGGGGGGTTCAAGAGATTTCAATGGGATTTCAAGAGATTTCAAGGGGGTTTCAAGAGATTTCAATGGGATTTCAAGGGGGTTTCAAGGGGGGTTCAAGAGATTTCAATGGGATTTCAAGGGGGGTTCAAGAGATTTCAATGGGATTTCAAGGGGGTTTGAAGTGATTAATGGGATTTCAATGGGATTTGAGCGGATTTCAAGAGATTTCATACGGATTTCAAGGGGAATTTCAAGAGATTACAGGGATTTCACGGGGATTTCATGGCAAGTGTACACCGGATTTCAGGAGTTGTTAACCCCTCGGGCCCACGTAACACTTCTAGTTGTGACACAGGTAATCGAGTGGTTACGGATCTAAACAATAGTTTGATTAACAATAATAATAGCGCTATACAAGCCACACACTTCCATCACAGGACATATCACACCTGCTGTGTTGTCATAACTAACAAGTAACAACACGGTCAGGTATTTGATTTCCCAACTTGCAAAATGAATCATTTTTTATGCAGCTAAAACAGTTAAAAATGGGGTGCGTGCACGGGGCTTACACAAATCGAAAAATTCATTCTCACTATTTTTTCCCATTTGCAAAAACTAGTGTCATTGAATGAAAAGTTCACACCTCCAAGATAATTTCATGGTCTTTAATTATTATGACATTTTATTTTTAAGAATTCAATCTATTTTGAGATAATACGTCAATGAATTTCTTCACATTCTTTTTATTCATTGACATATTATCTTAGAAGTGATTGAATTCACGAAAATAAAATTTCATATTAATTAAAGAGCATAAAATTATTTTGTGGATGTGAACTTTTCATTCCTTTACACTGGGTTTTGAAAATGGAAAAAAATAGTGAAGATACATTTCTTGATTCGTGTAAGCGCAGTGCATTTGTAAGAGATTGTTTAGCAGATTACGATGAATACAATGTACGTGTATATGTGTACAGTAGTATAAGCAGTGATGTATAAGTAGTACACGTCTACGAAAGCAATTCTTTGTCAAACATGTATATTCCCAGGCCTTCACCAACACGACGAATGTTGGTCAAGTGGTCTCCAATTTCTTTAATGCTATCCACTTGTTCTTGCAGAAACTCCGATTCCAGGAAATCGCACAAATTTGCATCGTCGTGTTTTGTACCTACTTTATGTACGTTCAACAAACTCTGAAAATAGCAAACATTCTTTCATAACATACATGAAAACAATAATTAAGAAACATAGTCACATAATTTGTTATCATCATGACTTCATGAGACTAGGTGTTTAATCATGTTTCGATGTTTTTTCATTTGTATTGGGTTTAACGACACTATGACTACGTATATCACACAGTCGGGAAACGGTTTAGCCAAACCGGTTCAGGCTGAAACGGTTCAACAAATGAGTGTATATCACAATAATTCAGAAACACTTTGGCAAAACCGCGGTCAAAACGTTTCAACGCCAGCCATTTTTAATATTTACGTACGTAAGTCGATATATTGGTATATATTTTGGTAGTATATTGGTATATATTGGATATTGGCGACGTAAGTCGGTAAATAATCGACAACCAAGCTGGAATTCAACAAGGATCGATTTATCGCTCGCGTTCAAGGTTACCCTGAATCGGTTTGACGTGTATATCAATCGTATCGAGTTCTCCAATCCACTTGCCAAACTGGATTGGAAGTAAAGTGTTTTACACCAAAACCGACAGGTATATCACCATCTGTAAACCGTTTCAGCCTGAACCGGTTTGACTAGACCGTTTCCCGACTGTGTGATATACGTAGTCACTGTGATGACAGCAGGATCTATTGGCGTCGGACGAATGATTCAAGAGATCAGGCTTTTCTTGAGTTATCGGGACGATAATGGGAATTGGAATGGTTGTGGCCCATATTGTATAGAAACCATCCTGGCATTAGCCTGAACTTGAGATGGAAATCACAGAAAATAAATGTCAAGATAGACGGTGGCGGGGATTGTACCAAGATATGATATGCCCCTCACCTCCCGGATTACACAAAGCAAGCGTGTTATCACCTGAGCTACGTGTGCCTGTGTTTGTGCCTAACAATAGTGGGGAGATAATTTCTATGTAAATAACACTTAACCTAATGTGAATGACAATTGTGGATCGGCACGAGTTTAGAAGCTACTTCTTGGAACGTGGTGAAGCAGATTCACTACAATATGGATACAAGAAAACCCACTACGATTATTTATATGTGGATTGACACTGGAAATGTTACGCTGTTAGTAGGTCACTCACTGAATATGGATGGTTCCAGGTGGTCACGTATGTTTTCAATTTTTTACCAATTCAGTTTCCCTTAGTAATAATGTTTATTGCTCGCCATGCTTCTAAAACACTTGTAAGGAGAGGGGGGCAGAATGGGGTACGGATAAGACTGGCTTATCTGGAGCAGTAAGTGCTGAAATTTGGTTGTACAATTAAAAACTTGTTCATGGGCCTCGACTGCTCACCAACCAAGTGAAAAATATTTTTCCATTCTTGTTGCCAACCGTTTAGAAGTGATTTTATGATTTCGAGCATTTCTGATAAAAATACGTGCCAACTTTGGAATGTAACTATGTAAGTATTATGTAAATAATATTCATTCTCATAAAATCTTTTCACATACAGTTCCTTGTATCATCTTCAAGAAATAATAGGCCTACACGCAATTTCAGTTCACTCTGATGTCTGATCAATTCTCAACAGTTATTAATTGAAATGTCGATATCAGGGGCAGAACGGTGGGGCATAATGGGTTGGTCAGATTTAACCTAACTAATGCAATTTATTTGAATTGTGATTTGCAGCTAATCATCAACTTTCAAGGTTACTGAATTGGTCAAGTAAGCTAAAGAGAGATGCTATATTCAAATTGAACAATGCTATCAAATTTGCTTATTTCAACTGGTATCCCATTCTACCCCGGGGTAGGGGCAAAACGGAAAAATACAATTTTTTCTTAATTATTTTTTATTCTTTTTGAATTCTGTTATGGTACTTTTCTGAAAAATGTAATGCTTTGACAACATATTAATAATTCTCTGAAAAAGTTCCATGAATATTAATACAAAACTCACATTCCTACACCATCTCAAACCTTGAGGGCTCCATTTTGCCTCACCGTCCTCTACACGATAAAATTCTTGTTCTCATATTGTAGGCCTAATAAACAGTGATAATCTATCTTCATAAAATAAATAGTAAGATTTTTATGTGAGATCTAACTCTAGTTTCCTGTTCATGTACGTTTTTATTATGAGCCGTGGATTTGTTATGGATCGTGAGACAAACGGTAAGGTACTTGAAAACGCATAGGTAAGATCTGACAGGTCCGGTGACAAATACATCACAATTCCGTTCTCTTAGGCCTGGTTCACAATTGAAATATAGAATAGTGATTATGGAATAGCAATAGTGTTATAGGTTATAAGCGAAATGGATGATGGCGTTTCCATGTAACCGGTCACAATAAGAAACTGGTTGTATAGTGATTAGGTGGTAGGTCATAAAAAATGAAAAAAATCCATTTCTTATGACTTATTCCTTATAACCATTATGACAAGCCAAATTCTGACCAATCAGATGATGTTACTACTGTAGTCAAGTGACTTACCGTTATGTATTTCGAGTATTTATTTTTCTCTGAGACTCAAATCAGACATTCTCAAGGAATAAATGTCAAAATGACTTTTGACAATTGCTGCAAGGCCTAAAATATTACTTCAATAAAAAAAAAATGATTAGACGAGCTTTAGCGAGGATTCAATTTGACATACTGAAAAAAATTGGTGTTCGTTTTTATGTTTTTTTGTCGGTTCTCCACAGGTCAAACGGCTGCAGCTATCAACTTCAAACTTTTTTTCAATATGGTTCCTCAACTAACTTATAGTTTTGTGGCATTATCGAGGCGTAACTCTTTTTTTATGAATTTTAGAAATTTCAAAAATACCCATTAGAATAACATAGCGGAAAAAAAGGAAATATTTTCATTTTGCTAAAAAATGAAATTTTGCGTGAAGTTGAATTACATTTTGATACACATTTCTAAAAGTTTACAGCTTGATCGGGTCAGTCATTTTGAAGAAAAAACATAAAATGTGCTAAATTGGTACCACTCGAAGCAGTTTTTACCCATTTTTACCCATACTATTACTATTCGCTCGTCTAACAACGCATACATGGCGTTTTCCTAGTAATAGAATAATTCAGAAGGCCTTGGTTGTTGCCACTGCCACTGAAATTCGAACCATTCAAGGCAAAATAATGATTTAGGTTGGCGGTGAACCAGTGAAATAAGAAGTCATTGTGGCCTACCTATGTCACTATAACACTATTGCTATTTCATAATCACTATTCCATATTCCAATAGTGAACCAGACTTTGGTCTACGTACCTGATTAACAGTCTTCTCCAGATCAAGTGCCGCTGACATTGCTTCTTCCGTACTGTCCCAATGTTGTCGTTCTGGTGGTTGAATGACGTCGAGAACAATCCGGCCGCCCCGCTTGTTGACGTAGGCCATGATCTTCATGGCGTGACCTCGCTCCTCGTCAGACGCCTTCTGGAAGTACTTGGACAGACCACCGAGCGACACGTCGTGGCGGTCGTAATGAAACGCCTAGACAACAGCAGCAACAATAGACTGGACACACTTTGTGGAAACAATGACTTGATTGTCATATTCATATAAATTGATATTCAAACAATATCCTATCTTGACAATTATTATTCAATAGTATCAACTCAACGAAAACCGTTGATATATTATTATTATTATTATTATCATTATTGACACTCTTCCAATTGCACATAAATGCGCAGTGGCAAGTTCCCTATCTATCCTATCGCCTCCCTAACCTTCTGATGGAATAGCTTCAACCCTATTTCATCCCCCTCAAATATACTTCTACTAAGCCCATTCCAATCCGTCCCTACCTGTACTATTCAAGAAAGAGAACTTACCGACATCTAACCTAGCCCCCTTTATAACTACCGCTCTATCATGACTTCGCTTACCCCCATACCCTAACTCATTCCTCTCAAACAGCCTATTCAACTCCCCCCAGCCCCCTTCACCTTCCATTACCCTGAAGAAGTTACATATCCGATCCTCCTTTCTCCGTATTATTCCTGCCATCCCAAGTCTCGGATCATCTCAGATGGGCTCTCCAATATTCTTACCCTCCCTCCCCCTATAATTCTCCCCCCATTTCCACCTTCTAACCCTACCTGTAACCCTTCTAACTGCAATCCTTGGCACCCTTTCCACATCCCTTATCTCACCTAATCTATAAGGATCCCAGATAGAACTAGCATATTCCACCATGGGATGCAGTAACGAGAAATATGCTTTCTCCTTTATCTCTATACTTGTCCCCCTAAGCTGCCTCATTACAAAGTTTGGTGCATTTATACTCTTTTTTACTATTCTCTCAATCTGACCCCCCCCCCCCCCTAGACGTCCATCAAATACCACCCCTATGTACTTGTAATTTTCCACTGACTCAAGTGACTTCCCTCCTACAACATACCCTACATCAGTCCTCACTCTCCTCCGACCAAAGGTGACTAACTTACACTTCCCTGTATTTAACCCTATCTTGTTCAACTGAACCCAACAATTAAGTGCCGTCAGATCTGCCTGAATAGCTATTACATCCTCCTCTGTATTGGTTTCCCTATATAACACACAATCATCTGCAAATAACCTTATTCTCGAATTAACAACTCTAGTTAGATCATCTCTATATAAATCAAATAATAACGGACCTAACACACTACCCTGTAGAACTCCTGACGTCACCTTCACCTCGCTTGAAACCTCTGAACCTACCCGAAGTGTTTGCACTCTATCCTGAAGAAAGTTTCCAATCCAATTAACTAACCCAACATTCCCAATGGACATTTTCAACTTCCCTAATAATAAGTGTGATCTACCTTGTCAAAAGCCTTTTCAAAGTCTAAAATACTGCATCAATACAGCACCCCCCCCCCTATCTACTACCCCTGCCAGCTCTTCCGCAAAACCCAACAGCTGTGTCTCACATGAATATCCCTTCCTAAACCCATGCTGCACTTCTGAAATACCCCTACGCTCATCGACTTTCTCCATTACTCTCTTTATAACTACCCTTCCCATAATCTTACACACATTACTTACACATTGACATATACTTGTTACTTTTTATGTTTCCCATACGAATGAACAGATTCCTACCTCAAAATGCTAAACCGATTTCTACATAAACATTGCTATAATTTGTAAACTGTTGCTCATAGGTTTGTTCTAGTTTATTCGTATATTTATGAGAAAACTGTAGTAAAAAATTAATATTTTTAAAACATCTATACTTAGATGAAAACACAAAAACTAGATGAATTTTTTGCTAAACATTCTGTTCAACTAGATTATCTCACTCCAGGACCCCTATTCCTGAGATAAATGAGATGTGAGAAAAATCAGTGAGAAAACTATCTCATATAATAATGACATATTTCATCTAATATTTTAGGTGAGATACTCGTTTTCTCACTCATTTTTATTTTTCTCATATCTCATCTCAGGAAACTATCTCATATAATAATGACATATTTCATCTCATATTTTATGTGAGATACTCGTTTTCTCACTCATTTTTATTCTTCTCACATCTCATTTATCTCAGGAAACTATCTCATATAATTATGACATATTTCATCTCATATTTTATGTGAGACACTCGTTTTCTCACTCATTTTCATTTCCTCACATCTCATTCATCTTAGGAATAGGAGTCCAGGCGTATTATAAACAATTGCTGTTGATCAATTCTTCTTTCTCTGCTCTCTTACAGTCACGTTTGATGCGTCTTCTATTCGTTCTTGACAGCTTCTACGGAATTAACACAATGCACCTTGTCCTAACTACGTGACATTGAAAGCATATCTCAACTTTCCACATTCCCTGGATTAAATGCACAGTTAAAATGTCCACTTTGCCGACACTTCATTCAAGTCTGTACTCCTTGTAACAACCAACTTGATCTTGCTATTACACTTTTTTCACCACAGCAATATAGCGTGGTCATTTTGTGACGTTTTTATATCACTTAGGGGGTCTATAAAAAATTACAGAATGTAAATTTAATTTAATTTCATCAAATAATCAGTTGAACAAATAATTCAAGAACGATAAAAAACCTTGAGTCATTTCTAATGATTTATTCAGGTGTTATCCAAAAATAGCTTTCGCGTCGTAATTTTTGTTCTACAATAAATAAATTGTCGTGCACATTTTCTTTCGCCTTTGTGTGAGACCAATTCCACTAAGAGGACTGTCATGTTAGTTATTAATATATATATATATATATGTATATATATATATATATATATTTTATTTATAATAACATTCTTACTTGATGAGTGATGACTGAGGTACGAGTTGAATCAAATAGATAATATTCAACATTGGAACTAGAACTCCAACGCAATTACAGTTACCCTTGATAACATACAATTAGCTGATATCAACCCATCACGGTGACATGTAATACACTGGTTTGATAAGCTTTCACTGAAATTCGTTTGGGAATGTGACTATATAGTGAGGGGGGGGGGGTGGAGAAAGAAGATTTGAAAGGCCAACATGGGGTGCTTGTTGCTAATATTTTCACACCCATACAGGGATAAATACCTAAATAATGTACAAATATCACAAACTATATACGCAAAGCACGGGATGTGTATAAGTAAATCAAGTGAACAATCAAAAATGAAAACGCTATGAACTCGTCAAGTTTAGCTCAGTTTAGGAACTTGTGTCATATTAATTGCAATTGTATTACCACATATGTTATAACAAGGTAGGTTTTTCTCTAGGGAGAGTTTTTCGAAGACAGTTACACAATTTTGTGAAAAGCGCGAACGGAAATCCATTTACATAGCTGGAATTCCTTCTGCAGAAATTATTAAAACTTTTCTAATGTGATCTCAGAAGCGGTCAATCCGTTCCCACTCCAAAACTACTCACCTTATGGACGATATAAAACATGTTCTATATCAGAGACTGAAGTACAATTATTGTGAAAAACAACGAACACATTATTTATGCCGCTCTTCTAACCTACATATCTACACAACTCGACAATCGAACTCGACGATCAATAGCAGAAAGGGAGAAGTACAAGTACAAATCTACATACTTGTTTTTGTAATCGAAACCCATCTATTAGTATTAGTTATTAACTTACCATCGATAAATAAGTATAACTGGCAAAAAGCTCCATATTTATTTGGCAATTTAATGCCTCCTCACACTCTTCATGAAAATTCTGCCTTATTTGACATTCTGCCATGTTTGCAGTAGTGCTAATAATTGCGTTCAATAAGCTATTGCTAATACGAGCATATAAGTCCGAACTGCGAGAATGCAACTATTACAGGTGTTGGGTTGACTTACGAAACGCAATATGTAGAGAAAGTTGCCTAAGCAATAGGCGTGATGAGACGACATGCGCTCTTGTGCAACGAACAGCTGTTTACACAGTTCTAGTCTAGCTACTAGATGGCACTTCGTGTCAATCGTTTTTCCGGTAGGGAAACGCCATATTATTATCATTATTGTTATTATTTTAATGTATTATACATTTTATTATTATTATTAGTTATGTTTTGATTAAAACTAATGAATATATATATATATATATATATATATATATATATATATATATATATATATATATATATATATATATATATATATATATATATATAAGCCTATTATTATTATTATTATTATTATTATTATAAAATCAAATCACTCCAGTCCAGAATTATAAGAAGTATCACACCAAACAATTTTCTATCTGAAAGCAAACATAACGAACTAAAATGTATCAATACTGTAACTTCCTCCCAATTGAACATCTATTCACTTATAAATTCGTTTTGAAATTCTATTTCGATAATCAGCACAAAATTCTCAGCAAACATTAAAAAAACACTAGATTAAATGCCCAAGATAAATATAAAATTCTTAAATTTAATAACAAATGTGGACAGAGAAGATTAGAATATTCTGTACCAGCCGTTTCCAATGATCTACCTTCAGGCTTGAAAACAATGGATAATTTCAAAATGATGAAGCGAGATGTAAAGAAATGGTACATTGAAAATATTGTTTCATGATTGTTTCACTGTTCGTCTCGGTTTGTCTCTACTTTACCAATTTTCGATGTATTTACCTATGTGTCTACTTATTATTTTCTTTATTATTATTGTATTATTTCTCACGAATAGCATGCTAACTATTACCATTCACGATACATTTTTCATGCAATTTGTATTACTATGATTCTCCTATGTACTACTACTTGGATGAATGTACTCTCATAAATGTATTCTCCATACTCTGTATTCACACCCACAGATAAGCCTGTGCAGGCTTTGTGGATATTTTGTGAGCGTATTGACATTAACATTGTACAAAAATTATTGAAAAAAAAAAAATATATATATATATATATATATTTTATTTCATGCTTTGAATACAATCACGGTCAAACCAGTTAGGCCTACCATTATTATTATCATATTGTTATTATTATTGTTATTATTTTCATTATTGTTAACATGATTTTGAAAATATAAACACTGAGGTTATTGATGATTTAGATGGTTGAACAAAACAAATGGATTTACCTTTATTCATATTAATATTAGGTCGATAAAAAAGAATTGGGGTTAATTACAAATTATATCATCGAACCAAATTCGTACATTCGATGTGCTACTTTTAAGTAAAGTGTCAGTTAAGTGCTGGACCATTGTTATAACTTTCGGGTTACCATGTTTTTCACAATTTAAGAGAAAATAAAAAAGGAGGGGGATTGGTCCTTTATATTAGAAATACATTTGAATTTGCTTCCTCCTTAAATAATGATTATTTGATTATTTTGAGTGCATTACGGGACATTTAAAATTAAATAACTTCATTAATATTTCAATTTTAGCAATCTATAGACCTCCAAATTTCAGCCAAACTGGTTTTGTTAAAGATTTATTCAACTATATTGAATCTATTGACAGTCATAATGTAGTGCTTTTCGGTGACATGAATTTGGACCTTTCAGATAAAAATGATACTAGTGATGAAACTTACATGAATGTTTTAGCTCCTAATGGCTTTCATTGCATCCAAGGTTACACGCGAGAAGAATTTAGACTTGGATTATGAATTAGATCATGTATTGACCACATTTTCATTAGATGTGTTTCATCAAACATTAATTCAGCCATTTTTACAATTAAATTAAGCGACCATTATATGGTCTTAGCTGAAATTTTTAATAAAGAACTGCTGTCGAATATAATACATAATAAAACTGATCAAAATACTTCTATTCTTAAACTGGATGAAATAATACTGAGTCGAAAACTTCAAACAAGTAATGGGAATGCATTATTAAATGTCAATGACTGTAGTGTGTTGTATGATGACTTAGTTTTGAAATTTAATGAGTGTTATGACTTCGCCACCTTTTCTCAACCTGTTACATTGAAAAGAGAAAGAGTGAACAAATCCTGGATGACAACTGATATTTTGATTCGGTTAGAGGAAAGAGATGACAAATTTAAAAAGTGGAAACATTGCAGGAATTATTTAGTTGGAACTCATTATAGAAATGATTATGTCATATGTAGAAATTCAATTAACAAATTGATTTCAAGGTCTGAGCAAACTTTTTTCAAAAACTCGATTCTAAATGCAAAAGGAAATATCAAACAAACTTAGCAAACTATAAATAAAATTATTGGTAAACAGGTGAAAAAGTCTGTCGATGAAGTCATATGTAATCATCTTGGGAAAACCAACTCAGATCTTGTAATTGCTAATCAATTTGTCAATATTTTTATAAATGAGGTTGAAGATTTAAAACATAATTGTAGTTTATCAACGTATAATATTTCGAGTCCCTCTGAAGAACTCAAAACTATGTTTATGCCCACTGTATCTTCAAGTCAAATTGAATATATTATACATAATTTAGTTGTTAATAAACAACCAGGTATTAACAGGATGAGAGTAGGCCTACGTGACTTGAAGCTTTTATCGGACGTCATTAGTCCCCTGCTATCATTACTTTGCAACTTGTCCTTCAAAAATGGTTATTTACCTTCAAAATTAAAATCTGCTGTGGTTCGGCCTATCTATAAAAAAGGAGATCACTGTAACTATTCTAATTAGACGAGCTTTAGCGAGGATTCAATTTGACATACTGGAGAAAATTGGTGTTCGTTTTTTTTTTGTTTTTTTTTCTGTGTTTTTTTGGCGGTTCTCCACAGGTCAAATGGCTACAGCTATCATCTTCAAACTTTTTTCAATATGGTTCCTCATCAAACTTAGATCTGTATAGTTTTGTGGCATTATCGGGTGGTAACTTTTTTTTTTTATGAATTTTAGAAATTTCAAAAATACCCATTAAAATAACACAGCGGAAAAAAAAGAAAATATTTTTATTTTCCAAAAAAGTGAAATTTCGCGTGAAGTTGAATTACATTTTGATACACATTTTTGGAAATTGTCGGCTTGATCGGGACAGCCATTTTGAAGAAAAAACATAAAATGTGCTAAATTGGTACCACTCGAAGCAGTTTTTACCCATTTTTACCCATACTATTACTATCCGCTCTAACAACGCATATATGGCGTTTTCCTAGTTATAGACCAATTATTGCCCTTCTTCCTATAGTTGAAAAAATCATGGAACGTTGTGTCTCGAATACTGTAACTCAATATTTAGAGAAACATAAAATTATTGATAAGCGTCAATTTGGGTTCCAAAAAGGAAAAGGCACTTCAGATCTATTAACTCTTCTTTCAGATTGTGTAAATAATAAACTCAATGATAACATGCATGTTTTAGCTCTTTTTATTGACTTCTCCAAAGCTTTTGATGCACTTAACCATTCTAAATTAATTTCGCCAGTTGGAAATGTAGGTATTAGAGGTCCTATGCTAAGTTGGTTTGTAAGTTATTTATCGGACAGGCAAATTTTAGTAAAGATTAATAATACTTCAAGTGAACTTACATTCTGTTCATCTGGTGTGCCACAGGGATCAATTTTGGGTCCAATACTTTACCTAATTTATGTGAATGATCTGTTAAGAAGAGTTAGTGTCAAAAAATGTCAGGTATTTATGTATGCTGATGATACCTTGATTATTTCAGCTCATAAGCAAGTTGAGTCTGCTGAACGTAACTTGCAAAAAGACTTTATTAACCTTCTAAATTTTACCCATGATCATGAACTAATTATCAATTCTAATAAAACTAAGATGATTCACATTTGTTTACCCTTGAATCACCTTAGAAACTATCCAGTCAATATTACATTCCACTCTCATACTTGTTTACATTCGTTACGTTGTGGCTCACCTAATTATACATGTAATTGCAATATTAAAATTGAAATAGTTGATAATCACGTATACCTAGGTCTCACAATTGATAAAAACTTTTCTTGGGTGACTCATATCAATAATCTGTGTAACAGGCTACGCTCTTGTGATTTCCAAATATTGTATAAATCAAAATCTATTTTATCGTATGATATTTTGAGATCCGTTTATTGTGCATTGGGAGAATCTTTAATTTTATATGGTTTACTTGCGTGGGGAAATGCATCTGAAATTCTGAATGTCACATTAATAGAGTTATTTCTCTTCAAAACCGTATCATTTCAACATTACTTCCTCACTACATCAAATATCAATGAAGATTTAATGTACCTGAGTATTATAGACTTTGTAGCATACTTCCAGTACTCTTTCTTTATAAATATCGCTTGATTTGAAACTATTACTTCTCTGAGGTTTATAAGACAAGACAAATGTATTTAAGAAATACAAGATTAGCCTCAGTTGATTGTTATGTTCTTCCTACCTGGATTAATAAGAATGGAAAGAGAAGGTTAAATTATATCGTTCCATTAATTTTTGATTAATCACCAACTCATTTGCGAAATTTAACAAAATATTCTGAAGTTGAAATGAAAATGAAAAATTGGCTCCTTTCTACTATTATTTGGTTGGACTTGCCTATTATTTTCAAATCTTTAATCCTATCATTAATTTTAAGACCTTTAATTCATAATTCTTATTTTATTATTGAATAATCTATTATAATTATGTTCTATTATTTGAAATCACACATAATTAATTTTGTTATATGACGTTATTTCAACGTCTACCTATTAATTTCTCATTTTTTGTGTCAGAAACGAATCGAATTTATGTTCCATTACTTGTGTTCTGCTATTCAAATTCATACATTATTGATTCATGTAATATGAAGTTACAATAACGTAGGCCTATTATTAAAAAAAATATATTTCAAGAATTCAACCATTTTTAATTTACTTAATTGAAGCTTTACAGCCTTTACTGATTACATTTATTGTTATTTCTTTAAAAATACTCCACAGATCAGCCCTGTACGGCTTTGTGAACTCATTTGTGAATTTGTATGTAGTTTGTTCATTCAATAAAGAGGGAAAAAAATCATTATTATTATTATTATTACAGTTCACAGTCAGTCTTCGTACCGAGTGGTCGACTATTTTGCGCTCTGTGTTGACTGTTGTAATACGTCCTCATAATACAGATACAGGTATGTCGTGCGGAAAATGTGCTCAACCATTGCCGATAGATGGTGATTTTGTCTCTTGTCACGGATGTACCAAAAAAGATTTACATTTTAATTGCTCCGGAATCTCAAAATCAACGCATTCTCAAAAATCGAAAGAGAATCAAGCTGTGTGGCGTTGTGTATCGTGCCGTGAGAGCAAGAAGTCGGCTGGAAGTACGCCTAGAGACGCGTCACAAACATTCGTGTTCGACACCCCGCACCCCGGATATTCACAAGTGTTTGTTGGACATTCAGAAAGAGCAGAGGGAGAATTTTCAGTTCTTATCAAACGAGCTGGAAGCGATAAGGGAAAACTTTTTCAAAGATATTAAAGAACTTAAATCAACTGTTTCGAGCCTAACGAAGAAGGTTGAAGACAAAGAGAAGGAAATTGAAAACCTTAATGTAAAACTGAACTTTGTTGATCAATACGGACGGAACAAGAACTTTGAACTTGACAACGTCGAATCATTTGACGGGGAAAACGTCGAAGAGATCGCGTTAAAGGTGTCCAATAAACTCAACATCGACCTCGTGGCTGCTGCCATCGACGCAGCTCACCGTATACCATCTCGAACCCCCAATCGTCCGGCTAAGATCATCGTTCAGCTGCTTTCGAGGAAGAACCGCGATCTGTTCATCGCCAAAAAACGAATCTTGGTAACGAACAGCGAGATCTTTGGTAACGTAATTAAACACGATAAGCGAATTTACAATAATGAAAATTTGTCGCCTTTCAATAAAGAATTGTTGTGGATGGCGAAACAGAAGGCCCGAGAAGTCAACTACAAGTTTGTTTGGTTTAAAAACAATAAAATATTCGCTCGTAAAGAAGAGAACTCGCAACAGGTCATAAAAATACACACTTACGGCGATCTTGACAAACTCAAGTAATTCCCATTATATATATATTTTTTTTCCCAACTGTTGCTATCTGTATAGTTATCATTTACTCGGATTCTCTGTATGATTCCTGATCTCGACAATGACATTGATAGTTATTGCTCAAGGGTAGTCACCGATGACCTGGACGCATGGTTTCAAAATATTAGAGGAGTGACTTTCATTCATTCAAATATAAGGACATTGAACAAGCACTGGAATGAACCTAATGCTATCTTTTTCGATTATATTGGTATTTTTGATGTTTTGATACTGAGCGAGGTGTCAGTGATAAATGAAGCACTATTTGATCTATACAAATTCAATGGTTACAACTCATTTAATAAAATCAGGCACAATAGAACAGGTGGAGGTATATTAATATTTGTAAAGAATAACATCAAATTCACTGAAGTAGTATCTAGCTTTGAATATTTTGAAGGTTTAAATGGTTTGTTAACACTCGACGATAATACCATTATTTCAATTTTAGCCATTTACAGGCCACCTAATTTTAGTAGAATACAATTTGTTGGTGAAGTAGAATCATTCGTATCCTGTAGTAATGAAAGGAATGTTGTCATCATAGGGGATGCCAATCTATAGACCTGCTACAATTCGATGACAATGTAATTATACAGTACGAGAATATATTAGCCGCTAACGGATTCACTAAGTGTATACAAGATGTCACACGAGAAAAATTTATACTTGATAAACCTGCGTCATCCTGCCTCGATCACATTTTTATTAGATGCAAATCAAATGATATCAATTCGGCCATATATAAAACTAGAATAACTGACCATTATATGATTATGGCATATGTTGCAATCGATGAAAATAATATAAGTAACAATACCAATATTACAGGTGACAATTCATGTAGGATTCATGAATCAACTTTAAAACAAACCTTCAAAAACTTCAATTGGAATCACTTATTAACTTTTACAGAATGTGATGCGCTCTACAATGCGATTGTTGCAGCTTTCAATACTTGTTATGATCGATCTTCTTTTCATACTTCAACTACCGCTCTTAAACCGAGAATACAGAAAAAATGGATAAATGATGAAATCAGAAAAGCTATTAAAGACCGTGATCAATTATTTGAACGATGGAAAAACTGTGAAAACTCTTGAAAAAATGCTTTGAGGGATGAATATAAAAAAATTCGAACCAAGGTGAACAAGCAATTGACGCAAGCGAAAATTACGTATTATAGGGATATATTCAACAAATCGAAGGGCAATATTAAAGATACTTGGCAATCAATAAACAATATATTGGGGAGAAAGAAAAAAGATTCGATAGACGATGTCATAAAAAAATATATTGGTAAAACGAAATCGAATAATGAATAAGTCAATGGATTTGTGAATTCATTTATCAATGATGTTAATTCCATAACTCATTCATGCAACATAATTACTTCTGATTTCATTCGACCAACTGTGCAACTTCAGTCCATGTTCATGCCCCCAGTTTCCACAAATCAAATCAAATTTATTATAGAACATTTAGATATAAACAAGCAGCCTGGGTTTGATCGTATAAGAGTAAAAGATCTAGTTTTGTTATCAGAAATAATTAGTCCTATTTTAACCAAGCTTATAAATTTGGCCTTCGATACTGGTGTAGTACCAGACAAATCAAAAATAGCTGTCATCCGCCCCATCTATAAAAAAGGTGACCACTTATTGTACTCCAATTACAGGCCCATAGCTTTATTGTCAATAATCAATAAGATAATGGAGCACTGTGTTGCTAACACATTAACAGATTATTTGAAGAAATTTCATATTATAAGTAAATTACAATTTGGATTCCAAAAAGGCAAAAGCACTTCCGATCTACTCGTAGAATTTTCCAATTTTGTCAATGAGAAATTGAATAATAATATGCATGTAATCGCCTTGTTCATTGACTTCTCCAGAGCTTTTGATACTTTATCTCATAGTAAATTAATTTCTTATCTTGAAAACATAGGTGTAAGAGGGCCAATGCGAAACTGGTTTATTAGTTATCTACAAAATAGACAAATCTTAGTCAAAATTGATAATAATTTCAGTGAATTTAAATGCAGTAAACCTGGAGTGCCACAAGGATCTATTTTAGGTCCTATTCTTTATCTAATTTATGTTAATGAAATGGTGAATTGTTTATCAAACTGTCAAGCTTTCTTGTACGCTGATGATACCGTTCTATCAAGTGCCCATAAAAAATTGAGCATGGCCGCTTATAACATGCAATCAGATTTCAACGAAGTTTTAAAATGGACACATGATCAAAATTTTGTAATTAACTCAAGCAAAACAAAATTCATTCACATTTGCTCTCCCCTTAGTGATATAAAACTTGACCCAGTCAACATAATTTACCATTCGTATAATTGCTTACACGACTTATTTGAACTGAATCACTGTAATACTTGTGTTGACAAAATACAAAAGGTCGATACATATGTATATTTAGGAGTGACCATCGATGACCACTTCACCTGGAGGCCTCATATCGACACCTTGTGTAAGCGATTGAGGGCTTGTGCACTCCAACTATATCATTGGAAATATGTTTTACCATCATCTATAAACCGATTAATATACATAGCTTTGGCTGAGTCGCTGATATCGTATGGTCTTCTTGCTTGGGGAAACGCTTCTTCCGCCCATTTAAATAAAATTACAAGTCTGCAAAATAACATGATCACGTCAATAGCACCATTAGATATTAAATTAGAATATAATAATAATATTTCAGCCTTTTATCATCATTCTAAACTTCTACCTGTCCATAACCTTTTTCTATATAAATTCATTTTAAACTTCTATTATTCAAACAGATATAAAACATTTTATACTAAACCCATTACAACTAGATCAAGTAGTACAGTTATATATAATATTCCAAATTCCAATAATAAACATGGGAAGAGATAATTGCAGCATGCCATCCCAGTTATTTTTAATAAAGTTCCAGATAATTTATCGAATTTAACTAATATCAATATTCGGTTAAAAGAGGAATGAAAACCCGGTTACTTGATTCTATTGTTAGTAATCAGTTTCAAGATATCTTTGGTTAAAAAAAAGGGCACCTTTACGCTGTTAAGGAATGACTTGATAGTGTAAACGAGTCATTGATCATATCAGGTGTGTATATCTTATTGTGTATATTTTGCATCTTGGATTCATATTATTCATCTGCTAATCATTTTATTTTCGTAATCGTCTTATGTGAATTTATTTTTGAATTGTTAAATTTTCTTTTGCATTTAATCTACATGCATATTATAATTTACAAACATCAATATTTAATTTTACCTCTAGGTACGCAGATATAAAGTTTATATGATTTGATAAATCTATTCAATCCACAGATAAGCCTTCTTTCAGGCTTTGTGGGAAAAGTGAGCTTAAATTTGTATCATAAATGAGTGCCAATGAATAAAAATTAAAGAAAAAAACACATTATTATTATTATTTTTTTTATTATTATTATTACTGTGTGCATTATTAGTGGATGCATCTCGTCATACCATTATGGGAAGTGTTCAGGCTTACAACAAGCTACTTATTCTGGAAAAACTGTTGAGGGAAAGGCGCAGTGGCGCTGTGTTAAGTGCAGGGAAGAAAAGAAAGCGGGAACTCCCACGCTGGAGAATTCTTCTTCTGTATCTATTCGGTGATTCTGCTGAAAACTCGCAGAACTCAAACAAGACCAGCTTACTGGCTTCAAGTCCCTGAGCGAAGAATTCAAGAAACTAAAAGACGAGCTATCTTCGGAAATAAAAAGTCTTCGATCTTTGGTCGAAGCTCTACAAAAACAGTGCGCTGACAAAGACCAGGTAATCGAAAATTTAACAGTCCAATTAAACACTTTATACCAGTACGGTAGAAAGAGGAACTTGGAGATAGTCAATTTGGAAGAGAGAGACGGTGAAGTGGTTGAAGATCTAGTGCTTAGTCTTGCCGAGAAGCGAGACATTGAAGCATGGGTTCCTCGACTTCGAGAATTATTGTCCAATTCACTAGTAGAAAGAAACGTGACGAGTTTTTGTTCAAAAAGCGTGTGGAGGTGCCGAGATGCGTGGTGGTGCCAAGCAATAACCAATTCGGAAAGCTCAGGGTCTTTATAAACGAGAATTTAAATCTCTATTATGAGGAATTTTTCTGGAAAGCCAAGATTAGGGCTAAAGAAGTAGGGTTCAAGTTCGTGTGGTTGAACCGAGGAAGAATTCTCACGTGCGGTCATTAGATTGATCTTCTTTGCTGACCTCGACAAGCTTGTTACGTAAATCCCTGTTATTCTCTGTTGTCCTCTTATGTCACTCAATGTTATTATAGATAATGATAATTGTATTCGCTGTGAGTCCGACGACCTTCAAACATGGTACAATGATGTCAATGGCTTTTCCATACTTCACCTAAACATTCTTTCTTTACCAAAACATTGGGATGAGCTACTTGCTGTGCTAAACAATTTGATTGGAACTTTCGATATACTTGCTTTATGTAAAATTGGAATAGAAAAAGTTGAAGATAAATATTATTGGAATCATTATATTTCTTATTCAAAAACTCGTGAAGAAACAAACGGTGGAGGAATTTAGATTTTTGTCAGGGATGACATCAGATTTAATATTGTTAGTAATAGATTCAATAATTTCGAAGGGTTATGTGGAAATCTCGCTTCGAGTAATAATAAATCACTTTTTTTATTGGCTCTATACAGACCGCCAGCCTTGAGTAAAGCGAAATTCATCGAAGAATTAGATTCGTTTTTGTTCACTATCAAACATACTAACGCCATAATGATTGGTGATGCAAATATCAATTAAATGCAAACAGATGATTATATAGTTCAATCATACGAAAATATTTTTGCATTAAATGGCTTTGTCAAATCCATCATAGGAATAACTAGGTAAGAAATGAAAGGTGATAATTTGGTAGTATCTTGTCTTGACCATATTTTTATCCGGATTAGTGCTCATAAACACATAAACTCTGTGATTTATAAAACAAGAATATCCGATCATTATGTCGTAGGTGCAAGAGAGGGGAGGAGGAGGGGGGATTTGTCTTAGTATGGAAGTTAATGAAGACTGTTTTGGTAGGTTGGAGGGCAAGTTTGTTGTTGAGGCAGTAGTTGGACATGAGGGAGGTTTGCCGGTTTACGGTTTGAGTGAGTGAGGTGAAAGGGTTGGTTTCGGGTGTGGTGAGGAGGTGGTTGGTGTCATCGGCAAATTGAAAGAGGTGTCCTGCTTTGAGTAATTGAGAAAGGTCGTTAACGTAGAGGAGGAAGAGAAGAGGTGAGAGGACTGAGCCTTGCGGGACGCCGTTAACGATCTTTGAAAGGTTTTGAGATTGTGGGTGTGGGAATGGATGGGACCCTTTCCACTTGGGTTCGATTAGATAAGAAAGAGGCTATCCATTTATTGGCTACCCCTCGTATCCCAAGTGAGTTGAGTTTGGTGAGGAGGAGGAGGTGGTCTATGGTGTCGAAAGCTTTGGACAGGGCCGGCTCGTGATGTTTTTGCGCCCTGGGCGACATATGAGTGGATTTTATAAAATCTAGGAAGAAGCTTGAGACGATACGCGATCCTAGTTTGCCGATCGCGATGGTGATGGAAGGGGACAGGGGATATTAGTGGAGAAGAAAATGTCATATACGAACAGTGGTGCAAAGGGCCGTTGATGCGAAGCCGGAGACCCGCGGGGGGCAAGGGGGGAAGGCCCCTTCTAGCCCCGCAGGGATTTTTCTAAAAATTGCACCTCTTTTAATATGGTTTGACGTGTTTCAGATGAGATGTAGATGTCCAAATTAATTTTTTAATAGAACTAGAGATGTCTAACTGATATTTGCCAATCACAGGTACTGTTACTACAGAGTCCCATTCCCCGGGGTGCAAGGACTCAATTTTGAGCCCCTCAAACTAGGTGTGCATAGTGAAAGTGAATGCTTGTGAAGTAGGTATGAAGCCCCGCAGGGAATTTTTTTAAATGTTCTCTTTTTATGTACGACTATACAAGTTTTGAGAACAACACGAAATTTCTGGAAGTCATGGATTCTTTAGTGTGAACGCAACGTGGAAAACGTCCTAGATAGCGCTACTTCGCGCTAAACTACTGTGATCTTCTATTGATGTGGAGAGATTATTCAAATCGATAGTCGTCTATAATTGATATATAATTCAGGAACGTATTTTGCCATTAAAGCGCCAGTATATTTTTGCGCCCCTGGAAATGTTGCGCCCTGGGCGGCCGCCCAGGTCGCCCAGCCCACGGGCCGGCCCTGGCTTTGGATATCAAGGGCTGTGTGGAGGGTGGTTAGGAAGTTGAATATTGCAGTGGTGGTCGATTTGTTCTTTTGGAATCCATGCTGGCAGTCGGCAAGGGTGTTATGGTTTCCAAGGTAGGGGAGTAGACGGGCTAGCATAATTTTTTCGAATAATTTGGAAAAAGAGGATAGGAGAGAAATGGGTCGGTAGTTGTGAAGAAATATGCCACCCTAAGCAGCCGCTTACGTCGCCAACGCCTAGACCCGAGCCTGACGGTCATGCTTTGGTGTATTGGCCACGTCTATTTGTGTCCATGGAGATAGTCCGTTTGGCATAGTTCAGGACATCCCGATACTATCTCACGTGTTGTAATGTGTTGTTATTATTATTATCATTATTATTTTTAAAAAAATGAAAGAAAAAAATATATATAAATAATAACAAGAATGGTAGAAGACGGTTGCTGGTATATGCCAGTTCAGACTTGAAGGAATTCGAAATGAGGAATATAATATAATTTCCATGTGATCGACATTGTGAACTTGATACGAAATATTTGGTCAATATAAGCTGCGGATGAAAAGTCAAGTCCAATGAAAAATAAGGACTTATACAATAAAATAAATCACATCGTTCGTTAATTACATCACGTAAGACTAAATGAGAAACTACCATCTAACCCCAATTGTCTTACTTATTAAATGGTAGCCTATACTATACATAATAATTGTTGCAACATTGTAATTACAATACAGTAATTATTACCAGTAACTCTGGGAAGATGTATTCTTCAGTTGAAGGACCGAAATAATCGTCAAGGAAACTGATACAAAAGATGAAGATACTGAAATGATTACTAGTGTATAGACAGTGTTGATTTTTCAACAATTACACCATAATTATAACTGATGAATCAAGACTCTTGTTTGCATAAAATAGTGTAATCCAAGTCACGAAGAATGACAGCCTATGTAGCTGAACTGAGAAAATGGACTTGTGCTTCATTACACGTCCAATGCAATATTTGTTGGAATCTGTGTATTGGTATGGACCTCAGACCTCGGATCTGGGAATTGGTCTGTTAGTTCTGGATCCTGATCAATACCCTAGAGGATCCAAATCTCAATCCGTCGACATAATCAAACTTATTTGTTGGAAAAAATAAAATGTCTACGACAACAATTTCAGTTTTAAGTTACCTAAATTTAATTGTGATAAAATAATGTGTCATGAAATACAATAACAATGAAATTAAAACAATACTATTATAAATAAAGATAATATAGTCATTGTTTTTGCAGTTATCTAAGAATACTACAACTAGTACGCATCAATAATTTCTAAAATACTAGCATATGTTCCTGAAATCAAAGCACATAATGCAATAAAGATGATGAATACGTTTTTCAAGAACCGCAAGTCAAATTTGCCGTCGTAGTAAGCTACGATTTCAATAATCGCCGGGCACATGAGGCCTAGGTTTGAGAAACACACGGCGCCGACAAGGGAGATCAAGGGTCCCAGATTAGGAACGGCCATCGCAACGCCAACTGGAAAACAAAAACAACATCAGGAAGGGGTCCTTATTGATTCAGATGACCACTTTTCAGTATATATCACATAAATATAAAATATTGTTACGATGTCTCGGATGTATCGGTGTTCGGTTTGTGAGGCTACCTGACTGTATAGGCGGTGACACATCGAGAAGTTAGGGTAGTCTGTACCGGGGTCGGGAGTTGAACTCAGGACTCGGTCGAGTAAAGACCTAGCTCTTGATTTGTATGGATACAGTTTCAATTTCATAATAAATAAGTTGTATACATTTTTTAAAAAATATGGTCTGAATTGTTCTGCCTGATTGTTCAAATCTCCTTTATACCGTTCATGGTCGCAGAGCATGGTTCAGTGTGTTTCATATAGAACAAGATAAGCGTGTAATTTTTCCGTGTGATACGCGTGTTTTTTTTTATTGAGAAGATAGAATGGAAAGATCAACATAAGAGATGACGCAGGCGATTGCGTCTCTGAACATTGCAATAAGTAACACGTTGGGTCGCGTCGAGACGCTCAAGTCCGACGCACGGACGGTGATATCTCACAATTTGAATGGAATTTAATTCTCCCCGCTTTCCTATTTTTTCCTTCCCGTGCATTCATTTGTTTCATTGGTGGTCGAGAGATCGATTCTCGCTAGGCGAGGGGGTCCGCGGCTAAGGAGTAACAGCTGTGAGAGATTGAGTCAAGGGCAGTAGCATTGGGGTGGTCGAGACGAGTGGTTCACCTGTGACGAGTTGTTTGACTTATAAGTTTTTTATTTCCATTAATTGCACATTACAATATATGACACAGTGTGAACACATATGACAGGTATGAGCACATACCCTTAAGGATATATACCATTAACGGTGTATGGAAAGGTTTTTCACCATATATAACTTATTAAAAAGTAAGTTAACAATATAATACAATTAGTGTATCGTATTGGTAGGATAGACTATACGTTCGGGCAGAATATACGCCCAAAGTGTTGCGAGTGCGATTAGGTTACGAAGTTTTGATGAAACAGTGATTGTGTTCAGTTTGATTAGTTTCTGTCTGCGTGAGATATTTACTACGTAGCCGCCGGACCCCTTGGCCCCCAAGAAGAGTCCAGAAGAATCGAGACGCTGGACAGGCGACACGAGGCGATAAGTTACCATTTACGGCATAATAACATAAAATAAATTTCATTAAATAATAAAATTAATATAAAAATAATAAAATTCATTATACTAGCCGTAGCCCCGCGTTTAAAACGCGGGGTCTCTCTCTGTTGTTACTATACTTCCCACTACTATTGTTATAACTGTCGCACTGCATATACCTTGAACGCACAGCATCACTACGCACTAACCCAATTACGCGTAAATTCCTTCGCACCTTCCGTTCTCCTCCAGAATGTCTTGGACCGTTCGGAAACGGTTGAGAACAGACAGAAAGCTGCCCCCCGCCGTTCGTTACTAAATACTGAGTGAATGTAGTTACCCATCAAATGTTTACCATGTTACATATCGAATATTCTCGTATAGTAGGTCCCACCCAAATGGAATTGTCCAGAACTTCTACGCATGCACTTTTCCCTTGCCCACACCAAGCATCTTTCGACAGCCACGTGTTCATCTTCAAGCGAAGTGTGAAGTGATTTACGCACAACAAAGTGTCAATGATCACACTCATCATGATCACAATGATCAGGGCGGTGCGCCTCCCTCCTCTCCCTCCCTTCTCCGCCCGTCATCCATGTCTCCCTCACCTCCCCCCCCCCCACCTCCCTGCCCCGCGAATACCACAATCCTTACAGACAGACAGACAGACACGCTTAGCCTTTTATATAGATAATACTTTGTTCTCAGTATTAGTTATTCTCGAGTCCCTCAAGACAGTTGAGGTCGTGTAAATAATTTGTAGAAACGTTAACTTTACATACGCCAGCGTATGAGTCATTGTAGAGGTATTTTCTACGCACTTGCCATTTTTTTGGCCAACGAGCATGACTAGCATACCACTGTATTATAGTTGGGTTATTATTATGTTTTGAGCCTAAGGTATTCAATTCATATTTTGTATCAATAGTAACTCACTTAATATTATTTTTACGTTATCTTACTTGACGCATTTGGGTCAGGTGGTTTGTAACCAGTCAGATTATTTTCTACTTTGGTATATCTTGGCTTTCTGTAATCTGACATTTATAGGCCTATCCTTTGTTATGCGATTTGTTATGCATAATGTTTACTATATTACACGATGTATTTAGGCCTATCCTAGTACTTGGTTCCTAGAACCAATGGTTTACAGTCTTGAAGGTTATTTTTGTTATTGTTACTTTTTTATTTATATCGGAGTTGATCTTTTGAATTATATATTTTCAAGTCAATTTATGCTGATTGTAGACTATTCTTTTCAATCAACCCAATGCACACGCCCTAGAACTATTCGTAGTTATATTCTAGATTCAGGCCACTCCAACTACGTGGCGCCAAAACCTTACCCCAAACCTTGCCCAACCTTATTCGATTACTTATATTGAGAAGTCCGGACTTGGAATATTACCCGTTTATATGCCAGACCCACCCCTAGCTACCAAGAGGAGCCTAGCCGGATGAGGCAGAAGAGTCGAAGAGGAAGGAGCTTAGGATTCTTACAAATGATAGAAAAGCTCGAGATCACCTAGCATTGGTTCCGGGCTGCGATGGACGGGACGGGAGGTCGGTGATCGATGTTTTGTCGCAAGCGGATGCGCTGATAGAGATGCAATTATGCGAAGAACAACAATCTTTTGTGTCACTATTCTTGAAATGCCGTGAAGAATTAGCCCAGTGGTGGCGCAGGAATGTGCGCCAAGCAATGACGTGGCCTCACGTCACATATTTACTAAACCCTATCCACGTGGAAGCATTGAAAGCGGAATTGATCCACCGTTATCAATATCCCTATGAATCCCTACTAACGATTGAAGCATATTCAAAAGTTCTTGACCAGAGCAATGTACCTGAAACCCAACTCACGATCGAGTATTATCATGGCCCATACCAATCCTGCCACATTCTCCCTTCTTCGTTATGGACGCCCACCTAACAGTATTGAAGAGCTATTGAGACTAGCTGCCGACGTCGACGGCGCCCATCTGCGGAATCAACAGTACGAGCGCGCGATGGGAGCGGAGTACAGCGTAGGAGCCCAGCAGGCCACTTCACGAGAGAGAGCGAACGACCCCCATCAACATCAAACTCGGCAACAGAGTGAACAGGCAGATCCACGAACGCGCCCGCCCCCTACGCCACCTAGGTGTTACGGATGTGGATTGTTAGGTCACGTCCGGGCCCAGTGCAGAGGCACATAGCAATCAAGAGAAGCCAAAATACGAATAGAAAATAACAACGTGAAAACCTCACACGGCTCTTGGGTCATAAAACACGAATAGAGACGCCCACCTGCGCTCGCTAGCCGTTGAGTTTGCCGTGACCCCCACAAGTTCACCTAATGAGAAGGTGACGCGCCCTATTGTTTTGCCATTCGTTGAAATATCAATGAACAAAGTCACTACTTCGGCCCTGATCGACACAGGAGCTATCATCTCTATCGTCTCTGCAAGGTATTTATCGAATATGTCTTCTTTAACCAAACCTCCGCGCAGGGAACCATCTCCCTGCACACTATAGGCCTATATGTGCGCTAATGGGACATCTATGACCTCCCATGAAACTGTGAATGTCAGTATCAGATTAGGTAATCTCGGTTGGGTGCACAAGTGTCATGTGTTTCCAAACATACCCACGGACGTCATACTCGGTAGAGATTTTCAAGATCGCACAAATATGATAATTGATTCTGAATAATGTTCAATATGTTTACCCTGCTCCCCGACCGACAAATTCTCGTTCAATGACAAGTCCACTATATCTGTACCCATTCGTTTACAAACATACTTCACCGATATCTTACCTGAAGAATTTCGAGAAATATTGGATGAATTCCCCGACGTTATTACGTCACGTCTAGGTAAAACTAGGCTGTTGGAATACGAGATTATCACCGTCGACGATATTCCGATCCGGCCCCCCCTACCACAATTGAAAAAATTGAAAGAGCAAATAGACAAGCTGCTAAGAGATAGGATCATCTAGAGACCACCTCGCCCTACAGCAACCCGCATTCTTGGTGTCAAAACCAAGATCAGAAAAACAACGCTTCAGCATAGATTACCGACGCCTGAACGAAAAAGTGATTACGGAGAACTTTCCGATGCCAAAATAGAGAGCGCTTTCCAACATCTTAACGCCGCCTACCATCAAGTACCTCTCGACCAAAGTTCAAGAAATAAGACATCATTTCAACGCCCCAGGGACAATACGAATATAAATTACTTCCCTTCGGTCTCCCCGTCTCAGGTTCAGTTTTTTGTAGGCTGATAGACGCTGTTCTCGGTGATAAAAAATATCAGTTCGTTTATCCGTACGTCGACAATATCTGTGTCTTCTCAAAACCTCCACACGAACATAAAACCCACGTGAAGGAAGCACTGACCCGACTCCGTCAAGCCGGGTTAACGATTAACCCAGAGAAAATGTCCCTAGCCAGAACATCAGTTCTGGCTCGCGTCACGTAATTCTGGGTCACGTAATATCCGAAAGAGGCCTAACAGCAGATCCCGATGAAGTTGAAGCTATCGTCAACATGCCCTCGCCTACCGATATCTCTGCCCTGAGCCGATTGTCAGGCATGGTCAGTTTCTATAGTCGGTTCCGAGTCGGTTCATACCGAATCACTCGTGCCTCACCTTACCTCTCAATAGACTGAAATGAAAAAATATTCCATCTATTTGGGGCTAAGAAGAACAAACATCATTCGAAGCACTCAAAAACGCCTTATTAACACACCCAGTCTTGTATTTCCCCGATTTTGACACCGAATTCATCCTGTCAGTAGATGCCAGCAACGCTGGCCTTGGCGCCGTGCTACAACAAACCATAAAGGGCGAGCGCGTGCCCATAGCATACGCTAGCCGCACTTTGAACCCCGCCGAAACTCGCTACAGTGTGTACGAGCTAGAATCCCTGGGCGCTGTCTATGCAGTAGAAAAGTTCCAATCTTATCTGGAATCAAGGGCCTTCATGTTAGAAACTGACAAGGCGGCGTTTCATGGCTAATAAGCTCTCCCCAACGCCCTGACAAGTTGGCGCGGTGGATAATGCGTTTGGCTCGGCGAGAACAACCCCGTATACCGGACACTCTCAGTCGCCTCTCCTCCAACGATACCAGTAAGACCCAGTTGAGATGCAACGCATTATTACAGTTCCCCACTTTACTCAATTTCTCAGTTCAAGAACAAGCGGCTGACCCGCAATTTTCTAACATAATTCGCGATTTACGTGACAATCGTCAGGACGCAGGCTATTCGCTGTCGGGAGATACATTATTTTCAAACATGACAACGACTGTACTAGAAGAGTTGTCCTCCCTGATGACCTCAAACAAGTAATAATTAAATTTTTCCACGACTTCATAATGTAGATTGAAGGGATACTATTATTGGCCGACTATGCGCCGCGATGTTTTTAGCTACGTCAAGACGTGTCATACCTGTCAGACAACCAAACCTAAAAACACAAACACTGATCTAGTCCACCCCAGCATCGAGAAGCGGCGAAACACTGTACGTAGATTATTTCGTACCTCCATATTCTAGTGACAATAGACGCCTATTCTAAATGGGTGGAAATGTTTCCTGTTAGACGATTAACGGCCTCGAAAACAAGTGATTTGCTAATATCCGAAATATACCGAAGATGCGGCCCCCTGAACGCTTGGTATCAGATAACGCCTCGTTATTTCTTTCGAACAAGTTTAGAGAGTCGTGTCTCACATGGGGCGTCGATCACATTAGAACCACAAGTTACCACCCCCAGGCTAACGCCGTCGAACGCCTTAACCGAAATCGAAAATATGCCCTCTCGATGTACATCAAACAGGACCATACGCAATGAGATTCATTTTTACCCTTCCTAATGTAGGCCTATGCCTCCAATTCTACGATTCATGAGAGTGAGACCACCTTACAGACCCCTGCTATTTTGTTCCTTTCGCGAGAACTTTCGAAACCCTTACGTAACGCATGGAACATCGACGCCCTCCTCCAAGGTGACGCCGCCGTCGGCGGTGGGCCCACCCTCCAAGACATCAACGCGGCGGCTACTGCGGCAACACACCTAGCCCATAGACGAGCACAAAAACATTACAATCGACGTCGTCGCCCTCATGCATTCCAAGTAGGCCAGATCGTTTTAATCCGAGCTCATCCTTTGAGTGATGGTAGCACCAATACAACCAGTACATTGTGTGCAATGTGGTCCGAGCCCATGCTATTACTCGCCTTGCCTCCCCAGTCAATATCGAGTGAAGAAGTGTGAAAACAGGGCGAGCTGAAAGTGCTCACGTTTCTACGCCACAGTGTAAGCACTACTTGTTTCGTTCTTGTTTTCGGACGTTACCGTCATCATATACTTCACCGTTCGGTTGGCTTTGACATGTTGAGTGTCGATCAATTTCAATGTATTTCTGTAATTTTGTATGACCTAATGGCATCTCGTTTTAGCAGTGTATTTAGTAATGACTGCAATTTTTTACCTTCCGTATTATTATTCTCCTTCACGAGGTTGTATTTCTTTGGTTACCCTTGGAACTGTTCCCCCAACTCTCTGAATGTTTGACCTCATAGAAAGTTGACTCGTTTCGTTTCCTTCATTATTTACTCTACTATTACTGTGTTGTTGTTTTTTTGACAAATTGTTTACCCTCCCAAGGGAAGGAAATTGTTACGATGTCTCGGATGTATCAATGTTCGGTTTGTGAGGCTACCTGACTGTATAGGCGGTGACACATCGAGAAGTTAGGGTAGTCTGTACCGGGGTCGGGAGTTGAACTCAGGACTCGGTCGAGTAAAGACCTAGCTCTTGATTTGTATGGATACAGTTTCAATTTCGTTATAAATAAGTTGTATAAGTAAAGTCTGAATTGTTCTGCCTGACTATCAAACCTCCTTTACGTTTCAATATATATATAAAGGTATGCATGCTTCCATGCGCTATCAAATCATTAATAATAATATTTTCAGACACACTTGTTTTGTTTTCATAAATCAATTTTACTCATGTGAAATTTCAACCTGTTTACACCAGTCATTATCATAAAGAGTGAACTTAAAAACCTCTCAATAAGTTCATATCGTTGTCAAGATATTGTATCAAGAGTTTTCTCAATTGAGTTTATTCTCTCTGAAAATGACTGGTGTAAACACACTGGAACGTCAGCAGAGAAATTCAAATCATCCACCAAAACATGCTTCCGAAAATCTTTATATCAATTATATATATATATATATATATATATATATATATATATATTTGAGATGAAGATAATATATTTTGCCTTCCCTTTCATTCGAATATTTTCCTTATAGTACGTGCTTTCTGCTTTGCTCATCTTACAATTACATAATAGTGGTGGTTAATCATCGCACAGTAATAATTTGAAGCTCGAAATCTCTAGGAGAACCACTGATTATTTGCTTATACAGTATCTATGTTTTTGGGGGGCATACGATTTAGTGGGTAACAAAATACTTATGATTTGTCGGAGGTTCAAACCAATTCCTCAGACACTATGGAGATATAACAATACACAACAATATAGTATTTACGCTGACCAAATACTTCCATTGGCTTGACCACCTAGAATGAAAACAGTATACATCTACAATTGAATAGACTAAATTACCTGTCAAAGTGACGACGATAATTCGGAATGAGTTTTGTACCGTGTTGCTCCATTTATCACTGATTTTATCCTTCAGCATGCCCCACACAATGTCTGTGGGTACGAAGAACTGTAGCCCGTACGTGAACAAAATAGCAATGGCCATCAGTATCTTCACTACTTGCGACAAACTGAGAACAAACAAACAAATACTGTTATACCTAAGGAATACGTGATTACGCATACGTTTTTGTGTCAGTTGCCACTTGAAAGGTGAAGAAAAAGTTCATTGTTTGTGAATAAAAATTCGGTTTTTCTACTGTATAGTTAAATATTAGATCGCTTTTTAGTGGATGCTAGCTGCCAAAATGTGGTTTTACGACTGAAGTCATGAATGCTATCAAGTCTGCGCTGTATATAATATAGATCTTCGGTAAATTAGTTAAAAAATGAAAAATATTATCAAGATTGAGGATTAAATGAAGCGTATAGTCAACATGCATGATGAAATGGAGATATAAACATATGTAGCGATGGTATGCTATGAAAATCTCTGAAGGACGAATTTACCACCTATTTTTGAATAATACACAAAACCCCATCAAATAAAACTACATACTCGGGGCCTGTCGAGCTACATATTCGAACACAATGCATGGGGGACCATGTTGAGAATAACTATGATTGAACTAAATCAACACATGATGTTTCTTGTTACTTATGCTCATATGTAATACACATAGATATATTGCGAATGCACCCCGACGTTGCCGCCAGAGATGTTTTCGATTTTGTCCGACTTTTTGAAAATGATTATATATATATATATATATATATATATATATATATATATATATATATATATATATACATATATATATTCACATTTCATATATACTGTCTGGGACTGAGACGGAGCTTATCAAACTTGATTGAATCGAAATGGTGTGTTACATAGAATGGGAAAGGAGTGGAAGTTCGGATGTTGTCGAGGAATTAGAGAGCAATTAGACAACTAATTAAAGCAATGCTGAAGAAACAGCAATACTAGACACCACGAGTTCAAGAATACCATCTCCGAATTGGTGGTGATAGCACCCACTAAGTCTTACCATTCTACACATTCGTGTAAAAGACGATTCAATTAAATGATGTTTAATGTTAGAATGAATAAATAATTATCAAAACGAAAATGAAAATTTTGAATTCTCTAATCATAGCAACGAATTTTCCATGTTTAGTTTGTCAAATGAAAATGTCTCTACTCACACTTCGTCAATTGGTAGATTGAGCGTGATGCTACCCTCTGTCTCTTCTCCGTATTTCAGATATCCAAAGAACCCAATGACCGCATAGAGTGTGACCACAACGCTCATGGCAATGTTCAGTACTCCGGGGCAACCGATGAAATGGCCTGGGTTCTTCATACTGTTCTCGAGCGGCATCACCTGCAACAGCATTCGTTCAAATATCGGTTGCAATTCCAACACGAGCATTTCGAAACAATTACAAATCGATTCTGGACTTCTGTTTTTGGTTGCCAGCAATTATTGGCAAATTGTTTCACATTTCAAGTTCAAAAACCATACTCACAGAAACATATTCCATCAGTTGAGAATATTTAAACCTAAAGTAGATGCCATATTGTCGAGCTTTAGTGAATCGAACTGAATTTTCATCTCGATATTTGTCATATCACCAATATAGTTAGGTCAAAGCATTCTGAATATTGAATGGCAATATTTAATGTTACTCTCTCGGTGAACGTTCTCAGGTTGTCTAATGTCAAGAGAACTCAGCCAGAGTGTAGACTAGAATCGAACTTGATTACTTTCACATTCAGGTTTGGAATTGGAATCCTATTCTATAGAATGATTATTATAAATGTTGAAAATATAGGTTTATGAGACCACAATAAATTGCTCTTTCTACATTATAAATATATATATTGCATGATATACATTTCAATATATAAGTATATTGGGTTCATAGTAATATTTATATACCGATACTTCAAAAATTGTCTCGAAATAATTCAGTTGAGTATTTAAAAATTACTTCAGGATGAAAACAGTATTTTTTTGTAATGATGAGTTCTAGTTATATGTTATTCAGAAAAAACTGAAAATCTCAGATGTATTTTTTTTCTCCAGCACCATTATATTTAAGCTTATTGTGTTACATATCGTTATGGCAAGTATCTCTTCAGATTAAGTCACAAATGTGTTCAATGTTTGTATCACGTCTCGTTGATGAGACAATAGATAAGAAGCCAAGCACGCGCGTGGCGTCCCGGACAATTGTGGACGCCGCTAATATCTGCCGTTATGTGCTCAAGTCTTAAGGCCCATTCACGAACTTGAACTTATTCCTTCAACTTGAGGCTGTAAACTTACTGAAATGTTACCTCATTCACGACACTATTCCTACGTCTAATTTCAACCAGTTAAAACATCTCTTTCAATCAGCTGTCACTTGAGCACAACATAACCTAAAAGTTGTGTCCCACAAGTCTAATAGGAGCTTTTAATAATTTTCCCACAGTTTGTGATATGTAATATAAGAAATTATAGAATTATCCCAGTATGTACAATGTCTAAATTCATTTACACA
Source organism: Brachyptera putata (assembly GCA_907164805.1). NCBI lineage: Eukaryota > Metazoa > Arthropoda > Insecta > Plecoptera > Taeniopterygidae > Brachyptera > Brachyptera putata. The sequence goes on from OU015463.1 coordinate 2,523,456, forward strand.
TCATTCAGTCTTGTTCTCAATGTTGTTATTAGTTGTCAACAAACAATAGGTTAGACACATCCTGACAAAATGGCGGTAAACCGTATGTTTGAACTATGCGCTGATTGGTCGATTCCTACGTTTGTGAGTTTGGAGTTCTCAAACTTCGACGTTACTACTACTAAGTTCAATGTTGTCGTGAACAGTAACGAGAAATACCGAATGACAAACAATTTGTAAGTTCCTAAGTTGACGGTTAAGTTTAATCGTGAATGGGCCCTTACCACACCGATGCCCTCCATGGCGAAGATGACCGTGCTGAAGAAGAGGGGGATCTGGCCGGCGGAGGCGATCATCTTCCTCTCGCTCAGGGGCGGCAAGTCTTGGAACATGTAGTACAGCGTGATGGAGAAGCCGACCACAATGAAGATGTTGGCCATGATCGAGAAGGGGACCAAGTGCTTCAGACTTCTGATCAAACTGATCCCGATCAATGGCAACAGGAAGATGAGCATGTAAATCCGGATATCCAAGATGGTGTCTGGATAGTAATGATCAAACACCTGGAAATAAATTGGTGATTCAAGTCAAGGTTGAGCATTTGCTATTATAACCATGTTATGTATGTTCCTTATTTTGATAACAAGAAATGGTAAATGGTTTACACAAAATATGTTGAACGGATTGAATTAGCAGAACTAATATAATGATAAAATTCAGTTCAATGAAGATCGAATGAATTATATTACTCAAGGTAGGCCTACTGTTCTCGATATTCTACCAATTTCATCCAAAATCTTGCATCAAAATGGTATTAAAATATAGAATAATTCATACACTACATTTCATAATTGGTGAAACAATACAAATCAAGCTAGCCCCCCAGCCGCCCCGGTGGCTAAGTCAATTATCGCTAGCGGTAATGACTGAAGTCACCGTTGGGCGTGGGTTCGAGTCCCGCATAAGGCATGGGTTTTTGTAAATGTCCTCTCACCTATCATCACTTCATCGTTTTATTATACCCCGCTCATTCTAACCCCCGTATAACCTAGCTGTTGGTGGGGTCGTTAAGCAGCATTACAAACAAATCAAGCTATTCTGAACATACGACGTATTTCATCATTCTTGAAACACATCCCGGTACAGATCAAGGCATGCAGCCACCTACATCTTACAACTGTCACACCCTTTAGAAAGTGCTTTATTACAAATCGTGCTGCGATCAGTTCTATAGAATGAATTAAGAAATACTCTAAATTTGGTAAATATAATATAGATGGGCTGATATAGGCTGCACTTGAAAAATAATGTATTCAATGTAATAATGAGTCATTGTACATAATTCATAAGTTTACTTGATTATGATCCAAGATGTCGTTCAGCTACACATTTAAAATAAAATGTTAATTCCATTTCATTTGATGTTTCTATATAATTATCCTGCATTGATGATAGTACTTTGTGGGATAGAATATCATCATGAACTTTTGTTACGATTTAATTACATATTACATACATCACGTAATTATTACACACACACATATATATATATATATATATATATATATATATATATATATATATATATATATATATATATATATATATATATATATATGTGTATAAACACATACCTGTTTGAACGATTCCGATATGAAGACCACATAAACACAAGCTGCGCTGTAGTATGTCGCAATCAACGATCCATTCACGAAATTCCTGTCAACAGATTTACATTTTCATCTCGAATTAATAAAATGATTAGGGTTGAAGCATATCTCGGAATTCGGAATCACGCATGGCTGACTTACTGAATGTAGATTCAGCCATTCTAAAATGTACACTCATCACCCTTTACTAGTGGACCTTGACATGCATACCTATATGGGCTGCAGAGTGATTCGAGCGAGCGAGGCAGAGACAGCTGATTTACATATCGTTTATCGCCAATTGAGATGATAAATGCTGTAGGGTAGTGGAGTGAGAGAGAAATAAAATACGTGTAAATAGGCTGTGCGTAGAGCTAGGTTAAGAGAGAGAGTTGAAATTTGTTAGCAAAGTTTTGCTGAGATTGGATTAGTTTGGATGAACTATTTGAGAGGTTAAGGAGAAGGGGAAAGTGTCAATCCCAGTTTTAAGGAGGATAGTATTATATATGAATATTTAATGTATCATTCAATTGTGTGTATGTATGTATATATATATATATATATATATATATATATATATATAAAAAAAAGGGGCGTCGGAACACTTTAAAAGTTGGGGGGGGGGGGGGGGGAAGCTCAACAATTGCGACCCGCGGAGTAAGGAGGTATGGGGTGCCACGTACATATACAATAACATTCAAGTATTTTTCAGGACAGAAGAAAAAATACTGAAAATACCAAGATGAGGGGAGGGGGGCGATCTCACTTTGTAAAAGAAAATGCCATATAAGAACAGTTATGCAAAGGCCAGTTAACGCGAAGTCTACGACCCGCGGGGAGCAAGGGGGGAAGGACCCCTTTTGGCCCTGCAGGGAATTTTTTTGAATCATCCCTTTTTTAACATGATTTAACGTGTTTCAGATAAGATTTAGATGACAAAATCAATTGTTTTGAAGAATTAGAGGTGCTCAACTGTTATTTGCCAATCATAGTTATTGTATAACTGCAGGGTCGTTCTGGCTCATTTTAGCGCCACTAGCAAGGACTCAATTGTGAGTCCCAAAAACTGTATGTGCATAGTGAAAGTGAATGCAAGTGAGGGAGGAATCAAGCCCCGAAGGGAAATTTTCGATTTTTTTTTTGAATACGATCCAACGGGTTTGGTAACTACACGACATTTCTGGAATTCATGAATTCTTCAGTGTGGTGAAGAAGCTAGTTTTGCTGAATGGCTGTTCCAAGAAATTAAAACCCTGAATAATCTATCATTCGATAACAATGCTGTTTGAATGATGAAATTTACTTCATCCAATAATGCATGAGTAAAAGAGAATATGGTTATAGAATATTATCATTAATAGAATGCTACAAATGTGCGCCGTTAGCGCTCCTTAAATTTGACGCCCCTGGCAGTCGCGCTCTTTGCCCACCCCTAGGAACGACCCTTATTGGAAGTTCTCTTTTTCCATTTCACTTTATTGTCATCGTTACGACTGCTATCATTTTAGAAATTTACAAAAATTGTGATGAATAATTTACATCTCGAAGAAACATAGTGTTGTTTGTTGATTTCTACTAACTCATAAACCACGTACAAGAGCTGTCATTTGAAACAGTACATCAAATTTCTTCAAATTACACCTTTTTTCAGTATGGTTCAACGTGTTTCAGATGAGATTCAGAAACCAACATCAATTTTCTCCTAGAACTGAAGGTGCCCATCTGATAATTGATTTCCTATGCAATGTGAAATATGAATCTATGTACGATATTATCCATATATATATATACATCTTTCCTTCCTTCTCTTTCTTATTTTTCCGTTCTTTCCTTCTCTCTTCCTTTTTTTCGTCTTTGCTATTTCTCGTATTTCAAATTGTGTCTTGCAATACCTTTTTCTTGCCCTCCCCCCCGGTTCCGACGCCAGTATATATATATATATATATATATATATATATATATATATATATATATATATATATATATATATATATATATATATATATATATATATATATATATATATATATATATATATATATATATATATATATGTATATATTTATGTTTATGTATTTATATTTTCATTCATATTCATACATATGTTCATTCGGAAGTATAATTTGTATTGAATAAAACAGTGTAGTGTTATATTTGGATGATGATGATGATGAACAAGTGAGTGTAAAACTGAGTTAGCCAGTGCTGCAGGTTTCTCGATGTAGAAGTAGTAGGCTTCTAGTTGTTAGTTTGAAATGTCAGCCCCGAAGAAAGACTACCGAAAGGCTTCGAACGACTACCTGCTGGAAACCTAATCACACCCTTCAATAATGAAAGGCCTATACAATGGAATTGAATGCAAATCTTCCAATTGTATGCCAGTACTTGATATACTTGCATTGACGAGCGCTAGATGTTGTTGCTTATCACCGTTATATCCATTCAATCAACTGGTGTATTCTGAGGGCCAATGTTTTGTCAGCACATGAATGACGAAACACAACTAAATCTTTCAGAAGCGTAAATATGTTCGAAGTTGATAATCACTCTAGAAATACCAATAATTTGGTTGTTAGACCACATTTAACCCTTGACAATACAAGTATACTTATTAGCAAGCAACATACTGGCGTTTCTGGCCAAATGGCTCACGTGATGATGATCATACATTCGACACGACATTTTCACAAAAAGAGTAGTACAGTTAATAATAATAATAATAATAATAATAATAATAATAATAATAATAATTTTTTTATTCACCCCAATTGAATTACATCGGTAATATTGGACATGTCGGTTGCGGTATACAAGTGAAAGTAAAATATATACATACATACATTGTTATATAATGAATAATAAAGATGAACATGAAACTTTTATCAAGAATAAAAGATGACATAAAAGATGGTATACAACGCATTAAAAGTTGAATTAAAAATGGCATTTAAAGTTAGTCAGTGTCATTAAAGAATTCCTCAAAAATATAAAAACATTTTTTAATGAGCCATGCTTTCAGGGCACTTTTAAATTTGATACCATTCAATTGCTTCAAAGGTGGAGGAAGGGCATTGAAAAACTTGTTTCCTGAATAAGTGAGTCCTTTCGAATACATTGTTGATCTATGGCTATTTACTTGTTCATTTTTAGTTCTAGTTTGTCGTTTAGCCTGATATGTAGTATTTATTTTATCCTCCATAGTCAATGATTTGTCGGTAACAAACAATATACAGTTAAAAATGTACATAGAATAGAAAGTCAGAATATTGAACTTGATAAAAAACGGTCTACAGGTATCCTTATAAAATACATCACTACATTGATCAAAACTGGCATTTGCTAGCATTCTCACAGCTTTTTTTTGTAGAGTAAAAACACATTCAGTTTTTGATGAGTGCCCCCACAGAATAATTCCTATAGAATAAGTTATATTTTTCTGAGATATTTTCGGACAATATCGAGACCAAATGATGGAATCAGAGTAGGCCTACTGAGAATTATTAATCCATTTCGAAAGAGAAAACAACCTTCTTATCACCACGCATGCTCATCCAACAAATTGCATCACCCAAAAACAACCACTTCTGAAGATGTGGTGGTTGGTGAATGTAGTAATTATGTCGTAAATGTAACTGATATGAAGACCTAATGTACGAGAAAACCGTCGCGTATATGGATTTTATTAATAAAAACTCAAAAGTTGAATATTAAACACATCCATGCCCGGGACGTGCAGTCAACAATGAGAAGTAAGGTGAGAACTAATGAACTATCCGCCTATCCTTGGATAAGATTAGTCGTCTATGCATGGTATCTACTGTTACACGCCAATGATTAGGGTCTTAGATGCATGTGAACCAGTATACACTTTCACTTGACCATACACGCATATCAAATATGCACCATCATCATTTTCATTATAAAATTATACAAATCAAGGAAGCTGATTTTAAATCCATCTCCTCAAGGGAGTGAAAGATTTTTCGGAACTTCAATGAATGCATGATAAGTAACTGGTATTTTCTAGTTTTCAAGAATGATATAGTTTCAAGTTTTCCATAGTCGAGACAAAGACATACCAGCGTCGTTTTCAACTTTGTTCTCAAAATATTTTTTTTGTACATCTCGATTCAGAAATTTGAAAAATGTACATAACGTTTTAACTTCAGGTGACTTCAGGTCAAGATTGGAATATGGAGAGAAAGATACTGGCAAATAATTGAACATCTAAGAATAAAATATTAAGCTGCGCATAACTTTGCATTCATTTATTCAATAGATGCCATCACGTATTTTAGGGCAACTGGGCAACTAACGCCGTCGATTGTCGAAGGGGATCAGGATTCCACGTTTCGCCTTATATAAATTATGATGAATTAATTTCAAGATTGTTTATAACATAATTGGAATTAACAACTTTTTGACATATATTTTTAGTTCGTTGTAAATTGTTGAGATTTTCAAGTAATAAGAAGTTGATTGAGAGTGAGTGGGACTATGTATATGTTAATCCAAAAAGGAATCTGAAATGTCTCAATTGTCACTAATATCATATCAACAGGGTCAATCAATTTAATGAGCATCAATAAATTAGAATCGTTCAGCAAATATTCGTCAGCTCTATTGAATTGTTCATGAGCCAATAAAATCAGGGTTTCGTCAGCGTAGGCCTACATATGAGTTTCACAATTATTCATATGTTTCAACATTTCATTGACGTAAATGAGATATAACATGGGTCCCAGAATGGATCCCTGAGCTACTCCTGCTTTGCTCGTCTTAGCTTCACTGAATTTGTCATCAACTTATACTACAAATGGCCCTCACTTGAGAACTTTTGAATCAACCAAGCATATGTTCTCTTATTCCTATGTTGTCCAACAATATGAATAATTTAGTGTGATTCTGCGTACCGAATGCTCTATAAAAATCGAAAAATCAATGAATGAAGACAGAATATGCATATTATTATTTAATTTGTGTGGAACGACTCCAGTGTTGAATTCAGAGATTTTGTTGCGGGGGAGCTTTTTTGTTTTCCGGGGGGGCAAGGGATACGTACACAAAATTGAGCATGATAACCTTAGGCCTATATATATACAAATTAAAATACGCACTTTTATAATTTTCAAGTCAGTTTATTATGAAACGATTATAGGCCTACTAATTCATAATAATGTGATAAGAGGTAATTACAATATAAGGTAGTGTACACTCGACTGATCCATATGACATTGACTCCACTCCAGCCACTTCTGATATTTGAGGTGTCACTAACCAGGATTCACGGGCAGAATGACAAATAACAATACAAATGAATAACATCTAGATTTTTTTCCCTTAGTAATAAATAGTAAATTCCTGATACTTTTTAATTTTCACAAATATTTTTAAAACCCAGAATACAAGTTTCTCAAAAAATACACTATAGTGCTTAATGTTCTTATCTCGGGGGGGCAAACGACGAGCCGCGGGGGGGTAAGCCCCCCCGCAGGTATGCCTGGATTCAACACTGAACGACTCCACTCTTGAAAGACAGATGACAGAGTTTAGTAATTACAGGACCACTATCTTCAGTTAGAAGAACAAAGTCAAGATTAGTTTTCGTATTATATCTTTGATTCGATCATCTGTTACAGGAAGCGTGCACCTGAATCATAATTAGCGATCAACACGATGTCACAAGTTAACACATAACACTCATGTTGAAATGCTCGTCTCCTCGTGAATGGAACAATTAACAAACCTATTTGCAATCGCCACACTTGAATATTCATTAACCACTTCACTCACTGGACATTTGTTCCTTCCCAATGAATACGTTCACAGTTTGCCACGTCTTTTTTTTCAACCCTTTGATTCTTGAATGGAACTCTGAAAAGATTCTATTTTGGCTTTCCGTATTTACTCACTTAGGCCTACTCTTCTACTTCGTTTCCACTTTTTGTGGCCGAGGTATTGATAATCAGTCCAGTTAGGCATCGCAAAAATCGGGAATGTGTTGCGTTAGGAATCGCATGAAATCGGAGTGAGTCGCTATGGGAATTGCCTGAGCTAGTACTGTAATGACACAAGTTTGGAATCGCACGAGTTGGGACGTCACCCAAAGAGACAAAATGTTTGTTTCTCATAATATCGTGACAAAATTGGCATAGTTTCCTTTATCGCGCTCCTCATTTTGTTGATTTGTTCCATTTATTCTAGTTCAGCCTCAGCAAGTCAGTAGCACTTGTATCAACTGGGAGTAGATTGATTCCGCTCGAAAATGAGGAGATAAAATGTTAATCTGTACGCGCTTTATTCTCCTTCAAATCTCTATCGATCTCTTTGTATTGTTTTAGTAATGTTTTATTCTCACAGAAACTAAAGTGACCTCCATGTGATTGGGTATAGTCATGTCTAGTATTCTACTTCAAATACGCATCAAATATAGTTTGGCACAACCCTGGTAAATACAGACAGAATAAGATCGGCTGGACAAACTTTTCTCTAATTTGGAACGTGACTTGAGGGTGAGTAAAGTGAACTGCTTAGAGGTTTTGTCACAACGAATTCGCAACAAAATACATTATCATGAATTTCACGTTTTCGTCTTTCGGTTTTCATGAAAATTCAAAATGTGAAATTTAACGAACCGAATGAATTCTCCATACACATAACAAAAGTTTCTAGCATAGTTTTGATTGTTCGCAATTTTGGATTGAAATATAGGATTAATTTTCAAAAGGAAGTGTTTCTCATGTCAAGCGTGAATTATAGTACATTCTCATCAGTATCATTATGTGTTGGGAACGAGCCTTTTCCAACCTATATAACTTCATAATGATGCTGCAGAGTGCAGAGTGTACCAAATACCTATCACGACCTCACTTGTGATGAATCTTTCAACAAAATAACCGAACTTGAACTTTTGCCCGTATCCATGCAGTACCTTTAAATGGGTCATAAATCATACAGTCCCACAGCATTATGAATAAATGAATGAGTTTCAGGGTTTCACGGCGAGTCGCCATCCAAGTCATTTAGTTCCGATCTACAGCATTATAAAAATGATTGAACAACTTCAATCAAATCCCTTTTATTACTTTCATGATACGACTATACGGATAACATTTACATTTAATACGGAAGACAATTAATAGAGATGAATCGTTTCTGAACAATTCAATCAAAATTGTAACTTGACACGTGTAAAGTTGTAAAAATTCTCCTCCTCCCCCCCCCCTCCTTCTCCACACTCATAAACTTAAAATCCTAACCGTGATAATTGTATGAGATCCTACAACTTACTTAGCTGCCTTTGAGTATCGGTGTAATTGCTTCGGTCCAGTTTTGAAAGCGACTTCTGCTGTTACGGCGTATCCCATCATTGGTATTTGAGCTCTTTTACACAGCACGTGGGACGTCCGTACCTACAACAATCGCTCACACTCAATATTTCCATTCTCAGATTCTTCAACTGGCAATACTATGTAGTACAATATGGGTATTTCAAGAAATTGCATTTGTATCGATTTTTTTGTGAGAATTCATTTGAATGAGAATAGTAGAGTTTTTTTCCTGAGCATCCCATACTGAAATCATGAGTATTGTTTCATATGTAGGTCTATTATATGTTTCATTATTATTCGGTATCTAAAGCTGGAACGACTTCCTCATAATCATAGAATTGCACTTTATTTGATGATTGCTGTGTACGTAGTTGACGTCATTTTGAAATATACCTTAGGCCTATACAATACATGCACATAATAATAACGATGTGTAGACAAAAGAGTGGTCGTGACACAGAGTGGTCTTGACAGAGTGGTCGTGACAGAGTGGTCGTGACAGAGTGGTTGTGACACAGAGTGGTCGTGACACAGAGTGGTCGTGACAGAGAGTGGTCGTGACACAGAGTGGTCGTGACAGAGTGGTCATGACAGAGTGGTCGTGACAGAGTGGTCGTGACAGAGTGGTCGTGACAGAGTGGTCGTGACACAGAGTGGTCGTGACAGAGTGGTCGTGACACAGAGTGGTCGTGACACAGAGTGGTCGTGACGAGGGGGGGGCAAAGGGGGCGGGGGGGTTAAAAGGGGGGGAAAAGGGGGACAGAGTGGTTCCCCGGGTCGGGGGTGTGAACCCAAAAGGGGGGGAAAAAATGCGTGGGGCCAGAGGGCGTCAGATGGGCTGACGGGTGGCGGGGAAAAGTGGTCGGACAGAGGCTGACGGGGTGTGCACATGGGGGTTTGTGCAGGTGGTCTGACAAAGTGGTCGTTTAAAGGGGGTCGTGACAGAGTGGTCGTGACAGAGGGGGACCAAAGTGGTCTGAACGAGTGTTTAAGGGGTCTGACAGAGTGGTCGTGAAGAGTGGTCGGCAAGGGGCGGAAAAATGGGGGGGGGCCCGGGCCCGAGTGGCTTTTACAGGTGGTCGTCAGAGGGGGGGGGGACACAGAGTTCTGACAGAGTGGTCGTCAGAGTGGTGTACAGAGTGGTCGTGACACAGGTGGTCGGACAGAGTGGTCGTGACCAGAGTGATCTTGAACAGAGGGTCTGACACGAGTGGTCGTACAGAGTGGTCGTGACACAGAGTGGTTGTGACAGAGTGGTCTTTACAGAGGTCTTGACAGAGGGTCTGACAGAGTGGTCGTTACAGAGTGGTCGGACAGATGGTCGGACAGAGTGGTCGTGAACAAAGTGGTCGTGACAAGAGTGTTTAAAGGGGTCTTTAGAGAGTGGTCGTGACAGAGTGGTCGTGACACAGAGTGGTCGTGACAAAGTGGTCGTGACACAGAGTGATCTTGACAGAGTGGTCGTGACAGAGTGGTCGTGACAGAGAGTGGTCGTGACAGAGTGGTCGTGACAGAGTGGGCGTGACAGAGTGGTCGTGACAGAGTGGTCGTGACACAAAGTGGTCGTGACACAGAGTGATCTTGACAGAGTGGTCGTGACACAGAGTGGTCGTGACAGAAATGGTCCCTGAAGAAGAGGTCGTGACAGAGTGGTCGTGACACAGAGAGGTCTTGACAGAGTGGTCGTGACACAGTGTGGTCGTGACAGAGTGGTCGTGACAGAGAGTGGTCGTTACAGAGTGGTCGTGACGAGGGGTCGGGGACAGAGTGGGCGTGACACAGAGTGTCTTGACAGAGTGGTTTGGAACAGAGTGGTCGTTTAAAGTGTGTCGACAGGTGTCTGACACGAGTGGTCGTGACAAGTGGTCTGACAGAGTGGTCGTGACACAGTGTGGTCGTGACAGAGTGGTCGTGACAGAGTGGTCGTGACAGAGTGGTCGTGACAGAGTGGGCGTGACAGAGTGGTCGTGACACAAGTGGTCTTGAACAGGTGGTCCCTGAAGAGTGGGCGTGACCAGGTGGTCGTGACCAGAGTGGTCGTGACCCCGATGGTCGTTGCAGAGTGGTCGTGAACCCGAGTGGTCGGCCCCAGTGGTCGTGACAGAGTGGTCGTGACAGAGTGGTCGTGACAGAGTGGTCGTGACAGAGTGGTCGTGACAGAGTGGTCGTGACAGAGTGGTCGTGACAGAGTGGTCGTGACAGAGTGGTCGTGACAGAGTGGTCGTGACACAGAGTGGTCGTGACAGAGTGGTCATGACACAGAGTGGTCGTGAGAGAGTGGTCGTGACACAGAGTGGTCGTGACAGAGTGGTCGTGACAGAGTGGTCATGACACAGAGTGGTCGTGACACAGAGTGGTCGTGAGAGAGTGGTCGTGACACAGAGTGGTCGTGAGAGAGTGGTCGTGACAGAGTGGTCGTGACAGTGGTCATGACACAAGGTAGAACAAGGTGTACAAGACTGGGAATCGCGGACGAGAAACCAGCAGTTGTAACGTATTTCATGTGTACAGGCCCATTCGCGGCCACCGAAACTTGAAATATCTTATTATCGATAAAAATTAGCTCAAAATTGTGAAGAATTTTATTTTATTCATGTCGATGTTATGATCGTGATTATTTCACAACGTTGATAGTTGTTGGAAGTTTGAAGTTGAAACTTGTTCCGAAATTTAGGAGAATATTTGGAGGAATTGATGAATTATTGCCATCAACTTTTTAGAGAATGTAATGTTCTAGTTATCAAATTGATTCAATTTAATTCAAGACAATGATCAAATGTGAACAACTGTTTCATTTTCTCTTCGGTTAGATGTATCATTTCGCTCAAAATTGTTGAACATTTCAACGTCGATCTTTCGAGGATTGCTCTACGACCCACGAAGTTGGAATTGTACTACCATGTATACAACTCACTGAACATGGTGCAGGGTATTCAGCTCACCAAATGCGTGCAAATACAAAAAAGTGATTTCTTTCTAAAATCGGAAGCCATAACAATACATAATTTGCTGACAAATCAATCACCATATCAAGTTGAACTTGACATTACAGAGCCAAAAACCTTGTGCTATTTTCGCTGTTTCATTGATCGGTGTAAGAAGATGAACGCTTTACAAATAGCAGCATTCAAGTGAACGTTATTCAATTAGTATGATTAGTAATCAAGTTATACTTACAAGGATGTGTACACAATGGGTGCATATCAAACCCACTACTATTGTGCCTACTAGTCCAAAAGCGAGACCACCATTCTTGAATGCAAGTGGCATAGCCAAAATACCGGAGCCCAGACTACTCTTCAGCAAGTGAGCCAATGCGCCTGCGTCACTGTAACACAAACATGCTGTTATTCAATTCAACTTTTCTTTGGTATCATATTGTTCTTGTATACAGGCCTATTGTTGTATTTCTTTCTATATATGGGACTGGAGTGAATTGAGCTGTACGTGTATACGTCCATTACGTAATGACCTCAAATGTTGGTGGATGACGAACTTGTTCTGAGTGTTGTGCAGTAATGATGATTCCGAAGGTGTCAGCCGTGACTTGAAACTATAGCCTTGGCATTGTCTCCGGGCCATAATATCAATGAAATGCATGTTCTGACTGAAGGACCTCATGAGCTTCAAATTATGTTCAAGAGGAAAGACCACTATTAGGGCCTTGTTCATATATATATATATATATATATATATATATATATATATATATATATATATATATATATATATTTATATGCATATATAGGTATATATATATATATATTATATATATTATATCTAGCTATATATATATATATATATATATATATATATATATATATATATATATATATATATATATATATAATATGACTGAAGTTGATACCATGATCAATAATTATGTAATAGAGTGAATGTCCAGTATATCGAGTGAAGTTTGTATTTATTTGAATAATAAATATAACTTGACGTTTCGATATGTTCACACACACTCTGTGGTCAAAGGCCTACGGATATTTCATAAGATATTTCATACGTAGTAGGCTCTGTTTTTTTATTGGCATTTAGAGCGAATTATCGAATGACTTTTTGGATCAAGATTTGATTTTTTAAATTATGTAGTTCTCAACTTTTCCCATCATAACTATATTTTCCGTCACATGAATAGAATATTTCGATTAAATAGTTCATTATGTTGCGCCTGTGACCAGGGTGTGTGCGAAGATACCGAAACATTGGATTATATTCATTATTTAGATAATTACAAACTCTACTTGATATAGCGAAAATGAATATGAAATATTAGACACTCCATACAAAATTGTTGTAGAAACAAGTTATCAAGGCTAAAATGATTTAATAGATGAGAGCAGATAGATAGACGAGGAGGAGATGAAAACTAGTGTAATGTGATGAAGTGCAATCAAATTACACTTTTTATTCATCATACATTATATGGTATACTTTCTTGAACACTGTAGCCATTTGTAAAGAGTACATTTTTTAGACCAGATTTAAATGCATATTTTGTTTTTATTTTGAGTATCATAGGTAAGGCGTTGCAAAGGTAAGTGTCAGCGTATTTCGCATTCAACTCCCTCTCTGATAACAGGCATATTGTAAGTTGCGACTTTGTCTGTTTCAATGCTGCTTAACCACCCCATCAACACTTGGGTTGTACGGGGGTACGAAGGAGCGGGTGACAATAAAACGATGAAGTGATGATAGCTGAAAAGACGATTACAAAAACCCATGCCTTATGCGGGAATCGAACCCATACCTAACCCGACTTCAGTTACTAACGCAATGCGATAGTTGACTAAGTCACGGGGACGCTTGGATCATTTTGTCACATAGAACACAACATAGGACGGCGAGAGTCTTTGTAAAAAAATCCAAAGTAAGGGTTGAGACTAGCATTTATATAATTGCTCTTTTTTGGAGCAGAGAGAATGTATTTACTTTGAATCCCCATAATATGATGTCACATTGTAAATGAGAGAGTGTGAAATACGCAAGCTTTTTTGCCGTCACAAAATCACGTATATCCGATGTAAGTTTCACTAAGTAGGAGCTTGCTTAGAAACACAGATTATATGTGAGTCGACCACGTCGAGTGAGTATCATGGATGATGCCTAAACATTCAGCTACCTTGTTTTCGTTACTTTTACGATCAAGGTAAACCAATGGTGATGACACATCACTGACAGTTTTTGAATTTATTCTATTCACATTGTGCTGAAACTGAGTGAAGTATGTTTTGAAGGAATAGAATCAAGTTGTGCTGAGATAACACTCATAGCACTCTGAGATCACTCTTTCACTGCACCATTAGTGTCGTATGCCATCGTTATATTATTTCACACATGGATATATATATATATATATATATATATATATATATATATATATATATATATATATATATATATATATATATATATATATATATATATATACATACATACATACATACATACACATGTTGCAAGTAGAGTGAATGATTCTGATTAGTTTTTTGGGTGGAAAATAATATAAATTGAAACGTAAATATGCACCCACCTATATATGACTAGACTCATGAATATCGTTCTTGCTACCTGATTCTTTCAATACTATTTCATTGACGTTATAGCTGTGCTTAACTTGTTCGTTTGTAGACACATTTTTAATGTTTATTCTAGATATTTGCAACCGTATTTTCATCGATCATGCTAATGATTCACTCTTATCAGTCAACATAATGTTCCTTTACTCTCAATATTCAACGTTCCCATACTTTCTGCAGCTGTTGTTCTGTGTATTACAGCAGCTAAGCTACGTGGCCTTCGGTACCGTGCATTTGGTTCATAACTACAGGTAGGCCTACCTCCAGTGGCAATGTGCTCTGAGCAGATCCATACTTCAGAACAAAAATTACTAATTATTGATTACAAATGTGTGTTTCATTTCTGAGGTGCTGAGAGCAGATAAAAGGAGTTTCCTTTTCATTACCATTGAAATATGTATTCTGAAATCACATCAACAATTATTATTTGATTGAAAATGAATACAGCCTTTTTTGTGAGGGGGGGGGGGGGCTTTTTGCAATTCCAATTATCAACTGGTAAATTAGCATCGTAAGTAAGGGGCCCTACTTGAGGGGCCCTAGATAACGGCCCCCGAAGAGCCGACGAGTCCCCACCTGTTAGCATGCTCCACTACACGATTGGCAAAAGGATCATAGAGATCCTGTTTTTCTTGTGATCCACTTTTAGTTGAGATAGTTGTTAGCTGTGTCCTGCAAACAAAGACAAGAAACAATCTGTTATAATCATCATGTATCGTGCGTGTATGTTCATTACTCTGCTGGCAAGCACACTGTTGCTCAAGTCCCGCACGGAACAGTATTCAAGTCGAACGGCAGGCCTACAATCGAAAGTATCTTGCAAAACACTGAACAACGTATACTTAATCTTCTGTAACAGCACGGCATATCTGAAATTGAATGTGAGAGGTAAAGAGAGGATAAAGAGAGGGTGAAGAGAGGGTAAAGACAGCTAAGGTATCATGAACTGACTATCAGATGAGCAGTGGACTTATCAGCAATTCGCCAGAACATCAACATCATCTTAGAAAAGCGTTCGTTCCTCGATCAGTCCGCGAATCCATAAACATATAGAAAAGGGTTTTTATACATTTAAATTGAATAGATGATGCAGGGTGACTTCCTTCTGCCTGGAAACCTGTTCTTATAGAGAAGAGAATGTATGCAGAAAAACCTACAGTCTAGTTGGAACATACAGCGATATCATAACCTGTGTGGAGGTACGGATAAAAGAAGAAAGGTGAACAAGAAATTACTGACATTTTGGAAAGAAGGAAGACTCTTAGAAGTCATAGAAGCATAACAGATTCTGCGGGACTCGAACACACACCCAACGGTAACCTCATTTTCTGAAAAGGGGGACTTCTAGTTCACCATAAGCTACAGGAGGTAGCAAGTTTGGGATCATGTATATATATATATATATATATATATATATATATATATATATATATATATATATATATATATATATATGGTAAAAATGTTTCCACGGTAAGTTTGCTGCGATTAGAAAGCATGTTGGGTCCTAAAAAGGACCGGTTTTTAGGACCCAACATGCTTTCTAATCGCAGCAAACTTACCGTGGAAACATTTTTATCATCAACCATTGACCGCGAAATCTCCGTGCTCATATATATATATATATATATATATATATATATATATATATATACATATATATATATATATATATATATATATATATATATATATATATATATATATATATATATATATATATATATATATATATATATATAATATATATACACATATATATATATATAAACACATATATATATATATATATATATATTATATGGAGAGCCACTTTCACAATTTGGATTCAGGTGGATAAAAACTAACCGAAATGTCCACAGAAAAATGTTGATTCATCAGTAGGGCCTACACTCTGGAACTGAACCCCTTCCACTAACCCACTATCCTAATTATACTTACGTGGAATTAAAGTTGTCCATCGGAATCGCCGACTGCTTATTTGTTGAATTTCTTGACGACTCCATATTTGAGTCGCGTATCTGAAAACAGAGATGATTGGTATTAAAAACCTCGTATCTATGTTCCAACACTTCTTGAGCGAGGTTGACAATAAGGACTGATAATAACAGCGGCTGCATTGCTACATATATTGTCATACTTGAACACAAATAATAGCAAACGGCAATAATTCGCGCGATCGTGTCAGAAGCTGGGATAGGCCTAGCTTCATAGTCTTCATATTATTCATAGTCTCAATTTCATATCTTTTCTGGGTTTTATTGAACGATATATTTGTCATTCGTTATTCATATATGACAATTGAGCCCATAGCAGATACCATGATCAAGTGATTTAAACGATAACGTTTTCTGTGTTTGTAGAATTTTTGAGAAATAAAATGTGGTAAGATAATTATAACTTGCATTGCATGACATTATATCGTTTTCCACATAATATATTGTGGGAATATGAGATTCATTATCTCAAACATCTTTTGTACTTTCATATACTTGTTGAGGATGTATAATAATGAACAATAGATGTGAGTATCAGGTTCGGGATTATCCAGTTGATGAAAGTAACAAATGACATGGAACAAAATTGTACCAAATTATACACAATAATATATCTATGTAAATTGAAACCAAAAATGGCGAGACTAGTATAAATAACGTAGCTGTTGGCTATCTTAGGAATTGACATCGGAAGGCGAAGAGTGAATGGAACAATATTGTTTGTACAATCTACACGGATAACTGTAGAATGAGATGGCGATACTCGCTGGAGATGAGTGGGTACAGTTAGAGAAAGGTGACGCGCATTATAATAATTTGATCTAGTATTTGTCTATATTCTTCTCATCAACAATCGAAAAACTCATGATAGATTCGAAGTCATATAAGCTTTCTTACTATTTGTTTCTATTCAAGTCTGTAGTTGTCATAAAATATAACCTTCAAATGGTAACATATTCATGAGAAGGATGAGAATTGATGTACTGTATTGTGTCGTTTACCGCCACCATGTCTACCACATTGTTAACTCGAGATCCAATTCTAGTCTGTCATTTGACAAGTACCGGCACTCATTAGAATGGCTATCATTTGAGTGATTACCGATTATAGCCTTGAATTAAGACAACAAGTTATAATCAATGATGTATATGACACGAAGTAGACCTCCAAGATGAAGTCTATTGAACACTGACCAACGCGGAAACGTGTCGTATTAGTCACAATTATATATCATTCAGAATAATTCAGCTAGACGGGATATCTATGCAGTATTTGTGTTTTTTTTCACTTATTTTATAACCTGCCATCATTTATGAATATCTTGCAAGGCCTCAAGAATAAATTGCTGCTCTAGTTCCGTATACGCTTTCCGGGATTATTTGAATCAAATCACGTATTTTTGGGGGATTTTTCATATTGGTTTTAACGACACACTGTAATTATAACTAAGATCTATTGGCGTCGGATGAATGAATGATAGGATGATGAGATGAGGGTTTCGTAGTTATTGGGAAGGAAAGTGAGAAAGAAGCGGTCGTGGCCTATATTGCAATAACCATCCCGGCATCACCCTAGACTACAGAGGGATGTGCGGTGGTGGGGATCGAACCAAGGCCCTATTTACACGAAGCGATCGCGTTAGCAACCGAGCTAAATGGGATTCAGTTGAAACGCACGACAGTTTGGAATACGCTGCACAGTAATAGGTTTAAGTCAATGTGACAACACGTCTAGTCACAGACTAGCTTTTCTTGTCTGTGGTGTAGTAATGAACTTCATTTCAAAAGTCTTCATTCCAGAATTGATCAAATTCCTAGAAAACATATGCAATATATAAAAATGTGTGTGTACAGTAATTTTGGTATTACACGACGTTATTTATACACAAAATTCAACTTTAGGGCAGAAAAACAGTTTGCAAATCCCTTCTGTCCGTATTGCCTGCTGGACAGATTGTCTCGATCCTGCCCCTGCGGCCGCATACAGAGCTGGACCTGACCTGGACGTGACCTGGACCTGAGCTGGACCTGACCTTGACCTGACCTGAGCTGGACCTGACCTGAGCTGGACCTGACCTGAGCTGGACCTGACCTGAGCTGGACCTGACCTGAACGTGACCTGGACCTGAGCTGGACCTGACCTTGACCTGACCTGAGCTGGACCTGACCTGAGCTGGACCTGGACCTGACCTGAGCTGGACCTGACCTGAGCTGGACCTGACCTGAGCTCGACCTGACCTGAGCTGGACCTGACCTGAGCTCGACCCGACCTGAGCTGGACCTGACCTGACCTGGACCAGAAGTGGACCTGACCTGACCTGAACCTGACCTGGACCTGACCTGGACCTGACCTAAGCTGGACCTGACCTGAGCTGGACCTGACCTGACCTAGACCTGACCTGAGCTCGACCTGACCCGAGCTGGTCCTGACCTGAGCTGGACCTGAGCTGGACCTGACCTGAGCTGGATCTGAGCTGGACCTGACCTGACCTGGACCTGACCTGGACCTGACCTTGACCTGGCCTGAGCTGGACCTGACCTGAGCTGGACCTGACCTGACCTGGACCTGACCTAAGCTGGACCTGACCTGAGCTGGACCTGACCTGACCTAGACCTGACCTGAGCTCGACCTGACCCGAGCTGGTCCTGACCTGAGCTGGACCTGAGCTGGACCTGACCTGAGCTGGATCTGAGCTGGACCTGACCTGACCTGGACCTGACCTGGACCTGACCTGAGCTGGACCTGACCTGACCTTGACCTGACCTGAGCTGGACCTGACCTGACCTTGACCTGACCTGAGCTGGACCTGACCTGAGCTGGACCTGGACTGGACCTGACCTGGACCTGACCTGAGCTGGACCTGACCTGGACCTGACCTGGACTGGACCTGACCTGGACCTGACCTGGACCTGACCTGGACCTGACCTGAGCTGGACCTGACCTGGACCTGACCTGAGCTGGACCTGACCTGGACTGGACCTGACCTGGACCTGACAGGTTGTCGGCTACGGGACTCTCACCACGGTGATCGAGAGTAGCACAAACTATATTGCTTATGCTGTGGATCAATACAGCATCCAATCCCAATTGATTGAAAACTTGAAATGATGAAGCTTATACTGCTACAGTGCTACTATGTGCTTATATTTCACGTCAAGTGTGTTGGCTTCTCGGAAAATGCTAGCTTCAGCCTCCAGTGCTGTTGAAATTAATGCAAAGTCATTTTTAAAAACTTTTCATAGTCATGCATTGCATAATCTAATTGACATATTATATATTGCACGTAGTGCGTCAAGTTGGAAGATGAGCCACATTTACAAGTTGCCATGCTCAAGGTGCATGAATGTCAAGCTTGGCCATGTGGGATAAGGGTAGGGGTATGGGCTGGGATAAGGGTTAGGCTTATGGGATATGGGTTAGGCCTATGGGATGGGTTAGGCCTATGGGATATGGGATATGGGATATTGGATATGGAATGGGGACCATATGGGATCAGGAACATGGGATTGTATTCCGACCAGAGCTCAGAATTATTCGAGCACTTACAGATAGATAAATGCAGTTCAATAAATATCCTTTTTCTCATAGATCGGCTATTGAATGTTACTTCACAACAATCATAGTATATTTATGTTTCATTTAATCAGTGAATTTATATTTAACTTTCAAATAAATCTTTGAGAATATATGACTAACCAACATGCAATAAAAATGGCTCTGTTATTACTGGTTGGGGTTTGCTGTTTGTTATTAGACGAGCTTTAGCGAGGATTCAATTTGACATACTGAGAAAAATTGGTGTTCGTTTTTATGTTTTTTATTGTTTGTTTTTTTGTTTTTGTTTTTTTTGTTTTTATGTTTTTTTGTCGGTTCTCCACAGGTCAAACACTACAGCTATCAACTTCAAACTTGTTTTCAATATGGTTCCTCATCCAACTTAGATCTGTATGGTTTTGTGGCATTATCGGGTAATATTTTTTTTTCATGAATTTCAGTAATTTCAAAAATACCCATTAGAATAACATGACGGAAAAAAAAGAAAATATTTTTATTTTCCCAAAATAATGAAATTTTGCGTGAAGTTGAATTACATTTTGATACACATTTCGAAACAATTTCAGCTTGATCGGGTCAGCCATTTTGAAGAAAAAAACATAAAATGTGCTAAATTGGTACCACTCGAAGCAGTTCTTAACGTTTTTATGTTTTTTATTGTTTGTTTTTTTGTTTTTGTTTTTTTTGTTTTTATGTTTTTTTGTCGGTTCTCCACAGGTCAAACACTACAGCTATCAACTTCAAACTTGTTTTCAATATGGTTCCTCATCTAACTTAGATCTGTATAGTTTTGTGGCATTATCGGGTAATAACTTCTGTTTTTTTATGAATTTCAGAAATTTCAAAAATACCCATTAGAATAACATGACGGAAAAAAAAAAAAAATATATATTTTCCCAAAAAAATGAAATTCAGCGTGAAGTTGAATTACATTTTGATACACATTTCGAAACAATTTCAGCTTGATCGGGTCAGCCATTTTGAAGAAAAAACATAAAATGTGCTAAATTGGTACCACTCGAAGCAGTTCTTAACGTTTTTATGTTTTTTATTGTTTGTTTTTTTGTTTTTGTTTTTTTTGTTTTTATGTTTTTTTGTCGGTTCTCCACAGGTCAAACACTACAGCTATCAACTTCAAACTTGTTTTCAATATGGTTCCTCATCTAACTTAGATCTGTATAGTTTTGTGGCATTATCGGGTAATAACTTTTTTTTTATGAATTTCAGAAATTTCAAAATACCCATTAGAATAACATGACGGAAAAAAAAAGAAAATATTTTTATTTTCCCAAAAAAATGAAATTCAGCGTGAAGTTGAATTACATTTTGATACACATTTCGAAACAATTTCAGCTTGATCGGGTCAGCCATTTTGAAGAAAAAACATAAAATGTGCTAAATTGGTACCACTCGAAGCAGTTCTTAACCATTACTACCCATACTATTACTATCCGCTCGTCTTACAACGCATATGGCGTTTTCCTAGTTTAACCCTCCCACGGAATCTAATGTGTTCTTGTCACCTCAAATCACTTTAGCCATCGCCACGCCAGTCGTACAGCCGAATGACCCTATTGATTTCAATCAACTCCAAGCTTCAAGTACGTCTCTTGACTGTTAAGCTGGCAACCTCATTGAAGAGTTACACCGCTATTCTACATCAATTAGGCTTCCTGTACTGGCAATTGCATAGATCAATCAAGAAAACGATAGCTTTACCGGCAGATAAGAAAATCCAATTAATGTAATGTATTACATAATCTCTATAATCTCTATATATCAAAGGTCAAGTGTAATATGAGATAGTGCTGGGACCTAACATAATGAATGTATCATTTTTCTGTCTGAAAGTGATTTAAACCGCTGTGTGAATACATGGATGGCAATGAATAATTACATTTAATTTTCTCAAAATCGTCGAGTATTCTTCGAGAGAATTCCATACGATTATATATTTATCTGAGGCTCCTAAAATGATCTGGATTATAGGCCAGGCCACAAGGCCACACATATAAGACCATATTCAACGTGTGTTATGGCTGAAAATCAAGCCATTATTCCCATGTTGTGGGTTACATGTATGAATAATGCATGCATTGATGACATTTCGCCCATTGATTGAAATGATCGAATCATCAATCAACATTTCAATAGATATTTATAATGACTGAAAGGTGAAGGCATGGACCGAGGAGAAAAGAACGAGATACAGCTGGAAGCTATTGTGGTTTACGCAGAAAGTTTATAATCATTCCATCAACTACATGAATATTTCTTCAGTTGATTGAGACAAAACATTTCAATTATGTTCCCTGGTCTTTTGTATCTCTTGAATGGTTGAATGGTGGTATCAGATGGTGTGGTAGCCACAAATCATGTGGCCAGACTTCCACGGAAACTACTTCAGCCCAGGACCCCTATTCCTGAGATAGATGAGATGTGAGGAAAATCAGTGAGAAAACTATCTCATATAATAATGACATATTTCATCTTATATTTTATGTGAGATACTCGTTTTCTCAATCATTTTAAATTTTCTCACATCTCATTCATCTCAGGAAACTATCTCATACAGTAATGACATATTTCATCTCATATTTTATGTGAGATACTCGTTTTCTCACTCATTTTTATTTTCTCACATCTCATTTATCTCAGGAATAGGGGTCCAGAAGTGAAAGCCATTTCATGATTCTGGACTCCATTTAATTTGCACAAGATAGATTTGATATAGCTGGTAAGTGATAAGGGTATAATTGAAAGATAATATATTGATTAATCCGTGTATGTAACCTTGCGTTCATCTTCATATAGTCCGTCTGCGCTATTCACCCTGCATGTGTCGATGTTATGAACCCATTGATTCTAACCAAAGTATGACTGATGATACGTCACTAATGATTAGGTCGATCATATTGCAACAGTTACGGGGAAAATCTGTTCACGAATGAAACGAAAAGAACAAGAGAAGAATCCTACCGCAAACTGCAGACGAGTGGTCGAGTGACTAGCACACTGATCCGTCACTCAGGAGACCGGGTTTCGATCCGCGCCATTGGCGACCATCCTGGCAAGGGTTTACAGTGGTTTTCCTCGGTCGTTCAGTCAATCCTCAACAACAGACCACGACCGACCCCTTTTGTTTATCCAAAAACACCCGAAGAAGTAACCTTTCATGTCATCATCCCATCATCTCAATCTCATAATCATTCACCGACGCCATTAGATGTGTCGTCAGTACATAGAGGGGTCGTTAAACACAATATGTATGACAAATAATTGAGACATGCGTATGTTCAGAGCTGTACACTACATAAGCTTTTCCGTGTCGCTTGCTATATGTAAGAGTGGATGACACATCCAATTCAATCGTAATTAGAGAGTTATATCTTCAAATCAACATTTGTGGAGTTCGCATGTACGAAAACTATATCATATAGGTTGAATAGTATTACTAAGAAAACGCCATAAATGCGTAGTTAGACGAGCGAATAGTGATAGTATGGGTAAAAATGGGTAAAAACTGCTTCGAGTGGTACCAATTTAGCACATTTTATGTTTTTTCTTGAAAATGGCTGACTCGATCAAGCTGAAATTCATCAGAAACGTGTATCAAAATGTAATTCAACTTCACTCAAAATTTCATTTTTTTGGAAAATATTTTTTTTTCCGCTGTGTTATTCTAATGAGTATTTGTGAAATTTATGAAATTCATAAAAAAAAGTTACCACCCGATAATGCCACAACACTATACAGATCTAAGTTAGATGAGGAGCCATATTGAAAAAAAGTTTGAAATTGATAGCTGTAGCCGTTTAACCTGTAGAGAACCGACAAAAAAACACGAAGATGAACAAAATAAAAAAAAAATAACAAAAAACAAAAAAAAAAAAAACGAACACCATTTTTTTTCAGTAAATCTTCGCTTAAGCTCGTCTAGTAATCAAATACTTCGGGTCTCAATTGACTTTAATTTCAAATCTCATAATGCCGTCGGAGCTAGTAGGCCTATTTCAGTATCATAATGGCATTGAAATGACACACTGGTATGTTTTTGGCGAGTTCGATAAGTCTCATTCCAAGAGATCTTCAAGGAACCATTTCCACATGCCTAACTGGATCTACATCAAGACAGCTTCTCTTACATTTCCAGCTGAAGTCGAGGCTCTGATTTTCTTCACGAGTTCCACGAGAGAACAGTAATTGTTAGCAACCGTGACAAATGAAGTGTTTGTATGTTCTCGTACAATGATGACAGTTACGGTGGTGAACACGTCAAATGGCTAAACATTCGTGACCGTCGTTCCACATACAAGGCTACAACAATATCAATTGATCAATTATTAATCACGTATACAAATATAATTAAATACAACTTCGGTATTTGAATAAACTGTACCTGAGAATAATATAAATTATTTCTCATAAACACCGATAGTAATAGTTAAATGTTCTTTCAGAATGCATTATGGTATGAACTCATCAACCTTTAGGGTCAGAATCAAATTCAGTACAACATGCAGAAAAATGCATTCCCCAAGAATGTTCAATACAGAGTTCGTGTTATTGTGACTACGTAACATTACTATCATTCATTGATTATTAGACGAGCTTTAGCGAGGATTTAATTTGACATACTGAAAAAAATTAGTGTTCGTTTTTATGTTTTTTTTTTTTTCAATTTTTTTTGTCGGTTCTCCACAGTTCAAACGGCTACAGCTATCAACTTCAAACTCTTTTTCAATATGGTTCCTCATCTAACTTAGATCTATATAGTGTTGTGGCATTATCGGGTGGTAACTTTTTTTTTATGAATTTTAGAGATTTCAAAAATACCTATTAGAATAATAACACAGCGGAAAAAAAATATTTTCCAAAAAAATGAAATTTCGCATAAAGTTTAATTATATTTTGATACACATTTCCAAAACTTTTCAGCTTGATCGGGTCAGCTATTTTGAAGAAAAATCATAAAATGTGCTAAATTGGTACCACTCGAAGCAGTTTTTACCCATTTTCACCCAAACTATTACTATCCGCTCGTCTAACAACGCATATATGGCGTTTTCCTAGTAAACCATATTATTATTGTATTAATCCAATGATCAATAAAACTATTATTATTATTATACAATTCAAAAATTATTCGCCTTTTTCCCTGAAGAATTGATGTGCATGAAACGCATGCTTGTGGGTGACCTGGGTCCTCGGCTGAGGCCGAATGCCTTCTACGTGGTGTTTACACCAGACACGACAATCATTGACTGGACTCACTTATGTGCTCACTCGTGTGCTCACTTATGTGCTCACTCGTGTGCTCACTCGTGTTTACACCAGACACGACAATCATTGACTGGGCTCACTTATGTGCTCACTCGTGTGCTCACTCGTGTGCTCACTCGTGTTTACACCAGACACGACAATCATTGACTGGACTCACTTATGTGCTCACTCGTGTGCTCACTCGTGTGCTCACTCGTGTGCTCACTCGTGTGCTCACTTATGTGCTCACTCGTGTGCTCACTTATGTGGTCGCTCGTGTGCTCACTCGTGTTTACACCAGACACGACAATCATTGACTGGGCTCACTTATGTGCTCACTCGTGTGCTCACTCGTGTGCTCACTCGTGTGCTCACTCGTGTGCTCACTTATGGTAGACGAAGAGAACTGAGGCTTTTTTCATTAGTATTGCTACCCAGGTTGTATGCATTGTTGCAAAAACGCACCTAATATGTGATAATATGGTACCGTCATTGGAAAAGTACGAATCGAACATGCTTCTTGGATAAGGAACTTTATCCCTTGACCACGTCTGTCGATCGGAAACCAAGTTTCGAAAAATGATCTTCCGATATATTTCAATTTTTAAAGTTGTATTGCGCGGATGTTGAAAGTAATGAATCTGGTGTCCTTTGTGCATGGCGGCCGGTGACCGCGTGGTGGGAAGTGTCATTGAGCACGCAACGCAACTGAACTGACTGAACACTAGGACTACGTATATCACACAGTCGGGAAACGGTTTAGTCAAACCGGTTCAGGCTGAAACGGTTTATAGATGGTGATATACCTGTCGGTTCTGGTGTAAAACACTTTAGTTCCAATCCAGTTTGGCAAGTGAATTGGAGAACTCGATACGATTGATATACACGTCAAACCGATTCAGGGTAACCTTGAACGCGAGCGATAAATCGATCCTTGATGAATTCCAGCTCCGTTATCGATTATTTACCGACTTACGTCACCAATATCCAATATATACCAATATACTACCAATATATATACCAATATATTGACTTACGTAAATATTTAGAATGGCTGGCACTGAAACGTTTTGATCGCGGTTTTGACAAAGTGTTTCTGAATCATTGTGATATACACTCATTTGTTGAACCGTTTCAGCGTGAACCGGTTTGCCTAAACCGTTTCAGCGTGAACCAGTTTGCCTAAACCGTTTCCCGCCGTGTGATATACGTAGTCGGTCTATGGCACAGGACCCCTATTCCTGAGATAAATGAGATGTGAGAAAATAAAAATGAGTGAGTCAACGAGTATCTCACATAAAATATGAGATGAAATATGTCATTATTATATGAGATAGTTTCCTGAGATAAATGAGATGTGAGAAAGATAAAAATGATTGAGAAAACGAGTATCTCACATAAAATATGAGATGAAATATGTCATTATAAAATGAGATAGTTTTCTCACTGATTTTTCTCACATCTCATTTATCTCAGGAATAGGGGTCCAGAAGTGGGCTGCAGTGATGTGGCCAGTAGCCAGTAGCCTATTCACACTAGAATCGGAAGTGATGGTCGTGGAGAATATTCAAATGTAACCTATCGATATTCTAGTCACAGGCTCAATGTTCCGAGTATCTGTTCGATTCAAGTGCATGACTATGTAAATCCATGTCCAAAATATATCAACTCACTGATTTACTTGTAGTCAACTGATAAACAACCTTCCATACTAATCTAACACTTCAAATCAAATAGGTTAACTCACGTTAGTGAAGCTGTAATAACATTGGCACATTTACCTCTGCAGTCTAGGCTGATGCCGGGATGGTTCCTGCATCAGAGGCAACGGCCGCTTCCTTTCGAAACCTCAATATCCTCCATCCGACGCCAATAGATATTAGCCAACATTATAGTGCGTCGTTAAACACAATATAAGTATTGTAGTGACAATTATACCGATATAGCTACTATAGTAACAGTGTGCTTGAAAATTAGATTTTATTTTTCAAAAGTGCTAATAATTTGAGTAATTGTGACTTCGGAGACGTCGCAATTCAATTACACAGAATAATAAAAAGCTGCTTCGAATTATAATTCATTGAATGCACCAAATAGATTGTTTCCGTTACATTGTAGGTGCAATGTTCAGATGGGGAATTTTCAAGCATAAGCCTACATCCAGTATTTTATTAGATGAGCGTAGCGAAGATTTTCACTCAACTCTTACGGAACTTTGTCTGTGCGTTTTTTTTTTTTGTTTTTGTTTATTGTAAGCACTGCACAGGTCGCAGGGTTTGACCGATCGACATGATTTTTTTTTATATACGCAAACTCATCCAACTTGGAACTGTATAGTTTTTAGGTCTAATCGGTTGAACCATTTTTGAGAAACATCATTTAGAAGTTTCTAAAAAACCCATAAGATTTGGCTGAGCGGAAAAAATTGAAAAATAAAATCTCTTCAATATGATTCAAACTTTCCACAAATGTGATCACAAAAATAATATACATGAATAAAAATTTGGTTTGATATTCGGACCAGCCATTTTGGAGAAAATAATATAATAAATGTATTTTACTCATCGAAAAGATAGAAATATTAGTTGAAAAATGTTGCATTGTCGAAGTCACGGCTTTCTAGATTCATTGACATCGGATGAAGTTCATTTCAAATGATCAAGGTTTGTAGAGTTTTCGATTATACTTTATATAGACATCTCGCTCATCGTACAACGCACATCCTGCGTTTGCCTAGTTTATAAAACATGTACAACAGTCCGATGGAGAGAAATACAATACCTTCGAACGAATTACAATTTTCTCAACTTAATTTGATGCTTAATAATAATTAACGGATAATATCACGTCTGTATAGAGGATACTTTAGTGTTCATTCTATTTTCTTCTCAAATGCCGGTTCAGTAAAGACAATCAATTGAAAAGTTGTTTGAAATTTTTGGAAAATCACTGCTATAATGCAATTTGACATGCATGATGCATCTGAAGGTGATCGAAGACTTCTCTCTTCCCCCTCTCTCCTTCTCTCTCTCCCCTATCTCCCCTCTCTTCATCTCTCTCTCCCCTTCTTACCCTTGCATTCAAGTCTCTGAACATGGCAAACCGCATAATGGATTTTCCTAAAATGATATGCATAGAATTTAAGGAATTCCAATTCCAAAATCAAATTTTGTTTGTTGATTATATATTCTGAAACACCTAATCAGTTATCAGTTGACTTTCTTTCATACTCTTGAGACTTAATGGGCAATCACGCACTTGATTAAATCGCTCAAATACAGATTACAAGATATGACATTATTAAATGGTTGTTGGTCACTGAAACGACACTAATAGCTGTTATTGACTGTGTCAATTGAATAAGATGATAACAATGATTGATTTGAACAACATATTTTGTGCAAAGGTGGGAGAGAGAACACACTACACCCCAGACAGTGTTGAGATTACAGGAGATAAGCGCCACAGTAAACCCGCAATCAAATCAGTGCACGTGTGTACAAACCCACTCACACTAGAGGTGCAAGTCAAGTGCCACTGTCTCATTTTGGACTGCTTGGCTTCAATGATAGCAAGAATAATGTTGAAAACACCGACCCACTCCACTTTGTTGACATGTCGAGCCCGTATCATCCTTGTTGTGATTACAAACGAGATTTCGATTATTGAGATAGAATATATCATAATTACTCGTTTTTTGCTTGGAATTATTGTCAGTTTCGTTGAGAAATGATATTTGTTTGCTATGAGGTAATGGCATGTGATTGAGAAGATCAAATTATAGGACTTAATGATGAATACTTTTTGTACACACATATATCGATCGCTATTGAATGTATCGAGAGAATTAAATGGAATAATCAAAATTGTCAATGATATATATAGCAACAATTGGTAGAAGCGTGTATAATCACCTATAATATTTCGAATATCACCGTGATTGGTCTTTGATAGGCGCTAGGGGCACTATCACAACTTTTTTTTTAAGAATTTTGTAGGAAGTTGAATCTAAACATTGATTTTATAGATTTTATAGAAATTTTAGTCTTAAAAGGATCCATTGCCATTTTGAGAAACCATTTATACTCGCATTCATAGCATAATTATTCGTCATTTATGTATTAATGTTATATTATTTTCATATTACTGTTTATACTAAAACCTTTTAGTGTATTATAACTCTATATTACTGTTTATTACTCTCATTATTTTCCATACAATCATTTTTTTAACAATCATTCATGTGTGATTTATTATTATTGTGTGTTTTTTCTACTTCATTAATTTTTAATTTGATTATTATTATGTGTCGATTGCAATCATGTATACCATGACATAGTCTTCGATAAAGATTTATATATTATATAGGGAAGACCGGGGCTGGTTGTCTTGGAATCCAAGTGGCGCAAAATTCTGATCATTTTTGTTAGGTTATCTCCACTCCCTGTCATTTCACTCGGATTATTGTTGAGAGATGTGTTACTTTCAAAGTTCCATGCAATTTGATCTGATTCGATTGACTTAGCAATGTAAGATGAGAATGGAGCACTGGTCTACAGTTTATTCATAGTGGAATTATCGAGGAATTATTGAAAGTATGATGTTGCGTCTAATTGTGAAGAATTGCCAGATAAACATATGACTTTGTGTGACTGTTGTTTCATACTGTAGGCTTGCTGAAATATACATACATACATACATACATATATATATATATATATATAAATATATATATATATATATATATATATATATATATATATATATATATATGTATATTTATTCACATACCACCAACTATAAGACACCTATATATCTGAATCTCTAGTTCAAATACCGGTATATAGGCCTTCATTGAAAAGAAGGAAGAACACACAATGTTGCTGATTTCTCAATTCTTTCCAAGCTGTTGTCTTTGAACATTAGTAAATAATAGATGAATGTTAATTACTAGTGTGCTATGTGTCCATGGAGCGAAGGTCCAGTCCGCTCCCATGTGCACACAATGCCAACAACTGAATCCTACTCGCACGGCGCGGCAGTCCTTGATGCTAGCAGGGCCGTATTTATCCCCTCCCCTATATTACCTAGCAATGAATCCAGTCAATGGGGTTAACTCACTTGAAAGTATAGACCTCTAATAAAAATGTTGACTTCGCACCTTCCTCGCAGCAAAGTTGTCATCAGTCTCAAAGTAACTTCGAAGTAACAGTTACTCAAACCTCTGATTATGTGGAGTTAATACTTATTTCTTGCAATAAGTCAATAACGTATTTAATTTTTTCTGTATTTGGAGATGTTTGTACAAATATAGAAAATACATAGTCTTTAAAACATCTATTAAATGCCGCCCCCTAAACTTTGCCGCCCTAGGCAGTTGCCTCGGTTGCCTAGGCGTGAATACGGCCCTGGATGTCAGCATCTACACACCCCTAGTCGAGGGGTTAACAACTTGACATTTTAGTGTACACCCAGATGCATTGAGGGTTGCGTTGGTTCGCCGGCCTCGATACGGTGAATGGTCCTCCTATCCCTCCCATGTTAAAAATATGTACCAATTTAATATCCAAATTGTTAGAACAACCGATTATGCGCAGTGAGTAGTAATAAAAGGAACTAACTTTGTGTAAATTTACACGCAAAATGACGTTTGCGTTTGCTCAGTTGTCTGAAACAGTTTCTCATATGGAGTAAAAAGGAGATAGAGAGGTAAAATTGTACATTATTCAAATTTTGAAGTAATTCATCATAATAATTCATAATAACGCGAACTATATTACAAGTAACTTACATCTGGACGATTTGTTGATGTAATCGAATTCGTGTGAGAAATCCACATACCACAAACAAATAAGTATCACATTTCATTTAATTGCATTACCAGTTAATATCCTTTTTCATAAGCCTAGCGCAGTTGTTTACTTCCACCGCATCTTGGATGGCAATATGCACTGCATCTTAGATGCGAATATTTGAGGTATATAGAAGGCATGACATCAAGTTTCTACAAAATAACTCTAGGTGGGGAAGCGATCGGGTGTTCTAAGGCAAGAGATCAGGAAATGGAAGGTATTTCCGGTTCAACTTGAGACACCTTCTGAACACGGCGAACCTACGCAACCCTCAATGCATCTTGGTGTACACCTGATTTTTTTTATCAACTTTTTTTTTCTCGATCTTTTTCATTTTCCGTTATTTTTGCTATTTTTCGTGAGTCTTGCGATTTTTTGTGATTCTTCTTGGTTTTTCTTACCTTTTTATATTTTTCGTGATTTTTTATGATCTGTGTGATTCATTTTGAATTGTATTTTCTTGATTTTTCGCGATTTTTTCGATTTTTGTTATTCTTCTTGATTTTTGTGATTCATCTTGGTTTTGTGATTTTTCGTAATTTTTTATTTTTCTTAATATTTTTCGTTTTTCTTTTTTTTTTCATTTTCCCAAATTTTGTTATTTCTCATGATGTTTTTCATTTTCCGCGATTTTCTCATTCTTTTTTAGTTTGTTTTTCATTTCACGTGATATTTTTGGGTTTTCCGTAATTTATTCGATTTTTCTCTGATTTATTTGATTTATTCTCATTTCTGGAGATGTTATTTTTTCTCTCGATTTATTGGATATTCTTAATTCTTCGTGCTTTTATTGTATTTTACCTCCAATTTATCTTGGCTTATTTAACTTTTCTTGGTTGTTTAGATTTTTCTTCATTTTGTCTGATATCAATGATGTTTGTAGTATATTTCTTGTGATTGATTAGATGATCATTAGCGAAGATTTCCATGCAACTCTTACGGAGCTTTGTGTCTGTCCGTTTTTTGTTTGTTTGTGTGTTTGTGGGCACTGCACAGGTCACAGGGTTTGACCGATCGACATGAAACTTTTTATGTATACGCCAACCTAGAACCCTATAGTTTTTGGATCAAATCTGTTGGAACATTTTTATGAAAAATCATCTCAAAGTTTCTAAAAACCCCATAAGATTAGGCCGGGCCAAAAAAATTTAAAAATAAAATCTCTCCAATATAATTCAAATTTTCCTCAAATGTAAGCACGGAAGTGATACACATAATTAGAAATTTGTTTGCAATTAGGACTAGCCGTTTCACAGAAAATAATGTAATACAATATGTTCTTTATTCATCGAATAGATAGAAATAATAGCAGAAAAATGTCGCAGTGCTAGATCCACGGCTTCTTGGATTCTTTGGTATCTAATGAAAGTATATTTTATATGATCAAGGTGTGTAGTTTTAGATTTTACTTTATAGATATCTCGCTCATCACACAACGCATATTCAGCGTTGGCCTAGTAACAAAAAATACACTTGTAAAGATTTACAGTGGTGATTATAATTGACATTCCCAATACATATATATGCAATCATATCATCATATTTTTTATCTAGTTTACTTGTCAAATATTCATGTACACTCTTTCGTGTCTTCTTACCCTATATATGCCGCGCCATGCATATGCCGTGGTCAGCACCTTTGTCTACACCGCGGCCTACACTCGATATTTCTATTGTGTGAGTGCGCGTCTGAGTGTTTACAATTACGATGACTTACTTCTTCTAGTTGATGGTATTCCACGGTATCATTCGGAAAAACATATTGTTTATTTAGATTTGAATGTGAAATTCGGGATCATATAGATATTGTATTCAGAATATACTAGGAAAACGCCATATGTGCGAGTGCGTTGTTAGACGAGCGAATAGTAAAAGTATGTGTAAAAACGAGTAAAAACTGCTTCGAGTGGTACCAATTGAGCACATCCTATGTTTTTTCTTCAAAATGGCTGACCCGATCAAGCTAAACATTTCCAGAAATGTGTATCAAAATTTAATTCAACTTCATGCAAAATTTCGGTTTTTTGGAAAATATATTTTCTTTTTTTTCCGCTGTGTTATTCTATGAGTATTTTTGAAATTTCTAAAATTCATAAAAATAAAAGTTACCACCCGATAATGCCACAAAACTATACAGAACTAAGTTAGATGAGGAACCGTATTGAAAAAAAGTTTGAAGTTGATAGCTGTAGTCGTTTGATCTGTGGAGAACCGGCAAAAAAACATAAAAACAAAAAACAAACAAAAATAAAACATAAAAACGATCACCAATTTTTTCCAGTATGTCACATTGAATCCTCGCTAAAGCTCGTCTTATCAAGTTGGTTACTACATTTTTTAGTATGGGGTTAATAAGTGGTAGTGAACTGCTAAAACTGACAAGATATATTAAATCAGCACGCGGTAAATCAAAAGGTCCATTTCGCTGACACCCCCAAATAGAAATAAGTCGAATCATTTTTTCGACAATCGTTTGTACAATGTTTGTGCTCGAATCCGCATCGCTTGTGCTCAACTCTTCGCACGCTAATTAGAAATGCATTTGGGGGTCGCAATTGAATAAAAGTTCACTTTGTTTTCGAAATGATTTCCAATTAGCGGGCACATGAGTGGAGATGAACGATGCGGTTTTAGGGATGCTGTCGTTTCGCTGGCACCCCCAGATTAATTTCCAATCAGCAGGTGAACAAGTTGAACCCAACAATGCGATTTTGTCCATGCATTTGTTCGATTCTTATTCATCATCATTTCCAATAATTGAAAATTGATTTTTTCGTGATTTTTTCAAATTATTTTGATTTGTCTATATTAATATGATTTTTCGTGATTTTTGCGATTTTCGTGATTTTTTTGGTTCTTTTAATTCATTTTGATTTCTCGTGATTTTCGTTCCATTTATGATTATCTTTCTTTATCGTGATTTTGTTGTTTTTCGTGATTTTTTTATTTTCTGCTGAATTTTTCAATTTTCCGTGATTTTCTCAACCATCATGTTCATTTAATATTCATTCCATATATTCATTTTATATTCATTTTATATATTCAATATATTCATTCAATTATTTTTGATTTTTTAAAAATTTCTTTCGATTTTTCGTGATTTTTGTCATTTCTCATTTTTTCGGTTTTCAGTGATTCTTCTTCTTTTTCTTTCTTTTTCTGAGTTTCCGTTATTTTTTTTGATTTTTTTGATTTCAATTGATATTTTAGATTTTTCGTGATTTTTCGTGATTTTTTTTATTCTTTTGATGTTTAGTATTTTTTTATTTTTCGTGATTTCTCTTGATTTTTTCTATTTTTCATGATTTTTCAAATTCCTCTTTATTTTTTTATTTTTCTCGATTTTTTTTATTTTCCGTGTTTTTTTTTTCCCCCAGGTGAACATGATTTTTTTAGTCGTTAACCCCACGCTCCTAGCTTCGTCTCCATGGTCGAAAAATCAATCACTTATAAATTGCTGCATATAAGATACGTAGCATTGTACTGTATACTGTATATCAAAGGGAAGAAGATAATTATTATCAACTCGGAATTTCAAATGTACGACTTTATTTTAATCATTCTCATAGGTAGCTTGAAGCATGCTTGTAGTACGATGGATTCGTGTGCAAAACGTTCCACTTATCTATCCGTGCAAATAAGTCTGGTACAATGCTGATTTTACACAACAATTAACATGCATTTGAAATACCTGAATAGTATGGCTATAACGAATCCCTCTCTACTCATTCGAGTGGTATGCAAAAAGGACTGAAAGAAAAAACGCATTCATTTAAACATATGGTCTGTATAAAAGCTAATGCTCTATGAAACAGTCTCATGGAATGATATTTCTATTCATTTCAAAATCATTTAAATGAGGTAGGTAATGACCTATCATGACTGAAGGATCTGGTTTAATTTGTTACTTGAGGCAATGTAGGCCTACGCTTGTAGTCGATATGGGTGAAACTGAGTCAAAGTCAAGAAACGACGACTTTTTCAGGTTGACTATAAAAAGTTGTGATGTTCGTGTTACATTGCGCGACAAACAATGCGTATGACCATTCGTAATGGACGGACCCATTGAAATATACAACCGTCACAATCTATAAGACATTATCACGACAGTGCGGGGGGATTTTTGTGTGAACCCAACACTTCTAAAGTGATTCAAAAATCTCGACTACGTTAAAAACCTGCTGCCAAGGTGAGGTAACTCAAATCTAACAATGAGTTTGTTCAAGCTTTTCGCTGAGTGAAAACAGAACTCGTGTCCTAAAGTCATGCTCGAGGTGGTGACTGATTCAGTTACATCAACTGAAAGGCACAGTGCTGAGACCGGCTATCAGATTACGTTTGAGACGGACATTGCTGAAGAAGAGTAGTATACTACGGAAGAAGTTCCAAATGATAAAAAGGCATTAATTACAAATTAGGCAAAGAATGTTTGGTTTAAGGTTACCAGTCCTATAGTCCTGTATTTCTCAAACACCAAGAAGTGGCTAGTTTTGTGTTGTTGTTTTTCTGTCGACTCCACCAACAACAAGGTGAATTGGAAGTATGACAGAGCGGGCGATACTGAGCCGTCCTGAGGGTCTCGAACTCACGCTCGACTTCAATACAGTGTATAAAGCAGTGCCTTAGCTGAATGAGCCACGGGGAAGGCGATGCTTTCTTCTTTACTCCTCTACTCTGTCATGAAGTTAACCATATTGGTTTGAACTGAATTCAGTGAATTGCTTTGTGTTTATTATAATTTATAATTAATCGAAATTCGAAATCGATATTAAAATACCACAAGAAGCATCATGAGAAGCTATCTCGAGTTCACCATATAACGTAATATTTACCTATAATAATCAGGCAAATTTGGAATCGTACTAGATAATGGAATAATCATACAAAAAATGGTGAAAATACACATTTTATCAATATTGAAAAAATTGAAAAAACAATATTGAGGAAAATACAAGAATGAAGAATGGGAAAAAAACAGAAGAAGATTCAAGAATCAGAAAGGAAAAGAAGATGAAGATAATAATAAGATAAAGTGAGAATTGTTCTCCCCAATCTGAATGTTGGCATTGTCCACTAGCACTGACATGATTACCTCCAGATTTATTGTTGGTTCAATGAGTCATCTCATGTTGATTATTCTTCAGTGTGGTAAGATCGCCCTTGTGGTGCCCCTTCCAGACAACCCAACCTGTCATCCACAGCCTTGGCCAATAGGAGAACAATGTTTGGATGTTCTCTTCACTACTTCCCAAGAACATGTGATCGTGCACCTGACCCACGACTAGGTCTAGGCCTTATTGCATGCATAGGTTTCTCCTGAAACTTGGAACTTGTGAGCATCGTCTGACACTCGACGAATTGTAGACACTGAGTACACTGAGAAAGTATCTACTTATATATTATTAGTACTTCATCAAATCTCACACTGGTATGTAGGCCTACATAATTCGCTGTCAGAGGATTTTCTTCCTAATTTTATTTCAATCACTTTTTCTTCTCGGATGAAAATCATTCAAGGACTGACATTTGATAGAAATCGAAGTAAAAGTAGTTTTGTAATTGAACAGAAGTGTATTGGTCCGTAAACCAGCCGCCTATTTCAGAGGTCAGTTCACGCTATGTTCAAGCAAGTGTCTCCGCACGCAATGTGCGTTCATTGTCACGTCAGACGTCACTCTGCAGGCTTGACGATGGCAATGGCTATTTTTCTCAACACATTTGTTTGTTATAAGAAAGGTATTGTCATGGAAGGCGACCTTTGGCCTCGAAACTTTTCAGATACTAATTCTGAAGCCGTATCTTCAATGTCACAATTATCATCACAACAATAATGACATTCATCGCGCGTAAAGATCCCTATCACTAGATAATTGCACATCAATTGCATGAGAATAAACGTCTTTTCTACCATTGTGTTGATGCATTTTGATAATGACAATGTAATGTTTTCTGTAATATGACAATGACACATTTTTACCATAAAAGTAGATATACCAAGAAGCTTATACTGCGAATACAGTCTATGGTACTCACTTTATGGTATGTCTATTTCGTCAGAATTCAATATTATTATTATATATATATATATATATATATATATATATATATATATATATATATATAAATATATATATATATATATATACATATATATATATATATATTATGTATATATATATATATATATATATATATATATATATTATATATATATATATATATATATATATATATATATATATATATATATATATATATATATATATATATAGGCCTACATTTATTGAGAATTACAGTATTATGTTCACATGAGATGATATTTCCGAAAAAATATTGTTTCAAAGATTGTATTAATATTATCACACTGCAGTATTGCAGAAATAATTGGAGAATGATGGTTATTATATAGCTTCCCACTTGTAAGCTGAAGCATTCCCTCCCAATTCGACCATTACCATTCAGTCAGGTGTACACTTTGACAAAAATGTACAAATGTGGACTGAGACGTATCCAAAATGTCACTGCCCTCCAAAAAAGTATGATTTAATGTAAATATTCCAGCAATATAATTGCGTGGAATATAAAACAAAAAACAGGGAAATCACATGGAATGAAAAACCTACTGAGGATTTAAAAAATCGACGTGATGATAAACAATCGTCAAAACAGAATAAAAGATCAGGTTCCTATCAAAATGTGGAACAGTTGGTCCATCGATCGTTGGTACCGAGCTTCGAACTCTAGTCCTCTAGCTGACGAAACATCATTTATTACACACAGTGTGGCTCGTAAGAACGACTTCGAAAAAGGAATAATATCGTTTTCCTAATACAGGACCCCTATTCCTGAGATAATTGAGATGTGAGAAAATAAAAATGAGTGAGAAAACGAGTATCTCACATAAAATATGAGATGAAATATGTCATTATTATATGAGATAGTTTTCTCACTGATTTTTCTCACATCTCATTTATCTCAGGAATAGGGGTCCTCTATACAACTGCTACAAATCTCTAAGCATGTGTCTCGTACGGCACCAGTGTAATTAGAACTTGGTAATCACACCTCAACTTGCTATTTGATCGTAGGATGAATGTAGTCTGTAGAGAGAGAAGGTAATACTCAATAGCGATCCTAGTTTCATGTACACATCACTTGTTGATTGCTTCGAAACCGAATTTATCCAGCAAGCGCACTTACCGCACGAAATCTAATCTTTTTAGAAAAAGTGATCTATCTGTCGGGAACTTATCTGTGTTAATTCAGCTATTAGCCATGATATGATATTCCATGGCCATCACTCTCTTTTCGTTTCGTGCGACTGTTGGCAGTGGGGAGCACATGCAGGGTGCGTGTTTCGAGACCCCACTAACGTTCGCCAGAAATGGGGGCGACTCATGCAATGCTGCTTCTCGTTATGAGCTAATAACAATAGTAAGTTGCAACGCACACTTAGAAAGTACGGAATGTCTAGTAGGTTATAGGCTATGTAATTATTAGAATGTTGCATTTTTTCATCTGTATCATTTATGAAGACGCATCTGTGTCAACCCGTATAATATCGTGAAACGTATTTATTCTCATTAATGGCAAAAGTCACCATATCTTGTAATTTATTTATATTCATGATCCATGTGAGCACTTGAGCTATGCAACGTCAAGTCCCAATGAACTGTATGAACTGAACTGTATGCAAGGAACTGTATGTAAAGAGATTTTATGAAAATGAATATTATTTTCGGATTATTTACGTTCCAAAGTTGGCATGTATTTTTATCAGAAATGCTCAAAATCATAAAATCAAGATCTATTTCTACGGTTGGCAACAAGAATAAAATAATAATTTTCATTCGCTTGGTGAGCAGTCGAGGCCCATGAACAAGTTTTCATTTGTAATACCAAATTTCAGCACTTACTGCTCCAGATAAGCCAGTCTTGCCCCGTACCCCATTTTGCCCCCTCTCCCCTATTTCACATTTCTGTATTCGTCTTTTTATGAATATTTATTTTCACATTATTATTATCATCAGTTCATGATCGATATTATTAATATTCCACAGTATAATGTAAGAGGATGTTGATTCGTGTGTAATAGTTGTGTTATGACCGGATGGGAGACGAGGCGGATAGTTGATGATTACCGCGGAACGAAATCGCCGGCAATAATTCTACTGTTTACGTAAACAATACAACATGATAATTGAAATCGTTCCGTGCGCTCCAAAAACATCAATAATTACTAGGCGACAAATGTGACCAGTGGAATGTCATTGTGAATCTCAGCAGATTCAGATTGAGATTCTACATTTCCAATCAAGGTCATTAACTGATCTCACAAATTCAGATTTAGAAGAAAATTGCAATTTAGGAATTATGTACAATATGAGTTGTCACTTGAATGTCTGCACATTGCAAAGAATCATTGATTCCTTTAGAATTGGATTATTTGTTATTTAAAAATAATAGACTTCTTGAACTTTTCGAGACAGTTTTTTTTCAGAAGTTGTCAGAATGAAATTGTATTTAGTATTCAATGAAGGTCCGGAATTGATTGGGCTACAAATTGTAGATGAAGAAGATACTGATGAATGTTGAGATGTGTGGAAATGGCACAGTTAGCTATGACACTACTGAGTGTTTGCGATGCTCAAATCAGAGCTCGGATCAAATGGCTAGTTAATTGAACACAATTTAAGCTACCTTCAGTTCATCTCTATTCACTCAAATTGAAATCGGTTGGTTTTCGATTCATACTTTCAAATATTATAAATAAGGAAAACGCTATTCAGGACCGCGTTGAAGGATCAACCTGAAAATAGGTGACAAAAGTCGATTCTGAAATCGCCCATCTAATGTAGGCCCCTACATGGCGCTAGCCGAACAAATCCACCTTTGTTGTTTTTACAACATTTTGAGATTCTAATTATACTGTTAAAAATCATTTCTCGTCTTGTTTTCGTTATTTCATTCTTCAGGGTATTCTCAACATTGTCAAGAATCGAGAGAATCGCCTGTCACCCTCAACTTGACTACTCCTAGTCGGTCATCTAGATCGGTTAGCTAACGAACAACAACGACGAAAGAAGAGAGAGAAATTAAATCTGGACTGAATGGAATTCTTCACTATAGCATAGTCGATCAATTATTGTGTATATAATAATTATGTAGCCGTATTATATGCCTAAGTGTACCAATTACGTTTTACTTCAACAGGTTCAAAAATAACAAATTATTAATTTTCAATCTATGATTTTTTCTTCCATGATATCGCTTTCACAACTACTACAAATATTATTGATACGGATATTTTGAGTGATTATGCATGAATTGATCGTAGAGGGTCAATTCTATCGAAATTAATTACTCACCTAATATAATTGGCCAAAGTATTCAACCTTCGGTCTTATCGAACAAGTTTCAATTTATAACCAGAATGTTGAAATTCACTTGAAACACTTTGGACTTGAAGTGCACCTAATTTTGACTCTATAATAACAACGGCGTGATCCAGTGATAGGTGTAATCATGATGTATGATGGCATTATTGCTTCCTTGAACTTATCGCAAGAATCCATTCACTACAAGTAACAAGAGCTATCCACTTTGCAATACGTTGGTTAATTCTCTCCATCATTCAATCGCGATTTTAATAACAAAAAACCAAGATTGATTTTAGCCAAATTGATTGACTACTTGACAACTAGGTTACAACAGTAGTTATACAAACTACGCTTAGCGATGAATCACTTTGTTAACTTTCTCCCCTTCTTAAATCATCGAAACAGAATAACTATTTTCAATCGAATTATCCCGTAAAAAAATAAATAGTCTTCGTTGAAGTCACCAAATTGATAGAATCAAGAACGAACAGTTTGTTGGAAAAAACTGAAATGGTAATATAGAACATAATCTTACCTTTCTATTAATATTTGCACAAATTCCTTTCTTCACTTTCTTTCCTCACAAATCGGTTTGTAATCTGATTGTCGAGTGGACGGAACACGCGATGGGAGCCCGCGAGTGTACGGAGCTCGCGGACCGGTCAGCTGGGAGGATTCGGCAATACTAATGCTGTGTCGGTGTCGAGCGGTGGACTCGCCGCTTGATCGCGGAGGACAATAGTAGGCACACTCGCACGTCCACTTACCACCACCAGCCTACCTCTCACGTCCCCGCGTGCGTCATGCCTCCATGCTGCCTGGTGCCTTCCCCTGTCTTCCCCTGTCTTCTCCTGCCTTCTCCTGTCTTCTCCTGCCTTCTCCCGCCTTCTCCTGCCTTCTCCCGCCTTCTCCTGCCTTCTCCTGCCTTCTCCTGCCTTCTCCCGCCTTCTCCTGCCTCCATGCTGCCTGGTGCCTTCCCCTGTCTTCCCCTGTCTCACCTGTCTTCTCCTGCCTTCTCCTGCCTTCTCCTGCCTTCTCCTGCCTTCTCCTGCCTTCTCCTGCCTTCTCCTGCCTTCTCCTGCCTTCTCCTGCCTTCTCCTGCCTTCTCCTGCCTTCTCCTGCCTTCTCCTGCCTTCTCCTGCCTTCTCCCGCCTTCTCCTGCCTTCTCCTGCCTCCATGCTGCCTGGTGCCTTCCCCTGTCTTCCCCTGTCTTCCCCTGTCTTCTCCTGCCTTCTCCTGTCTTCTCCTGCCTTCTCCCGCCTTCTCCCGCCTTCTCCTGCCTTCTCCTGCCTTCTCCTGCCTTCTCCCGCCTTCTCCCGCCTTCTCCTGCCTTCTCCTGCCTTCCTCTGTCTTCTCCTGCCTTCTCCTGCCTTCTCCCGTTTTCTCCTGCCTTCTCCTGCCTTCTCCTGCCTTCTCCTGCCTTCTCCTGCCTGCTCCCGTATTGTCCCGTCTTCTCCCGCCTTCTCCTGCCTTCTCCTGCCTTCTCCCGCCTTCTCTTGCCTTCTCCTGCCTTCTCCCGCCTTCTCCTGCGTTCTCTCGTATTGTCCCATCTTCTCCTGCCTTCTCCTGCCTTCTCCCGCCTTCTCCTGCCTTCTCCCGCCTTCTCCTGTCTTCTCCCGCCTTCTCCTGCCTTCTCCTGCCTTCTCCCGCCTTCTCCTGCCTTCTCCTGCCTGCATGGTGCCTGGTGCCTTCCCCTGTCTTCCCCTGTCTTCTCCTGCCTTCTCCTGCCTTCTCCTGCCTTCTCCTGCCTTCTCCTGCCTTCTCCTGCCTTCTCCTGCCTTCTCCCGCCTTCTCCTGCCTTCTCCTGCCCTCCATGGTGCCTGGTGCCTTCCCCTGTCTTCCCCTGTCTACCCCTGTCTTCTCCTGCCTTCTCCTGCCTTCTCCTGCCTTCCTCTGTCTTCTCCTGCCTTCTCCTGCCTTCTCCCGTTTTGTCCCGTCTTCTCCCGCCTTCTCCTACAGACTGCTCCTACAGACTGCTCCTACAGACTGCTCCTACAGACTGCTCCTACAGACTGCTCCTACAGACTGCTCCTACAGGCTGCTCCTACAGGCTGCTCCTACAGACTGCTCCTACAGGCTGCTCCTACAGACTGCTCCTACAGGCTGCTCCTACAGACTGCTCCTACAGACTGCTCCTACAGGCTGCTCCTACAGGCTGCTCCTACAGGCTGCTCCTACAGACTGCTCCTACAGGCTGCTCCTACAGGC
The DNA here is from genome assembly GCA_907164805.1 of Brachyptera putata. Lineage (NCBI taxonomy): Eukaryota > Metazoa > Arthropoda > Insecta > Plecoptera > Taeniopterygidae > Brachyptera > Brachyptera putata. Next base: position 2,566,260 of record OU015463.1, read on the forward strand.
TGCTCCTACAGACTGCTCCCACAGGCTGCTCCTACAGGCTGCTCCCACAAGCTGCTCCTACAGGCTGCTCCCACAGGCTGCTCCTACAGGCTGCTCCCACAGGCTGCTCCTACAGGCTGCTCCTACAGACTGCTCCTACAGGCTGCTCCTACAGGCTGCTCCTACAGACTGCTCCTACAGACTGCTCCTACAGGCTGCTCCTACAGGCTGCTCCTACAGACTGCTCCCACAGGCTGCTCCTACAGGCTGCTCCTACAGACTGCTCCTACAGACTGCTCCTACAGGCTGCTTCTACAGGCTGCTCCTACAGACTGCTCCTACAGGCTGCTCCTACAGACTGCTCCTACAGGCTGCTCCTACAGACTGCTCCTACAGACTGCTCCTACAGGCTGCTCCTACAGACTGCTCCTACAGGCTGCTCCTACAGACTGCTCCTACAGGCTGCTCCTACAGGCTGCTCCTACAGGACTGCTCCCACAGCTGCTCCTACAGGCTGCTCCTACAGGCTGCTTCTACAGACTGCTCCTACAGACTGCTCCTACAGACTGCTCCTACAGGCTGCTCCTACAGGCTGCTCCTACAGGCTGCTCCTACAGGCTGCTTCTACAGGCTGCTCCTACAGGCTGCTCCTACAGGCTGCTCCTACAGACTGCTCCTACAGACTGCTCCTACAGACTGCTCCTACAGGCTGCTTCTACAGGCTGCTCCTACAGGCTGCTCCTACAGACTGCTCCTACAGACTGCTCCTACAGGCTGCTCCTACAGGCTGCTCCTACAGACTGCTCCTACAGACTGCTCCTACAGGCTGCTCCCACAGGCTGCTCCCACAAGCTGCTCCTACAGGCTGCTCCTACAGGCTGCTCCTACAGGCTGCTTCTACAGGCTGCTCCTACAGACTGCTCCTACAGACTGCTCCTACAGGCTGCTCCTACAGGCTGCTCCTACAGACTGCTCCTACAGACTGCTCCTACAGGCTGCTCCTACAGGCTGCTCCTACAGACTGCTCCCACAGGCCGCTCCTACAGGCTGCTCCTACAGACTGCTCATACAGGCTGCTCCTACAGACTGCTCCTACAGGCTGCTCCTACAGGCTGCTCCTACAGACTGCTCCTACAGACTGCTCCTACAGGCTGCTCCTACAGACTGCTCCTACAGGCTGCTCCTACAGGCTGCTCCTACAGGCTGCTCCTACAGGCTGCTCCTACAGACTGCTCCTACAGGCTGCTCCTACAGGCTGCTCCTACAGACTGCTCCTACAGGCTGCTCCTACAGACTGCTCCTACAGGCTGCTCCTACAGGCTGCTCCTACAGGCTGCTCCCACAAGCTGCTCCCACAGGCTGCTCCTACAGGCTGCTTCTACAGGCTGCTCCCACAAGCTGCTCCTACAGGCTGCTTCCACAGGCTGCTCCTACAGGCTGCTCCTACAGTCTGCTCCTACAGACTGCTCCTACAGTTTGCTCCTACAGGCTGCTCCTACAGACTGCTCCTACAGGCTGCTCCTACAGGCTGCTCCTACAGACTGCTCCTACAGGCTGCTCCTACAGGCTGCTCCTACAGACTGCTCCCACAGGCTGCTTCTACAGGCTGCTCCTACAGGCTGCTCCTACAGACTGCTCCTACAGGCTGCTCCTACAGGCTGCTTCTACAGGCTGCTCCTACAGGCTGCTCCTACAGGCTGCTCCTACAGACTGCTCCTACAGTCTGCTCCTACAGGCTGCTCCTACAGACTGCTCCTACATGCTGCTCCTACAGTCTGCTCCTACAGACTGCTCCTACAGGCTGCTCCTACAGACTGCTCCTACAGACTGCTCCTACAGGCTGCTCCTACAGGCTGCTCCTACAGGCTGCTCCTACAGGCTGCTCCTACAGTCTGCTCCTACAGACTGCTCCTACAGGCTGCTCCTACAGGCTGCTCCTACAGGCTGCTCCTACAGACTGCTCCTACAGGCTGCTCCTACAGGCTGCTTCTACAGGCTGCTCCTACAGGCTGCTCCTACAGTCTACTCCTACAGACTGCTCCTACAGGCTGCTCCTACAGGCTGCTCCTACAGGCTGCTCCTACAGACTGCTCCTACAGACTGCTCCTACAGACTGCTCCTACAGACTGCTCCTACAGGCTGCTCCTACAGACTGCTCCTACAGGCTGCTCCTACAGGCTGCTCCTACAGGCTGCTCCTACAGGCTGCTCCTACAGTCTGCTCCTACAGGCTGCTCCTACAGGCTGCTCCTACAGGCTGCTCCTACAGACTGCTCCTACAGGCTGCTCCTACAGGCTGCTTCTACAGACTGCTCCTACAGGCTGCTCCTACAGGCTGCTCCTACAGGCTGCTCCTACAGGCTGCTCCTACAGGCTGCTCCTACAGACTGCTCCTACAGGCTGCTCCTACAGACTGCTCCTACAGGCTGCTCCTACAGTCTGCTCCTACATATCCTGGGATTCCAGACGATCGAACGATCGGAATGCGTGAATAATGACGAAAGCAATCATAGACTAGGACTATCATATTGTCAATCGTTGCTCAAAAAAAAAAAAGAATGAAGTACGGCTCATGATGTGGATATAATTCAAGTTTGACAACCTGTTTAAACAAATTCAGAATAAGTTCGTTTATTTCAATAATTATAGAGTTGTGTTGATTTGATAATTATGTTGACCTGATAGATGGCTAGATGACATAGCCTCGAGTGTATAGGTATTACATGCCTGTACATGCACATCTTACCCTTCCATCATATTTATAATTAAATAAATTAGATAATTAACTAAATTTGGTTCCTCCGTGACATCAATTCACGTGTTTCAAAATGAAATCGGATTCACATTTCAAGCTGAAGAGCTATCGTCTTTTTCGTCGATATACAACACACACACACACACCCATGCATAAATATATATATATATATATATATATATATATATATATATATATATATATACATATATATATATATGTATACATATATATATATATATATATGTATATATATATATATATATATATATATATATATATATATATATATTTATATATATATATATATATATATATATATGAATATATATATATATATATATATATATATATACATATATATATATATATATATATATATATATATATATATATATATATATATATATATATATTTATATATATATTATATATACATATATGAGTGTGTGTGTTTTTTTTTTTTTTTTTTTTTTTTTACAGAAACGATACGATAATACTTATCTAGTTACTTTAAGGATTTACTCCAATCATCATAAAGCGAACAAACGAAAGGGTTTACTGAAGGGAATACGAAGACCAAGAAGAAACAAAGCAAGAATATGATCGCAAGAAACAAAATGTAAGGAATACTCAGAACAATCAAGTAACATGACCGGTCCCAGGACAGCATCAAAACGACCGTCAACAACAAATCAGGCCTAATGAACGAAAAACTGTGAGGAAGAAAAGGAGATTACATGTAAAGTCTTAGCCGGTGAGAAGGGAGGGGGGGAAAGACAAGCTCATTGTTCTGCAAGGAACAAAGAGCCTGCCCGACACACCACCTCTCCTTGAAGGAGTCAAGAGCCCCTCGCCCTAGATGCCACGCATACTCCTTCAATATGCGTGACTTGATGCGTGCTTTGAGCACCACATCGTAGGGAGAGGGGACGCGGTCGTCCTTGAAGTAGGCGACCAGCAGACGATAGACTGTACTCTTGGCCAACACCAGTAGGAAGTTGGCCAAATCGGTCTGGAGGGCTGTGAACGTGTTGTCGGGCCTAAACCCCACATACACCACCCGGAGCACCAGTCTATGTTGCTGGCCGAGAAGCCTCTTCAGGAGAGCGTCAACAAGCTGCCACATGGACGCGGCACGGCGACAAGCGACAGTCATGTGCCATGCCGTCCCCTCTGCGTGACACCATGGACACAGGCTCGAGGCGGACAATCCTGCATGGCGAAGAAATATCGGGTCGGCTAGACGGTTCTTAGCAAAGCGCCACGCAACGTCGGCATCCAGGCCGAGGGTGGGCTGTCGAAAAATAGCTGTCCAGTTAACTGGAGCATCAGACCAGTGGCCTTTGAGTGAACCGTCTAAGCCGAGCACCGGCGCCATAATATCTGCTAGGATTGTCCGCCTGTCCATCTTGGGCTCGAGAGGAACCAATTTGTTCTCACGAGCCCGGTGGTACACCAGAGGAGGCGGCCATTGTTCAGGACCGTACGCCTGTCGCACGCCACGAAAACGCAAGTGGCAGTACGCTTGTATGTGCTGGTAGTTGATTGACAACGTTTGCCTGAGTCGGGCAGAGAGAGTGTCGAAACCTTCGATGTATTCTAGCTGCCGCCACTCACTCCCATCCAGGAGGTCACCAATGGTCCTGCATTGCAGCGCCAACCAGGATGGGACAAACGGGGATGTTGCCGATGGTATCAGGTTAGTCAGGATGAGCGGTATTTCTCGGAGACCGCACGCGGTTCTCGCGTACGATTCTGGTCGCGGATTCATGTTTGCCACGCTCGCAGCACTGTGGCGAGGAAATCGGTTGTTTGGCGGGTAGCCGCAGCACTGAATCGGGGACAGAAAAACACCTGCCAGCCAAGACCCAATCCTCGGAATTTCCGTAAGAAGTGCTGGGTCATGACATGGCCAGGATGGTCCTCTAGGCTGGAGATGAAACGGTGCGCAAACAACACGCGGAAAAGGCTAACTTTGGAAACGAGGTGGACTAGACCCAGGCCGCCAAGATGGATAGGAGCACAAAGGTCGCGCAAACGCGTCCAGTGTCTCCTGCCGGCCCAAACAAAGTTAGCAAACAGTCCCTGTAGTCTCGCCAGCAGTGCCGGAGGTGGAGGTATCACCTGGAAGGTGTACCAAAGTCGCGGGGCTATGAATTGGTTGGCAATCAGTACGCGGCCACGTAGTGACATGGCCGACGCACGATGTCTCCAGCGCGCCATCGCTTCGGTAACAGATTCCAGGAGTTTCGTGAAACCGCGACCAGTGACAGCTGGAACATTCCCGAGCATGACACCGAGAAACTTTCCGCCTTCTGACGACCACGCGAACCCAAGAGGTTCGTCATCACGACCAATCCAGCTTCCTGCCCACAAGCCTGTAGATTTGTGAGCGTTGAGCTTCGCCCCAGACTGTGCCGAGTAAACAGTGTAAGCTGCGTGGAGACGATCAAAGTCGTCGTCATCACTCACGAAGACTGAGACGTCGTCAGCGTAAGCCGAGACGATCAGCTTGCGCTCTTCGATACACGGCAAGTTGAAGCCTGTCAGTCGAGATCGACACAGTCTGAGAAAGGGCTCAATGGTCAGCGAAAAAAGTTGTCCCGAGAGTGGGCATCCCTGCCTGATGCCTCGTCCGAAACCGAATGGGGCTGTTAGGTGGGAGCCAACTCGGACAAAACAAGTGGCATTGTGGTACATTGTCTTCAGGTAGTCTCTGAACACCGCTCCGAATCCGAACACGCCCATGATATGAAATAGGTAACCATGATCGACTCGGTCGAAAGCACCCTGCTGGTCTAGTGATAGAAGAGCGAGAGGCAGTCGATCTTTGTTGACGTGATCAAGGATGTCGCGGTGGAGGTGTAAATTATCGAAGATTGTGCGGCCAGGAATACAAAACCCTTGATCAGGGTGAACGACAGAAGCCAGCACACTGCGCAGACGATTGGCAAGAGCTCTTGCGAGAATCTTGTAGTCCGTGGTGAGCAGTGAAATGGGTCGCCAGTTGCTGATCTCCAGGCGATCACCCTTCTTTGGTATCAAGGTAAGTACTGACTTCTGTGCCGACCTGGGCAGTACTCCGTTGTCGAGAGCTGCCTGGAAAACTTGGTAGTAGAAGGGAGACAGATTATCCCAGAAAAATGCGAAAAATTCTGGTGTGATTCCGTCGATCCCTGGCGATTTCCCTCTGTTCAAGGAGGACAAGGCTGCTGAAAACTCTTGCTGGGAAAGCGGTGAATCCATGCGCACGCGATCACATTGTGAAAGCTGTGGTAGCGATTCGTACAGGGGTGAGTCGGGGTCGATGGTCGCGGGGGTGGCCGAAAACACTTCAAGAAAATGTCTCCTAGTGACCGTGCAGAGTGACGGTCCGTCGGAGACTATTTGTCCTTCGTATCGAAGCTGTGATAGTGGCTTATAAGCTGCGGCCACTTCCCGCGCCATGAGAGAACCAGCTGTGCGATCCTGTGCTAGAAGGTGGTCATGGCGTGCATTCGCCAAGATTACCTCACTTCTTCGCATGTACGCATCACGTACATCGGCATTCGCACTGGCGAGATCGGACAATGCGAGTCTACTGATTACAGGGTCTGCAACGATTCGTTCCACGCGACCCTCAAGACGGCGAAAAGCCTCGTCTGAGTATTGTCTGCGGAACCGGACGAATCGTTTCGTTGACGTCTGTATCTCGGCCTTGAGCGAGTCCCACCAGTCGTTCAGCGAATCGTACTCGCCTTGGGTTGCCTCGAACTTCGCGAAGACGTCAAGCATGCATGTGGCGAAAGCAGGGTCGTCAAGCAACGAGTTATCAAATCGCCAATATGGGGGAGAGGTCTTGGGCACTCCTGTCATCAACGTCGTAAGCAATGCGAGGTGGTCAGAGAATGCAGGAATTACGCGTATGCCAGCCGCACACGATGCAATGTTTGGCGAAGCATAGAACCTGTCCAGACGTGAACCAGAGAAATGGGGAGCATTGCTTACGAACGTGAATCCTGGTTCAGTGGGATGAAAGTCCCTCCATAGATCGGTGAAATCGTTCGCTTGAACAACACGCCTGAGGTGACTTGCGACTCGCGGGTACCGCTCGGTGCCGCCACCAGTTCGATCGAGCCGGGGATCCAGCGTGACGTTGAAATCCCCACCGACCAGAAACTGGGCATCATCACCGCCGGCCCTGCGTGCAGCCTCCAGGCGAGCTTCCAGAGCGTTGAGAACGTCTCGTGCCGCGTCAAACTGATGCGGCACATACACACAAACGACTCTTAGCGAACGATTTGTGGGTGGAGTATCGAATACGACCTCCTGCAGGTAACCGTGGACGAGGATCGTGTGAGAACGAAACACTATCGTCGACGACTTCCTCAGACCAATCATTGTGCCAGTACATACTTGAATCGGTGGATTAAAGTAAAATGTGTACTGGGACTTGAGGAAAGGAAGAGGAGATTTCTCGGTATTAGTTTCCTGCAGAAGGACGATGTCGGGACAGTGCCTCTCCAGGAAGGAAGACAGGAGTACCCACTTGTACTCACTTCGTACACCCTTCGTGTTCAGGCTAACGAAGGAAATTTCCCCCATACCCGCTATTTTACTACTCGTTAACGGGTCTCCCCAGACAGACTCTCACTGGATAGAGAGCGAGTTAGCGAGACGTTGTCTGCGTCACCTGTCGCTTCGTAGAAGGCATTGGCTTTCTGCAAGTTATTAACTAGCCGCCTTATGCGTTCACGAATTGCACGGTCTTCCAGTAGGGCGGGTTTCACCGACTCCAGCATATCGATCACGCCGTTGACATCTTCCGTGAAACGGTGCAGCACCTTCAGCGGACGGTCATTCCCCTTCACGTCTGCGAGGAATTGCGTAAATGCAATATTGGAGAGTACATTCGTCCTAGCTCCGCTATTGAGTAGCTCAATTGCTGCTAAGGGGAGAACCTGATCGGAGAATGGTGAAGCTGGTATCGTGCCGACTCGTCTCTTCTTCAAAGCTGGAGCGGAGGTTGGCTTAACAGCAGGTGGACTAGGAATAAATCCCTCAGCACCACTGACAGCCTGACAGTCGGTCACCTCAGCCTCCATGTCGATACCCCCGGTGAAGGCTACCGTGTTGGTATCGACACCGACCAGCTCTGTTGCAGGAGACGACTGGGTATCAGTGATGGCAGACGCGCTCTCACTGGAAGACGAGACCGGACTCTTTCGTTTGTCTCCTGTGCCCAGGGCCGGGAACTGTTCTTCGTTCACTTGCGCTACCGTCACTTCCTCTCTGTTTCTGGGACAGTTCCGGGCAATGTGCCCGGACTGTCTACACTTGAAACACTGAAGGTCGTCAAAGGAGAGGAAGATCCGGTAGCGTTCGCCCTCAGACTCGATCATGATCGAGTCTGGAAGGACGCGGCCCTCTTCGCGCACGACAAAGATCTGTCTGCGAAAGCTGTAGATATGATTGAGGTCAGTCTCTTTGATACCCAGCGTGATGAAATTCATTGGAGATACAAGCTTGACCACCGTGGCCAGGGCAGTCTCGACCACGTCGTGGGGAATGCTCGGGCAGACGTTCGAAAGAACCAGTCTGTCTGATTTCGTTATCAAACGGCGAGCAGAGAGGAACTGGTCTCCAATAGATATTCCACCATGCTGGATAATAAAATCATCGACAGCTTTCGCAGAAGATAGGTAGAAAGCAACCCGGCCTTGGGACATTCGAGAGCCAAACAGAACGTTCTTTCCTCCGACCAAACTTGCTACAGCGCGGATGTATTGTACGATGGTTACTCCATCGATCGCTTGTACAAGAAACGCTTGATCCTTGCCAGGGAACAGAGGCTGTGGTGCGGAGGGCTGTTGCCGTCGGGTTGTTGCAGTACTTGGATGTGCAGATGCTCTACCCAACATATCCGCGATGGTCTGTTGAGATACCATGGCGCTGTATCTAACTCGATTCGCGGGAGTCTTGGTTGGCGCATCATCCGTAGTATTGGCGGAGTCAGAACCGGAAGAAGCTGGTATGAGGGGAACTGAACCAGCAGTAGTTAAGTCTGTCAAAGATAACGACTTACTGGCAGTCTCACGCCTATCCATCCCCGGTTTCACGGGGAAGACGGTAAAGCTTCCAGGCAGTATTGGCTCAGCCGATACCCTGGTTTGAACAGGCCCAGAAGGCGGTTTGACAATAGAGGTTGAACCTCCATCAATGTTGCGTTTGGGTAAAACACGCCCTTTGCCAGCAGAGGACGATAGCGTAGACGTGGATCTGTTGAGCGGTACTTTAGCGGCGTTTGACGGCACGCTAGATTTCGGTTGGCTATTCATTTTGAAGAGAAGATTGAAAGGAAGAAAATAAAGAAATTAGTAGTCACTAACCGTGAAGGCTAAGGCACTACAAGTTTCCCGCCCCTGGCCCTCCCAGGCCGGGTAAGTAAAGTATCGAAAACTAAATAAAATGTCGAAAATAAATGGAAAAACAGTCGGTGAAAAAAGACAAGGCTCAAAGTCTGCTTAAAACAGACCAAAAGCCAGAAAAGGATCTCAAACCATACAACCCTACATCGTATAGGCTTCAGGTAAGAGAAACAAAAGATAGGCCTAAAAATAATCAATTCGAGTTAGAGTCGAAAAACAATAATAATAAACAAATAATGCAATCGAATGTTGACAACAAAAGAAGAAGAACGGTGTGTGAATGAGAAACAAAACTACGATCGAGCAATATTACAATGCTGCTAGGTGTACCAAGGTTAAACCCGACAAGCACGGTATGCGGGAGCGAACGAAAATACGTCCGACCTCGACGAGAGCTCGTGTGTGTGTGTGTGTGTGTAAACGAAGGTTTTCAGGGGCGCAGGGGGGGGGGCATTCCCGCTATCAACTTTTGGCCAAGGGGGGAAAAAAAAGGTCTTGCAAGACACAATTTGAAAAGACGAGAAATAGAAAAGATGAAAAAAGAAGTAAGAGAGAATTAAAGAAAGAAACAAAAGAAATAGAAGGGAGGAAAGATGTATGTAGATAGCTAATACGTACATAGATTCATATTTCTCGTTGCATAGAAAATCAAATATCAGATGGGCACCTTCAGTTCTATGAGAAAATTGATTCTGGCATCTAAATCTCATCCGAAACACGTTGAACCGATTTTAAAAAGTGTAATTTGAAGAAATTTGATGTACTGAGTGTTTCATAATGACAGCTCTTGTACGTAGTTTATGAGTTGGCAGAAATCAACATACAACCCTATGCGATTCTTCCAGATGTGAATTATTTGTTACAATTTTTGTAAATTTCCAAACTTATAACAGTCGTAACGATGACAATAAAGTGGAATGGAGAAAGGGAACTTCCAATGAGGGTCTTTGATAGGGGTGGGCAAAGAGCGCGACTGCCAGAGGCGTCAAATTTAAGGAGCGCTATCAGTGCACATTTGTGACATTCTATATACTAGGAAAACGCTTGATATGCGTTGTGAGATGAGCTTAGAAGCATGGAAATGTAGAATCAACCCTCCAGTGGTCGCGTAGGGTCCTGTGGACCTCAACACTTCAGTTATGTTAATATAACATAGATGCCATAACTTGTAATATCTGGGAGTCTCTATACCTTCAAGTGGAACCCTCTAGTAGCCAACAAAAGACGTTTCAACACCAACAAGAATTTACATTATGTGACTATTGTGGTCAGAACTTTTTTGGGGTACCTGGGACCCCACGCGACCACTCGCGTCACAGAAACTACCTCTTTTTCAGCAGATAAGAATATTATTTTGTTCAATTCTGATTATTTTTATGATGCGTATCTCATAGATACATAGCTTCGAAACTTTCCATACATTATCTAACCTTATAATGTTGTAAAGTTTTTGGATTTATGAAAAGACAAAGTACACATGTCATCTCTGCCACAGGTAGCTTTGTTGGGATCATGTCACTATATCGTGCAGCCGTTGCAATACCGTTACGCATGGAAGTTAGCGCCGAATAAACAAGATGTATGCGGAATTCTATGTTGAATATGAATCATTGAAATGTGAAATCTTATAAATTGAAATTATTGGTACAGTTTTGTCATAAATATGATATAAAATCATCCATTTGAAATAGCATAAGTTCAAACCAAATAAAAACATGTTTGTTCTATGTTTTTCTTCAACAATGTGTATTAATTTTATAATTAGGTACAACACAGAACTAAACAATCAATTAAAAGTGATTTTTTTTTATCAATTTTCATAAAATACGTTGTTTATTATTTGGACTTTTAACCGCAAAATGTCAACTTGAAATCACAAACAACTATGAGTACAAAAATAGATGCTTACTGATTCATGAAATAACATTTATAAAAAAAATATATCTAAAAAGTCATTCACAAAAAAGTTATAGCAGATACTCTGTGGGGTCTGATAGACCCCGCGCGACCACTGGTGTTTTAGATTAGCGTGCGCCTACTGGAGGGTTAAATAAAGAAATTTTCGAAAATTTCCCTGCGGGGCTTGATTCCTCCCTCACTTGCATTCACTTTCACTATGCGCATTCAGTTTTTGGGGCTCACAATTGAGTCCTTCATCCGTGGCGCTAAAATGACCCAGAATGACGCTGCAGATTCAACTATGATTGGCCAATATCTGTTGGGCACCTGTAGTTCTTCAAATCAATGCATTTTGTCATCTAAATCAGCAGACCTACTACGAGTCCGAGCTCCAACATACAGCCAGCAACTCGCACGCCAATGGCCGAAAACCGGCGGACCGCAGAGAAAACCGCGAGCTGTTTTTGTTTACGAAGTATCTCTTCCGGCTTATTCTTATGGGGATTTTGAAAACTTTAAAATTAGTTTTCTCAGAAGTGGTGCAACCGATTGCGCCTCAAAACTACAGGGTATGGAGTTAGATAATGAATAATGACAATTGTGCATGCCAAGTTTCAATTGAATTTAAATTTTCATTCGACCTGTGGAGCGCAAAAAAAAGATGAAACAAAAGTAGGCCTACTTTTGTTTCGAGTCAAATCAATTTGAGTCTTCTATCCGCTCATCCAAAAATAACTTGTCTAAAAATACTAGATATTATTGTTGACGATCAATTCTTCTACTAATAATCAAATTAGATAATTCCTCGAGTTTGTGTCTCGGAATGAATGATGGCTTTCTTTCAGATTATTATTACCGACCACAATTCCCTAAAATCCCATATGTTTGAGACAGTTCTAGACGATCAGTGCTCGTACTTTTGAATAAAAAGTGTTATTGATATTAGTGTTTGCTTTTGTTCATCAGTTTCATTCGTCCAGAAGTTTTTCAAACTATCGGTTGATTATTCGATCATTGTGCTGTTGACTTGGCATTTTGTGTCCTTGTACTTGATAGGATGTTTTGATAGCTGTTGATTCCGTCACGTCCTTCTCAGCCAGCCAGTTTATCAACACACGCGAACCGTCAACAGCAATACAACTAGCAATATTTGTTTCGTGCACCTGCAATCATCTACGATTACATTTGACTCACACAAATCGAATCTATTATTACACATTTTACTTTTCGACCCGGAAACACAAATGGAGATCGAAATGGCTATTCGCCGCACCGGAACTGGCTATTCGATTCAATTTCATTTCAATTCAATTTTATTTTATTCCAAAAGTAGAATACATGATAAGGCCTATGGCTACCAACTAGACAACTAGTGTGATTGACAGTTAAAGGTTACATATACATGATTATAACACAATTATAAATACATATTATTATATAGAAGATGATTAAATACATGATCGGTGAACAATAGTAATCTGAAATACGTAGAAATAGGTAGGCCTAATGGAATATCCACATGAGCAGTGCTTGTGTGTGGGAGAGGATATTTGTAGAAGTAAGGCAGTTTGATCTCAAGATGGCATGAGAGTTAGTTGAGATAAGTTAAGGCCAAAAATTGGATGATAATGAGTTCTTATTAATTGATATATATATATATATATATATATATATATACATTTTCAATTGCATAGTTTGTGGGTGTGATGAAGGTGAATATCTTACCATTCAAAAACCACATTCAGAGCTTATCAAATGCAAGGACCTACCATAGCCAGGGCCGAGAATTATCCCCCCCCCCCTCACCACTTCCCAATTATTCATTTTGGGAACAATTCAACATCAAATACATAGTTTATAATTCATTGTTATTTTTTTTCCAATTTTCTTCATTCGTGAGTTCACATCTCACAAAACAAATGTAAAATATTAAATAATGCAATTGATAGTTTTTATTCTATGCTAGAGTTTGTTGATGACGGATTTCAGTGAATCCATATAACTGAAGCAGGTTTTCCAGTTCCGATTTTTTTTGGTCGTCCGACACGATATCGGTACGATTTTTCACAGGCGTGTTTCCACTTGGCCTTTACCGTCACGTTTTCGTGACGTCATAGTCATAGCCTTCATTACCTCTACATGCACAGGAATTATATTTTAAATCGCAGTTTTTATGGATAGATGAATCGATATTTTCGCGAGTCGATTCTTTTTTTCCGATCTTTCGATTTAAATCCCAGCAACCGGAAGAAGATGAATCGCAATCGCTGTGTAACTTCCGGTAAAATCGTGATTTCGGCCGACAAAAGTTGGAGTTGAGTCAATAATCACGACAACGAATCGGTACCGAAACAGTGTCGTGAACCGCCATGTTTTTAGGTGAATACTGGCTTGTGATTGGGCAGTTGGGAAAATCGTGTCGGACGACAAGAAAAAATCGGAACTGGAAACCCTGCTCAATGCTGGATTTCCATGCACGCGATTCTCATGTCGCGCGACATGGCGGCTCAAAGGCGCGAGACTTGTCCCTGATTGGTCAGTAAAGGAAAATGCGCGTCATGAGAATCGCGTGCATGGAAATCCAGCTTAAGTCTTATTAAATTCACTTATTGATATACACCCGTATAGAAATATCGTTACCGGCACATGCAGCGTAGTGGTTAGCGTGCTCGCTTCATGTGATCCGGCAGGCGAGGGGAATTCCGAACCCAGTTCGATCCCCGCCGCTGACCGTCTTTACAAAGGTTTTTCATGGTTTCCCTCTGTAGTCTAGGCTAATGCCGGGATGGTTCCTACAATAAGTCGGCCATGACCGCTTCCTTCCCGCTATCCTTCCCATTACCCAAGAACCCTCATCTCATCATCCCATCATCTCATTAATCATCCATCCGACGCCATTAGATCTCAGTTATCATAACAGTGCGTCGTTGAACCCAATAAAAAAATAAAAAAAATATCGTGTATCCAACTCGCATTGAACTCGCCACCAGAGCTGGCATCCAAGCTGTAACCACCTCTTCGCCACTACTGGTATCCAACCGCTATTATTTGTGTCAAGAGGATACGAGATGGAAGAGAGTTGGGATGCAGTGACTGTTCGCCGCATCCAACTCGACGCCACCCACTCATTCAACTCTCATCCAACTCATGGTAAATCCTGAACAAATATTAGAAGGAAATTGTTACTTCTTTCAGGTACCAGGTAGAGCCACATCTTCAGGAAGAGGATTCTGAAACATGTTATACAATTGGAGAATCCGCTGGGGATCGAGCGCGCGCCGGACGAACACGAACTCGAAGGCCTACAGCTTTACTAACTGTAGGTACACCAACGGGACGTGGTCGATCCTTGTAGGATGTTTTGTACTTGATGGCAAACAGCTACAGATCAGACTTAATGATAGAGGACAGTTTAGTCAATCAAAATTAATGATAAACTAGGCAAACGCAGGATGTGCGTTGTACGATGAGCGAGATGTGTATATAAAGTTGGCCTATAATCGAAAACTCTTCAAACCTTGATCATTTGAAATGAACTTCATCCGATGTCAATGAATCTAGAAAGCCGTGACTTCGACAATGCAACATTTTTCAATTGATATTTCTATCTTTTCGATGAATAAAATACATTTATTATATTATTTTCTCCAAAACGGCTGGTCCGAATATCAAACCAAATTTGTATTCATGTATATTATTCTTGTGTTCACATTTGTGGAAAATTTGAATCATATTGAAGAGATTTTATTTCTCAATTTTTTCCGCTCAGCCAAATCTTATGGGGTTTTTAGAAACTTCTAAATGATGTTTCTCAAAAATGGTCCAACCGATTAGACCTCAAACCTATACAGTTCTAAGTTGGATGAGTTTGCGTATTTAAAAAAATTCATGTCGATCGGTCAAACCCTGCGACCTGTGCAGTGCTTACAAACAAACAAAAAAAAAAAAAAACGCACAGACAAAGTTCCGTAAGAGTTGAGTGAAAATCTTCGCTACGCTCATCTAATAAATATGAATTACAAACCCAACTAAAATGTGATTTATAGCTAATATATAGGGGGCCTATACCATGAGTTTTTCCCGTCATTTTTCGGAAGTTTGTAAATTTAAAATAATTGCATGTTTTATAGCACACACAATACACATAAATATCTACTATATTACCCAAGTATTATGTTTGTTGTATGAAATATGACATTCATTTTGGATGTGATTTGTTACTAGACCTGCCCGGTTGTACACTATCAAGTCTTCGTCAAACTTCTCATGTGGGCCTACACACAATTTTATTCCGTAGAAAGTGAGATGTTATTCGTTCTTCATTTGAGAAATAAATCCTACAATTTCTCCACGAATGAATTTCATAGTATTCATCTACAATATCAGTTATCTCATACAAAATCGAGGCATCTTTGGTAAACCGTTGACTTGTTGCACTCTGCTAAATGTAGGTATGCACAGCCCAGCTGGTTATATTATAGCATATAGAAGTGGAGAATGTCACATTGTTTATTTGATGATAAGTTGGTTACATGAGAGACGAGAAGAGTAGTAGAACACGCGGATTGAATACAATAACCGGGAATAGAAATTGTTAGGCAACCAATGGGAATTATTTCTGAATGTTATGCTGGGAATCGGGGACTGAAGTGTAGCTATTGAATTTATTCTACGCAATAGGACATGAAGAAGAATATATTTGAGAAAATTATTAGTTAATAAATTTAAAAAATATCAAATATTGAGTTATTTTAAGCCGATTGAAAGATTGAAACGACATTTCCATATAATACTTATATTGTCCTAAGAAAGGTTCCTACTGAGTTTATAAAAAAATTAATTGGTCGTTTCCAAGAAGAATTTGTCAAATATTGCGTTTGAAATGTGTGAATAGAAATGAGCAGGTTCGTATGGATGACGTTAGGCCTACAAGAATGATATGTTATGAATTAGAATGTATAAGGGTCGAGGTTTGATCAATTTCTAAATCAAGTTGTATAGGCCTATCACTTTCGAGTATATTCCAATGTTTCGCTCATCTTACAATGCATATGCTGCTTTTCCCTAGTCATATTCGAATTTGCCTCTCCCCCACCCCCCACATTTTCAACCAATCATCTCAGTCGAAAAGAGTGGCTCATCTACGGCAATGAACGGTGGAGCGGCATCCAACTCTCTCCAACCAATCTATTCGATTATGTCCTAACTCATCTCATTCCTAACTCATCTCATCCATTGAAAAGCAGTTGATGCAGCAAATGAGATGAATTAGGAAAGAGATGAGTTAGGAAAGAGATGAGTTGGGAAAGAGATGAGTTAGGACGTCACCATCTATTCGACTCAATGAAAAAGAGTTGGTTCACTCATCACTGTGGAGATGATTTGGATCACAGTGGCATTGCATCCAACTGAAGGCCACGCTTGGCCATTGAGTTGGAGCTCAGTTGGTTGAGGTTGGATAACAGTTGAGAATCAGTTGAAGACACAAATGTTTGTCAAAATTGTAGTGGATACTAGAGACATAGAGTTGGAAAGTAGTTGGACGCGAGTAGAAGACCTATAATACCAGTTGGTTAGCATTGGCTGTTAGTTGGAAATGAGACATTTCTATACGTATGCAGGCGTTTCGTTTGTTTTTTGTTATTCAACTAATTATCTACAGATCCAGTTATAAGTAAGAATAACAATATCGATTTATTTTAGTTGCTTATCAATTAATCTTGATCCTTTGAATGTATCATTATTTGTTGTACTACTTGCTTGATATACTGTAATTACTAATGTATTGATAATTCATAAATGATGGCTAAATAAATACTGCCATACTCATGCATATATGTTTACAGCATAATTATGAGCAATTATATGTGATTCTGTACCGATTTCCTCGTGAGAGGTTTAAAAAAATGAATACTACCAAAATAAACTATGAAATCTTGACCTCTTTTCAAATCAATACAACTTTATATTGATTGATTATTGTTTGCTTAACGTCCCCATCAACAGCTAGCTTATATGGGGGTACGAATGAGCGGATGATAATGAAACTATGAAGTGATGATAAGTGAATGGACGTTCACAAAAACCCATACCTTATGCGGGACTCGAACTCACGCCCAACGTTGACTTCAGTTTCTGAAGCGGTGCCTCAGCTGACTGAGCTACCGAGGGCGGCAACTTTATATTATAGGTATTTTTTAATTTCGATGGGTTGATGAAAATTTGGCGCCAGTTAAAAAGTTGTCACCCTCCTTGGCGCTTGATGGATGGGCGAGTGTTTTCCCAGTAGATAGTTTGATACGTATCTGCATGCAGGCGCTATATACGCTAATGGGTGCGGGTGTGATGCCAACATTACCCATTACTATAGTTACCAAAGTTGTATTATGTTGTTAGAATCTATTACAATAAAATGTGAGTGTTATTTAGTATTTTACAGTTTGCATAACTTTCTAGACTTTCGCCAATGAAGTTGAAGGACAATCTTTAATTGCCTAAAATACCCCTTTTACTTTTAATTAGTGTTATAGTAATGATATTCCCAATCCGCCCCCTCGAGACTAGTTTATCATATTAGTATTTTAGTCAACTTGATTATTTTATTTCATCTGGTCATTTCCAGAGTGGATTATATATCAAGATTTAGTACAGATACCTTGATCTCTCCATCAACGACACAATAAAGCTCGTTTTCTGGTGTTTCATTTGAAACAATTGAATAATGTATTTTTTATTTGGGAAGTCAATTACCTGCATTATTCAGTTGATTATTTGGGAAACGTGTTGTTTGATAAACTGCCTGCAAGTCTGCCGTACCTACGGTTCACCAGTTTTATTAGACGAGCTTTAGTGAGGATTCAATTTGACATACTGAAAAAAATTGGTAATCGTTTTTTTTTTTTTTTTCCCCATGTCCAGCTATCATCTTCAAACTTTTTTTCAATATGGTTCCTCATCTAACTTAGTTCTGTATAGTTTTGTGGCATTATCGGGTGGTAACCTTTTTTTTATGAATTTTAGAAATTTCAAAAATACCCATTAGAATAACACAGCGAAAAAAAAAGAAAATATTTTTATTTTCCGGAAGAATGAAATTTTGCGTGAAGTTGAATTACATTTTGATACACAATTTTAAAAAAAATCAGCTTGCTCGGGTCAGCCATTTTGAAGAAAAAACATAAAATGTGCTAAATTAGTACCACTCGAAGCAGTTTTTACCTATTTTGACCCATACTATTACTATTCGCTCGTCTAACAACGCATATATGGCGTTTTCCTAGTATCTGATCGATGCTTAGAAGTGTGAATAGTGGACCCTAAGTTACTAGACGTAGTAACTGGACGTTTATTTCTTCCGTCTCAAGCAGCCGTCAATTTAAACTATTCTACTTCTGCATCGATAGCCTCTACAAAGAATGTTTTTAAATTTTTCTTAATTTTGAAATTTATCCCTGCAATATAATTTATTGTTCAAGGTTTTGTACTACGGCTTTTCACATTGCAATGTTCATGAGCCTCTACTTGACTTGCAAGTGCGTTTTGTTTGCCAACATTGAATGTTCACATGCAGAACCAAGTGAGCATGTCCACGCCATGATCGGGTTAAAAGAGTTGAGCAATAACTCTTCGCAGGCTTTTACCAACGACCACTTTCCACGACCAACGACCAACGACGCAGGCCTTATCAACGACCACTTACCACGACCAACGACCAACGACGCAGGCCCTACCACTTGAAATCCTTGAAATCCTTGAAATCACCTGAAATCACCTGAAATCACCTGAAATCTTGAAATCTGAAATCAGGTGTACACCAAATGTTCGAGTTGTAAACCCCTCGGTGCAAGTATAATGATACATCATGAAAGATACAGTAACGAATATTCTTGAGTAGAACCAAGTGTTGGGTTGAGTGACTGACAGACCGATCAGATTCAGGGAAGCTAACCGACTGCTCAACATGATTCTCACCCAGAGTAGAATACCACTTGAACAAGATTGGTTCAACCGGCTGAGAAATACTAGGAAAACGCCATTTATGCGTTGTTGGACGAGCGGATAGTATTAGTAATGGTGAAAATGTGTAAAAACTGCTTCAAGTGGTACAAATTTAGCACATTTTATGGTTTTTCTTCAAAATGTTAAAGTAGGCCTACTGGGTATGTGCTAATAATACTAATAATATCTAATACTTGGATGATCGGAGTTGCCCGGATTGGAAGGGTTGATTCATACAACTTGACACATCGTTTAGTTTTTACAATATTCCATTGGTAGGGTCTACTTCATTTGGAAAGAAAATTTGAAAAATCCCCCTGAAATTCCCATGGCGGGAGAACATTTCTACTGTGATTATGTCCATGATGAAGTCACTGTGGACTGGAATTAATGTCACAAGCTAAATGTATGAGACGTTTGGAAGCAAATAGACATCATTTAATGATGTGTGTAATGATTTAGTTCACTTGTCGCTCAACTATTGATGTGGTGAATGTGTAGCGTTTCCTAGGCAGTACAAGGTCTTCAACTTGTCTTGGTCACGACGAGACGGTTTATTCTCAGCGCCACAGAAGCAGCTGATTCCAGAACTCGAAAGCCAATATTTGTAGAGAATGTATACACTCACAGTTCTTTGGTGTCTATGAAAATAATGATGTGATTACAAGGAGATCTTTTATTTTGAGTAATTTATTTGATAAGTAATAAAAACTCCGTAAAACCATATAATTTATGGGGATTTTGAAGGTTGTCACTATGGAATATCTTGTCCTTGTAATTATTTTTTTCGATTTCTCATGTGATTTTATTCTAATATCAGCCGGTATTACGAAGTCCAGGAAAGCAAGTTATGCGATAGTTTGAGGAAATAGAACACACCACACCATGGTCACTGCCAGTTGGATATTGTTCGAATAAATCATTCCCTATTTAGTTGGGCTTATCAATACTGGTCATTAGGCATTTAACAAACTAGAACATTCTAGACGAGCTTTAGCGAGGATTCAATTTGACATACTGAAAAAAATTGGTGTTCGTTTTTATGTTTTTTTGTTTGTTTATTTTTATGTTTTTTTTTTGTCGGTTCTACACAGGTCAAACGGCTACATCCATCAACCTCAAACTTTTTTTCAATATGGTTCCTCATCTAACTCAGATCTGTATAGTTTTGTGGCATTATCGGGGAAAACTTTTTTTTTCATGAATTTGAGAAATTTCAAAAATTCCCATTAGAATAACATGGCGAAAAAAAAAGAAAATATTTTTATTTTCCATAAAAATGAAATTTCGCGTGAAGTTGAATTACATTTTGGATTTTTGGTACACATTTCTAAAAAAATTCAGCTTGTTCGGGTCAGCCATTTTGAAGAAAAAACATAAAATGTACTAAATTGGTACCACTCGAAGCAGTTTTTACCCATTTTTACCATTACTATTACTATCCGCTCGTCTTACAACGCATAATGGCGTTTTCCTAGTTATACAAAACCAAACGGTATACACTTCTCGGGGGCTACTAGAAGAGGCATCACGATTCACTGCTTAACGATCTCACCAAAAACTAGCTTGATAATGAACCGAAGAGAAAAGAAAAGACGTGTACAAAACCCATGCCTTATGTGGGACTCGAGACCACGGCCGGCCTGACTTCAGTTTCTGAAGCGGAGCCTTCATCGATTGAGCTACGAAGGGCGGTATGTGACATCACTGCGTAATAATTTCATTATCTCTTCACTTAATTCAAAATAATTCTGACATCAAGATTTTTTTTCAATGGAAGAAATTATTTACTTTGATGATGATATGCATCGGGAGAGAGAGAGACTGATTACTGCTCGCCAACAGGTAGTTTGTTTGGGGGTACGAAAGAGCGGAGGAAGGATGAATGCGGATGTCAGTTATGCAGTTCTAGTTACGGTACATTAGTTGATTGCCAGCCCGGTGGTCATTACACATCATTTGGACTTTTATAGATCTATTTGTTTTCCCTTTTCATTGGCAATTTTCATTCGTGATCTGTCATCTGTGCAAGTATGTGTGGTGAGTAGTGGCCGGCCCATGGCTGCCTGGTGACCCGGTAACACGTAGCTGTGGGTGATGGCATGCTCTCCCATGGCCACAACGTCGCCAAGGGCATTTCACTGCAGTTTCACGCAATCAGAGACACCAAGTATTATTGTGGTTTAGGCCTATGCAAGTCCTCTTTGGAAGAATGAAAACTCCCACGGTTGATTAGAGTGCCTGCATGGTAGATGCTAAGAATGTATTTGACAATCCAAGAAAACCATTCATTCAGTGTGATTACACATAATATGGCATTGATATAGTGATTGCTACCCATTTGTATTACAATTGTTTGAATCGTGACTGAAGCATTTAACTTGTTTATATTACCAACATGATCACAAGCTGAGTTCGGAGAGGAAAGACTGAATCAATAAAATGTCCAATTAATTGTAAATACCATACGAAATGGTTCATCAGAATGAATGAAAAGAGTTGTTGGTTTGTCTTGAATGGTAGGCTACATATTTCGTCCTTTTTCTCACATCTGTCTTCTCGTCTGCTTCATGAATGAATATTATAATATTAGGAATATTAGCGACGTTGTTTAGCGCGTTTCTTCTCTATTTTTCTTGAAATGTTTGAATTTCTTGAATATTCATTGGTCTTGGATTAGACACTTCCACGGCTCAGATCTTCTTTTCTCTCTACTTGAAACCTTAGCTGTGATCCCATGCAGCAACAGTCACCAAGTGCCAGTGAAATGTCTCATTCCTGATGGCATCCTGATGGCCGTGTCGTGCGCAAAATGTTTCCTGTATATTATATTGAGTGATTTTACGACATTTGTGACTCAAGTATCTTGGATACTGACAATGAGAAATGTACTTATATGATGAATCTATGCCAAAATACCATATATTAGAACGAGAATATCGAAACCACGTCTCAAAGTCATCAAAACTCTGTGTGTCACCAAGTTTCAAATTAGCTGTAAGGTCTGGCTAGCTCAAAGGTCAAAATCTCGTATCGTAAATATTTCACTAAATAATTCGAACTATTACTTTCCGTTATGTTCACTTGTAGTATGTTACTCGAAATTCATGTTGGCATCACCAAAAATAAAATTGATCCACTTTGAAACATTTTTTCTCTAGTAACAGATAAAATGTGACCCAACTTTTGTTATTAAACGTTGCCATGGTTGTTCTGATGATACATCATCCAGCCTAGAGCTCGCAGTTCGGTAGCAGCCGCACGACCAACATTATTGTACTACAACATTCGCTCATCGCAAGAACACTAATTACTTCGTACACTTCTTTGCATGGCATTCTTACCCCAATAATATATGTACACACATTTCAATATGTCCTGAGGACACAAATGAATATTTTCTTGCTAGCCTATACACTTATGGTTGCTTTGGAAAGCTCTTTTTATTCTGAAACGTGGTAAACCCGAGATGAGTTCAAGGCAGATTGCGTTAGATTATGTGTATTATAGTTGCAGTAAGAATCTTCCTGTGAATTAGATGAGCCGTTTGATCTGCGGAGATCACCTTTCCAATCAAACACACCAAGTTCCCCTTTCGCTTCCGTCCAATAGGTCATTCAATAAAAATTGGATCTAATATGCAATGAATTAATTAGATTCATTTCAAATAGCCGAACTATTCCAAACGACGTTCATGAAGAGAGAGGTATAGCTAGGTGTGTGTGTGAGAGAGAGAGAGAGAGAGTTATTAGATAATGAGTGATGGCCAAATATACAGATGACGGGTCACGCCAGCAGTATTTCTATGGTGTTGCCATTATTTCGGGTCACGGATGTCATGAACGTTCTTTAATACGTGGAGCAACTTTCGTTAATTGCGATATTGGCAATCGCCACTGGGCACTGGCTGTGGCGCAACCATGAGGAGGATGAGCTCGCTCGAGGCTGCAAGAAGAGAGAGAAACGTGTGCTGCACTTCGACCGATCCCTACCGATATTACGTGACACCAGCCAAACGCGGAATATGCATTAGAAGATGAGCGAGATGTCCAGTCAGAGTAGAATCAAAAACTCTGTACACCTTGACTCAGATAAAATATACTTCATTCGGTTACTATCGAATCTAGGGACCCATGAATCCAACTCTGCCACATTTTTCTACAATTATTCATTCATTTCTTGAGACCGGCTGGCCGAATTGCATACCAATTTTTGATAGTGTGTATCGTCATTGTGTTCACATTTAGTGGAAATTTGATTATTTCGGAGATTTTATTTTCCACATTTTCTTGCCCAGCCTAGTCTTATGGGGTTTTTAGAAACTTTGAGATATGTTTCTCGAACACGGTTCAAACGATTACACAGACAATTAGCTCCATACGAGTTGGATGGAAATCTTTGCTATCGCTTATCTATTTAATATCCCATTAGAGGAATAAGGTGATCATTTCCAATAATATTATATAGGCATATATATATATATATATATATATATATATATATATATATATATATATATATATATATATATATGTATATATATATATATATATATATTATATATATATATATAATATATAATATATATATATATATACATATACATATACAGATATATATATATATATATATATATATATATATTATAATATCTATATACACACATATATATACATATATATAAGTATATATATATATATATATTCATATATATATATATATATGGATATATAGTATAGATATATAATATTATATATATATATATATATTGTATATATATATTATATATATATATATATATATATGTATATATATATATATATATATATATATATATATATTTTTTTTAATTAAAGGTTTTTTATTTGGAGTAAACAATGTTCACAATTGACACACAAAAAAATAATTCCCAAAAAGCCAAAGGCTCATCTGTGGAACATAATATAACAGATATACATCAAACAGACGTGTCAATCCACGATATAGAAAGGTATAGGTATACAAAAATTATTATATATATATATATATATATATATATATATATATATATATATATATATATATTCACAATTGTCACATATATATAATATTATACACAATATACACAATATTCACATATATATATATATATATAAATGAATATATATATATATATATATATATATATATATATATATATATATATATATATATATATATATATATATATATGCCGAATATCAACCAAGGCATTGAACAGAATAACACCACAGAAGATGGAGTGGATGAAAGCCTTTCTTCCATACGTCCGAAGTACAACTGATGCAATTGGTCCAATTTGAAACAAAAATAAAATCAAAACTGTTTTTTCCACTGACCGTGAATTTGGATCAATGCTCCGCAATCCTGAAGGCATAGAATACAAGTGACCTAAAACCACAGTTTTGAAGTGCAGCTTTGCTATCCCGCGACCGAAAGTTCAAACATCCAGAAGTGCAGAAACAAGATTATTCCTTTCCTACATCCATAAGCTCGCTAAGTCAATTATCGCTAGCGGTAGTAACTGAAGTCACCGTTGGGTGTGGGTTCGAGTCCCGCATAAGGCATGGGTTTTTGTAAACGTCCTTTCACCTTTCATCACTTCACAGTTGCATTATCATCCGCTCATTCGTACCCCCGTAAAACCCAGCTGTTGGTAGGGTCGTTAAGCTACATTAAAAAAAAAAAATAAGCTCACCATTAGCCACAGCGTGGATTCATAAAACCGTGGTGTTTACAGAACTCCCTGTAGAGATTGCGATAAGACTTATATAGGACATACTTCGAGTCAAGTTAGTACTAGCATGACTAATCGCAGTGTAAATATCCGACTTCAAATTCTGGTTTAGCCCTCCACAGTTTAGAAAAGCGCCACACGACTTTTGTATTTTGTGATCATTTCTGAATGAAATAACTTGTGTGCACTTATTGTTAAACGTTCTTAGTTTTCTATAATTTGTAATCGTTGAAATGATTCGACAGGCCTATTGTCACTCGCGCATTTGTTCACGCCAACTTCGTCCGTTACGCAGCCGATCACTCGCGTCATCATTTCAATCAGATTCCTCATCACTTCTTTCGAAATCCTCCATTCACATCAGACGTATTATGATTATGAAAATTGACTTGTACAATTAATTCCATCTTATAATTATTATGCACGAATATCGCGAGAGATCTGTAATGATCTATACGAAGTTGTACTTATATGTTCAGAGTTTTTGGGAAAGTTCCCCTGAGGCAATGTCAGATTTTTTGTCTGTAGTAAATATCGGTTACTACGACCTTATTCTAGTGTACAGGTTGCTGATGGCTCGCTGGATAGATGAGCATTGAGCAACGGAGCGAGACAAAACGGTCGCTACATCTCTCCTGCTTCAACCGACAACATATTCACTTGTATGAGAGGAACATTTCGCCATCTCCTGGGATACGTTATACGCTCATCGAAATCAAAACATCACTGCACTCAACAAGTTTACAGGAATCGAAAGAAGCTTCGAAATGACGTGAAATCAAGCAATTGAGTCACTGGAATCAAAATCCCTGATTCTGTCAACAAATGAATAAAAGGTCACAGCAACAGAAAAATATAAAAACCGTGACTTTTTTCCATGGGCCAAATCGTTCAAAAGAATCCGCACAAGCAGAAAAAAAATTGTATTAATCTGAACTCAAATACTGTTCTACAAAAATCTTATTTTGTATCATTGTAACTGTTGTTGGTTTTTGTGAGAGGGTGGATAGATTTGAATGATTAAACATGATTTACATTCTTGAACCGAGTCAACCCGAGTTTTTTATATATCAAGAAGAATGTATGAATTGTCTTTGAATGTGCATTGTAAGTCGTTTTTGTAGCAAGTTATCATCTTTCTGAAAGCGAAAACACAACCGCGTGTTCGTTGTAATACTGCAGGATGGGTCCAGGAGAGGAGAGGAGAGGAGAGGAGAGGAGAGGAGAGGACAAGGACGCTTTGGAGCAGAACTGTCAGCTCGACAAACGAATGACACACATGCTTGCTGCACCAATTTCCGTTGCAATACCATTTTATCGCCATTTAATGCAATATAATTAACTAGTCTGATGAAATAGCAATACATTCAATGCAGTGTGAGGTCTACACTGGGTCTCCTATGCACTTCATTTCTCTCGAATCCCGGTAGTGAAACTGGATTGAAGGGCAGAACATGTTAGGAGAATGAAATAATCTAGTCACTCAGTCATATATGGACTGGGTGTCATCAAACTATTGGAATACGTTTAGTTTACTTGAGATCAGGTCAACAATAGAAGACAGTACAAAGATTATAATACAAGAGTAATAAGTATGATGTCTACAAGATTATTCATTTATTTTTCAATGAGAAAATTTGATCTCTTGAAATGCTGGATTTGCATTGTAGTGGATACTATAAGTTATTTGTATAACTCACTTTCCCGAGAGTTTGACTGATAATTGCTGGAGTTATGACCACTGCATGCCTTGCCCAACTCATATTTCTCTACGGTGTAGAAACGTGATTGCTAGCATTTGTCTGTATTGCCTTTGTAAATGTTTCGCTTCATTTCATTTGTCAGTTTCTCTGGGAGTTCGCTGTCTAAGATAAGCCTGCATTTGATGGATCTCGTGCCTCTGAATTAACTCTACAATAATTCGGGTTCTAGTTTTTTGTCGGATCTGCCGTTATTTTGTGAATATTGTTGTTGTTTACAAAGTATGGTGGGCAAACATTAGTCTTTCTAGAGTGTCTAGAAAGATAGGCCTACAGTTGTTTAACCAAGTGCAGTCCACTGCTAGAGATTTTATACCTATTTGATCAAGATTTTTTTCTATATATAATACAAATTATCCCACGTGCATGTTCAATCATTTCCTCAATATTACAAATAGAAGAAAGGTACATAAAGTGTGTCAAATTGAAACTTTGAAAACATACAAGGAAATTAAAACTGAAACACAATATCTCCAAATCCCATTTGATCGATCATCGAAAACTGCTTCTGCTTTTTCAGTGGCAGGATCCCGTATTTGAAACGATTTACCGCCAAATATAATATATCTCACCCCAACACCTGAACTCTCACTTGAATCTACAAGTTTCAGGTCTAGCTGTAAAAAACATCTGCTATCCGGCAAAATGGAAACATCTAACAAATTATAAAAACCTAAATACAGAATAAAAATTACGTTTCATCCATAATGATTTTCTCCAAAGCGAATAACTCAAATACAGTAATTTTAAGTGTGAATATCATTATTTTGGGAGAGCCTGGAGAAATAATCAGTAAAATTGTATATCGTGCACTTCACTAATGTAATACACGAATACTGGATTTATAAAATCTCACGAAATATTATATTCCGTTCACTATAAAATATATCGAGAAATATAATAAATTGAAAATCTACAGAAATTCAAAGACGTTCATAACAAGTTCTATTACATTTGAATTGAATAATAAATATCAATTTTATGGTTGAAACTGAATGTAAATATCTGCAATTTGAGTGGAAAATTTTCAATCAGTGAAAATAATTATGCTTATTCATTCTGCTGAACGTAATTATCATACAAGGTTTGTGAATAGGCCTAAGCACTGTTTAAACTGATAACAAAAAACGTTCATATTTTCTGATTGATACCAGTATACATAGGCCTACACAATGAATAATTAATACATTATCTCTCAAATCTGATCAACTAGACAGATTTTTGAATTTGGAATCAATCAATAAATAATTGTCAAATCACCCTCAGCGTTGTATTTGTAATCATCATTACACACTACAATAGAATGTGGATTGCCTTTCATTGATAGGCCTATACGTTATCTATGATTATGTTCTGAATGTTGAAAAAAATAATAATTATATTATAATTTCTTACTCATCATCATACTCAATAATAAACCAGTATATCATCGGACGTGATAGACAAAATTACATCATCCAAGTCTTAGAGACAAACCAATATTTGCTTGGACTCATGTTGCAATATTGTTGAAAAATATGTATTTGAAATATTGACTGAGTAAGTACCTACTGAGATAGGAATGATTACTCAATTTCGATAAATGGGTCAATTGAAACGTTTTAAATTTTCAAGATTTCTATGTAACATGGAAATATACTGATTTGGTTATCATGTTATTCAGTGGTAATCATATATTAAAAAATACAACAGTAAACATAAAATACAGCAATACGCTATAAACAATCCAGCAATATCAATCCTTCAGCGACGATTATTTGATCCAATGCACGATTAAATACACAATAAAGCCGAGAAATGAGGCCGTCGGGACGCAGGGATGTGAGCGAATCAATTCAGAGCGGCGCCCCGGCACGAATCGAGGAGCCGCGAACACTGACATATGGTCATGACTAAAGCTGGGAAATAATTTCAATAATGAACTTAACGATTCATAAAATCGAATGTTTTCAGTCTACTAAAGATATGACATCCTAACATGGATGAATGGAATATGTGAAATACGAGGAAATAATGTTGTGTTGCTTGCTGAACTGACATTCAGTGTACAAGAAATGTTTCAACTTATTTGATTCCGAACTGAAGTGTGATGCATATACCAGAAGAGCCCAATCTGGACAGACAATGGCAAGATTAAGACCAGGTCACGTATATAGAAAACGAGCACAAGATTCCTCGCAGTTTGCTTCACTGAAATATGCAGTGCCTATAGGGCTTTTTTGAAGCTTCAGGGATCTCCCCGGGGAACACAACCCAACATAAACCCCCCCTAATTTTCGCTTTGGGCACAGGGACTTGGTCGAAGGGCCTTGGCGACAGGAGGGCCTTTGGGGTCGACAGGAGGCCTTTGGCGACGGCGTTGGGCGACAGGCAGGCACTGGTCGACGGGACTTTTGGGCGCAGGCGCTTGGTCGAAGGCGCTTGGGCGACAGGCAGGCACTTGGGCGACAGGGGGCCTTTTCGAAGGATTTGGGGGGGCGGGGCCCTTGTCGACAGGGAGGACTTGGCCAAGGGGCTTGGCGACAGGCAAATTTTGGTACAGGCCTGGGTTGACAGGCAGGGACTTTGGGACAGGGCTTGGTCACGGGGGCACTTGGTCGAAAGGAGGCAGTGGCACAGCCTGGGAAGGACTTGGTCACAGGGGGGCTTGGTCGACGGCGCCTTTGGGCAAAGGCACTTTGGGCGACAGGCCTTGGGCGACAGGACTTGGGCACAGGGAGGGACTTGGTCGACAGGCAGGCACTTGGTCGACAGGCAGGCACTTGGGACAGGGCTTTTGGCGACAGGCCTTGGTCGAAAAGGGACTTTGGCGAAGGCGCTTGGTCGACAGGCAGGGACTTGGTGACAGGCCCTTTGGCGACAGGCCCTTTGGGCGACAGGACTTGGTCGAAGGCGGTTGGTCGACAGGGGGAAAAATTGGGCGAAGGCCTTGGTCGACAGGCAGGCACTTGGTCGACAGGGCTTGGGCGCAGGGACTTGGCGACCGGGCTTGGTTGACAGGGGCGCTTGGGGGGACAGGCGGACTTTTGGGCAAGGCGGCCCTTGGCGCAGGCAAAGGGCCTTGGGGGACAGGGATTGGGCGACAGGCACTTTGGGCCAGGCGCTTGGCGACAAAGGGACTTGGTCGACAGGAGGCACTGGTCGAAGGCCTTTGGTCGACAGGCAGGGACTTGGCCAACGGCCTTGGGCGACAGGAAATTGGTCGAAGGCGCTTGGTCACAGGCCTTTGGGCGACAGGGGACTTGGTTACGGCAGCACTTGGGGGCAGGGAGGCACTTTGGGCGACAGGCCTTGGGCGAAGGCACTTTGGGCGAACGGCGCTGGTCGACAGGCAGCACCTGGTCGCAGGGGCCTGGTCGACAGGCCTTGTCGACAGGCAGGCATTGGTCACAGGCGCTTGGCGACAGGCATGGCCCGGCACTTGGAAGGCCCGGTCGACAGGCACTTTTTCGACAGGCAGGAACTTGGTCAAGGCCTTGGTGACAGGGGGCCTTGGTCGACAGGGCCTTGGGCGACGGCAGGGACTTGGTCTAAGCCCGGGTGGGACAGGCACTTGGTCACAGGGCCTTTGGTTTTACAGGCAGGCCCAAATTGGTCGACAGGCAGGCACTTGGTCGACTGGCAGGCACTTGGTCGACAGGCACTTGGTCGACAGGCGCTTGGTCGACAGGCAGGCACTTGGTCGACAGGCACTTGGTCGACAGGCAGGCACTTGGTCGACAGGCACTTGGTCGACAGGCGCTTGGTCGACAGGCAGGCACTTGGTCGACAGGCGCTTGGTCGACAGGCAGGCACTTGGTCGACAGGCGCTTGGTCGACAGGCACTTGGTCGACAGGCACTTGGTCGACAGGCACTTGGTCGACAGGCACTTTACGACAGGCACTTGGTCGACGCCAACAATCATGTAGATATGCCACACGTAACTTTCATGGCCAGTGCTTCAACGCCCCATTCAGTTACTCATACGATTTATTTTGCTAATCGAGTGAATTCCAAACATTTTTTGTAATATTGAAAATAATTCGAAGTATGTAATGAGTAATATAATGTCAAATTCCTCGATAATGTATCCTATTGGGACGTTATGTATGAGCAATAATAAGAATTATAACTAATACCATTCTGCTATTAAAAAAGCATGAAAAGTAATGAAAGAGTAAAACTGTCGTACCCAATCACATCATCAGTGGTTGTAGTTTAGGTGATGGAGAGAAATCGAAGGTGCAAAATGACCTCGATGTCGACACACCTTCAACCCAACATTCAATTCACCAGGATTTTAAAAATTTGGGAAAATATTGTAATTATTTGAAATAATTGAAATCATCGTCCGCTGATTTGATGTTATTTTAACTAGGAAAACGCCTTATATGCGTTGTGAGATGAGCTTAGAAGTATGGAAATGTAGAATTAAGAACATTTGGTCAGCTCAATGTACATATACAGGCCATGGATCACTTCAAAGGTTTAAGAACCGCGGCTGTCTGTTGGTATATAAACCTTGGTTTCCAAACAATGGTACCAGTGCCTTCTTGATATCCATCACAGATTTTGAACGTTTTAATTTATTGGTGACACTTGTTGCTCACATTTAATAGTTCCTTTAATCGCTTTCTTAATTGCTTTCATTGATGTATAAAAAAGTACATTAAAAAGGCGTTTTCTTCGTTATTTCACATCCGATTGTTCCATAAATCGCTAAAAATCTGTATGATAGTTCTTTCCAGATTAAGTATAAATTTGAGAGCTCTTGGAAAATTTTCGTTGTTCAAGTATCTCTCCCCCGGCTCATTTTTATGGGGATTTTCTATACTATCCAAGTTTTAACCGGAAAAACCGTTCGGCCGATCTTTCTGTGAAACAATCCCAACCTACTCTGGTGTGAAACCAATTTGAAAAAAAAAATCGAGTTGATTGATTCTTTTTCCTGATCTGTATGCCGCGTACAAAATTACACACAAAAAAATTAAAAAATTGAAAAATTAAAAAAACCAAGACCAAAATTGTTCGGTACATATGGAATGAAAATCTTCGCTACACTCATCCAAATAGGAAAACGCCTCATATGCGTTGTGAGATGAGCTTAGAAGTATGGAAATGTAGAATTAAGAACATCTGGTCAGCTCAATGTACATATACAGGCCATGGATCACTTCAAAGGTTTAAGAACCACGGCTGTCTGTTGGTATATGGACCTTGGTTTCCAAACAATTATACCAGTGCCTTTTTCATATCCATCACAGATTTCAATCGTTTTAATTTATTGGTGACACTTGTTGCTCACATTTAATAGTTCCTTTAATTGCTTTCTTAATTGCTTTCATTGATGTGTAATAAAGTACATTAAAAATGCGTTTTCTTCGTTATTTCACATCCGATTGTTCCATAAATCGCTTTAAATAGGTATGATAGATCTTTCCACATTCGGTATAAATTTGAGAGCTTTTGAAAAAAAAATCCAAGTATTTCTCCCCTGGCCTATTCTTATGGGGAATTTCCATACTTTCTAATTTTTTTCCGGAAAAACCGTCCGACCGATTTTTCTGAAAAACAATCCCAACCTATTCTGGTATAACACCAATTTGTAAAAAAAGTTTCGAGTTGATTTAAACTTCTTCCTGACCTGTATGCCGCGTACAAAATTAAAAAAAAAAAAAAAAAAAAAAAAAAACATAAAAACCAAGCCCAAAATTTTTCGGTACATGGAATGAAAATCTTCGCTACGCTCATCTAAAAATCTTCGCTACGCTCATCTAATAAATAATTGTGTTCGTAGCATTAACTTGTTAATTACCCTGTTCATAATCAAAGTAAATAATTGAAAACGATATAACAGGATGAAATAATTGAATTTTCCAAATTGTTAGTAGAATTGCATGGAGATCTATTATATGATTAGAGTGTCATTTTGTGTAGTTAATTAGGTTGAGTAACTAAAGGTCGTCATGAATGATGATTTTCCTCCTAACCATCACAGCTGATACCCGTGCCCGTCCCGTAACGTATTGTACGGCGAATCTATGCCCCACTCGATTAACACACTCACGGCGTCATAGTCGTGAGCAGTCTATACGCGAATGATAAAATGCCAAGGGTTAAAATCCTGGTGAATTCAGGCCAAGGCTATCCAGCAAAACACTGGAGTTGACAGAATAAGCGATTAATTATGTATGCGTCTACAATGTGATAAATTTTGCGTAAAAAACTCGCAGAAACCAGTCTTATACATCTTGTGTACACCTTATAGAGAAACAGGTTGTATTGGGGAGTAAAAAGGAGAACGCTTCGTCATATTGTTTTGGCAAGTGATATATCCAACAAGTCAGTCAAGTTCCTCAAAACTCATTTCATCAATCGAATAAAAATGAAGTTATTGTGAGACTGCGTTCAATCAAATAAATTTCAAGTTTCAATATGTATAGGAAACAAACATTTAGTGATGGTAATCTATACTAATGAGATATGCAAATATTTCCAAATATTTGGCAAAATGATGTCGAGCAATAACGGGAAAAAATTGAAAAGTTTGCCAGTTTGATGGAAAAATTGAAATGATTTGATGGACTATCATGACGTTCAATGACATCGATCAGTCACATCGAAGTCGCATTAGAGACCAACTTTCAAATCTGTATTGAATATGCCAGGACCCCTATTCCTGAGATAAATGAGATGTGAGAAAAATCAGTGAGAAAACTATCTAATATATTAATGACATATTTCATCTCATATTTTATGTGAGATACTCGTTTTCTCAAAGATTTTTCTTCACAGATGTGAGAAAAATAAAAATGAGTGAGAAAACGAGTATCTCACATAAAATATGAGATGAAATATGTCATTATTATAAGAGATAGATTTCTCACTGATTTTTTTCACATCTCATTTATCTCAGGAATAGGGGTCCAGTACATGGATCGAACACGAGATACTGTTCAACTTGCACGCGTTGTGAGCAATACGCTGTCTGCAGATCACTGTATCATCGAGCGTCGTCATTGTTGCCCAGTTAGGGCAGAGAAGGAATGAATGGGACCGATTGGGAACGGCACCTCTACAAGAACTGCTCAAAGGAAGATCAACGCATTCATTCAGAACTGTTCCAGCCCTCATCAGTCAATCAGCAGTCGAATTAAAAACAAGGTATTGAGCAATTCCAAAGCTCTATAGCAATCTATACTAAATCATTCTATAGGCTAGCTGATGTATTTTATCTTTCTATTCTCAACAACATCGAAAATCTATGTTCATATATATATATATATATATATATATATATATATATATATATATATATATATATATATATATATATAATATAATATTTTTATAATAATAATAATAGTTAGTTTTTATAATAAATGTATCATTATAATATATTATCATTTTGATGTGATAATATAATAATATATATTAAATTATTGATTGTTATATCAATATTAGAAAAAAGTTTGATGCCGAGTCAATTGAATGATGCTCGCGAGTTTTATCGATATTCCACTTTCCCATTACTAGAATGTACACCAAGTTGCCTATGTTCAAGGAATAATAATCGTAATATTTTAAAGTTCTCATTTTACTGATTTGAGATCGGTGTTCAAGCTTTTTTCAATGAAAAACCTGGTCTTATTCGAAATGAGTGAATACGATGCTTGCCGTATTTATAAACACTCGGTATAAAGCTTATCAACCGTTACTAATTGTAATTGAAGGTTCGCCTGAGCTCTCTATAGGCTATGCTCTATAGGTCTCAACAAACAAGAAACAAAGCTGACACTGCAAGAAATATCCATCAACAAATGAGAGTCAATTCGCTCAACCCGGAGAATGATTGCGTATTGGATTCAAGATGGGAGGCTTATTCAATCAAACGTTCACAATTTAAATTTTTGTCATAGACCCAACATTTTACGTACAGTAAATTCGTAAGTTTCGTATTGATCAAGATTAACTAGTTTAATCAGTACTGGGAAATACTCCAATTAACCGCCTCGATTAAACACCCGATGCAATTAACGGCCCAATGAACTTGCTGCACAATTTGGGTGTGCGTCTTAAATTTGAAACTTGTGCTATTGAATTTGAATGGTTATTGATGAAAATAATTGATTCGAAAAGTGCAATAGTTGAATAAATGTATCTTCAATGCCGATCATAGGCCTACTCGATTACATTTCAGCAGAATGTTGATGTTATATTTGTGAAGAAATTCATTCTATACTAACTTCTCAAACGGTATTTGAAAATGAGATTGGTTACGCAATTTCAAAGCGGTTACAGGCAAGAACAAATAGTGAAAGATGGATTTTTAATGAACGAAACTGTAACAAGTAACAACTTGAATTCTCATTGATGATGTTTGATGGCAAAAGTATTTGTGAATTCTTTAAGGATATTACGCTCGAAAACAGTTCATTATCGTTCTTGATATTATTTGCAGAATAATTCAATTTCTATCAATTTTATTCGTTGATTTACATCAACAATCATACATTCATTTGTGGATTGAACGAACAATTATTACTGCTTTTATCGGCTCAACTTTGTACTCAAGAGCTCGTTCGTAAAATCTTCATTGGCGCTGTACTACGTTTAAATCACGGTCTAGTGGCTTAATCTCGATTCTCGAACTCGAAGTCGATTCTCGAATGCAAACTGACTGATATCTGAAATAACAACCAGGAACCAGGAATAACATTTGACGACATTTTGACATTAAAATATAAATATATTTTATAAACGTGAAGTTTAGTAATATTTATAGAATGTTCAACATGATGCACAATTTTATTTTCAAGGTACAATAGAGAAATATACTCGTAAAATATCAAAACATTCAAACCAAGTCTATTAGGCGTAGTCCTGATTTGTGATGTCTTATTTCTAGGTTTTTCTAGGTTAAAGCTGACAGATTGGAAAACTAGTAGGCCTAGCATATAGAAACACTCCCGAGTGATAAGCAATCGAATGATGTGAACATATTTGTGTAATTTGACTTAGGTGCGTACCTTGGTACGTTAGGATTGTGCAGTTCAATAACTGTCTCGGGAAGTGACATCTTAGCTGTCATCCTCACTGAAAACATGCTAGGCCTACCTCGATCTCAAACGTTCGCCAAGTTCTTGTACCATAATGCAGCTAAGACGTCACACAATATGGCATGCTGTGTGCAGCTCTATGTGGTCAATTCAGGTACTAATTTTAATATATAGGCTAATGTTAATGATAATATTTCCGAGTCTCTGCCTAGGATGAGGTAATGACTTGATCTGTAGGCATAGTACATTTTTACACCTCTTATGGGCATACGCTATGTTTAGTTTCATGGCAGGTGACTGCACTCGTAGGAACAAGAATTAACCATACTAGATCTAGGCCAGATCTAAAATATAGCGTAACTTGAAACTACTAGGCATCCTGCATGGGCCTATGCTGTAATGATGCCACTAGGCTCATCAGAGGATATCTGCTCTCTGGTTTAAACCAGCTGGACGTAGTCACCGCATAAACATTGACTTTGTTATGATGTACTTGCAGTGACGTAGGCCAACTGCCGTATGTAGCATGCACTTAGACCAGTGTCCCAAAATATAGGCCTACATGACTAGACCATACAATTTCTTCCTGTAAAATAGATAGGCCTACTCAAGCCTTGTTTGCAGACAGAGTCACCATATAGGCATGGCTATGGTGTTGGCTATATTCTTAAATATTCAAGGATTATATATTGAATTATGATTTGCCAACCTGAGTATCACTAGACTTTCTTAGTTCAGACTGTTACTGCAAAGAACGTTGGTGAATACCAAATTTGGCAGGTCCTGGGTAATTTTAATGTGACACTGAGCATCGCCAATTGGGGTTTGATTTTCGATTTTTTCGTATTTTCTGAAAGATCTTGTTTGTATCTTTCAGATAAAGTTGCTGGAGGTTGAGAATTGTTGGTTTTTATAGTTTTTAAACGCACTGGAATCTGATGGTTTTTGCATGTTGTTTGGCTGGAGGGGGTGATATGTTGGTTAGGGTAGTGTGGGAGATTGGGGGGAAAAAAAAATATGCATGCTCAGTGTCTGTAATTTTACAACATTAGGGGCCCTATGCTTTTGCAGAATTGCACAGCTAAGCAATAGAAATTAGGATAGTATTTTTTAATTCAATCCATACGACGTGATCTACGATATAGTAGAGTGTTATTTATTACATACAATTCTGCAATCGCTCACTACATTACCCTAATTGCATTAGGTATTTTCCTGAAAAAACAAATTGAATCTTAATTAAAATTGCGTATCTCCCAATAGCTACAGTTGGGGCCCCAAACCAAGCGGAGGCGTGGAGAATTTCTAACCCAGTTCGATAATCTTCCAAGTTCTAGTTTATTTGTGCAAAATCAAATACCGTAGCCAATTAGCTAAGGTAATTTAACTCAAAAGACCTAATCATGCAGTGTGTCTGTTTCCACTTCCCATGACCAGGACATAGCGAGTACAGTACTCCATATGGGAGGTATGATGTGCCCACCACCGCGACCCAAAGTTTCTCTGTCACACGAGACAACATGCCACTAGCATGAAGCTTCCAGTCTTTTACCAATAGCTTTCTATCTAATGGTATAATTTTATTTCAGGCTGTATGAGGCTACAGTCAAGTTCCATCACGAGAAACGTTTTCCAGATCATAAATGTCAATCGTGTGGGTCTCGATAGTAATCGTACATTTGACCGATGCCGCAGCCAACATTTTCACGAGAATGTTCACGTGACCGATGTTGGCAAAACCCGAAAGACTGATGTGTGTGATCCAGCTCTGGCAGGGGATCCTGAGTTGAGTTTAAGCACTCCGAAACTTCTCACGGATGCTGATTCCAGTGTCGCCAGCTCAGTATTTGACACGGTCAATAATGCTCTTGGTGCAACAGCAAAAGACACAATAGAAAATGTTTCTGCATCTGTGGTGGTTGTTACGGAGGGAAGCGTATCGAAATGTAAAGTATTAGGCCTACAATTTGAGTATAGGCCCTACCAGTTGAATGTGAACATATTATATAGCCCTACAATTATTTGTCATAGGTGTACAATTACAAAACTCATCCAAGTTCTAGGCTAGCCATTTCTTCAGTCAACTTGTATGGTAATATAGGCCTAGTTAAATTGGTTCCTACTCACAAAAATAGCATGTGTAACCAACAGTGATGAAAGATAGTTTTGGAAAAGAAATATTTCAAAAATATATTCATATTGTAGTGTACTTAGCGGGGAGGTGCTTAGCTTAGCGGAGAGCTCCGAAATAAAGAACACAACAAAATACATATAGCTTCCAAGTGGATAGATGATAGGCCTACACTGAAACTATTATTTTTCCACCTCATTATTTGACATTGAAAGATACTCAAAGATTTGCATTACATCCGTAGATTCCATTATAGTGAAAAAAGTTTTTGAAAAATGGGCAACATTATCAAACGTTTGAATATCATATGTTTGGCCTCCACAGAATAATAAGTCGTTGGGCGTACTACTAGTTATGCAGTTGCATGTTTCGATTTATGCATCAAATTTCATGCAAAAACATGGATATATCCATTTCAACACTCCCTGGTTCTAAAATAACACTTTTATTTTGCATGTTTGGCATATTTGAGCACTTTTCCATACAAATTGCATATTTGGGGTTTTTTGGCATGTTTATGCATATTTTAGCCTTTTTACCACATTTCCTCAATATTCTCTTGTTTTTTTCAAATTATATGTAAAAAAAAAAGATATCACCGACCTTGAAAAATTTTACAGGAAGAAAATCGATAACTCATTAAAAAATTTAAATCTTCTAAATCAAAATAGTTATTTGGACATTTCACTTATTCTGAAGTATCGATGAAATTTCACTTATTGGCAAAGTTCATGAAACCAAATATTGATAAAAATATACAGTTCTGTGTTTTTTCTTCCGCTAATGCAGTTTTTAACTTATTGTTCACAAACTTGGAAGTTTTACATGGCTTTTCATTTGTTTTTGCATGTTTTGCATATTTTGCCATTTTTTCTCGCATGTTTCGAGGTTTTATTCTGGATAACTATCCTATCTCTACGGTAGTGATAACATTTAGAGCATTGATTTATTTTCCACATTCAGTATAACATCATTCAGAATTAATGGAAACCAGATTTTCAATTTAGAGCACTTTTTTGTTATGCATATTAAACTATAATTATCTTTTGTTAAATTGGATTTGATCAGTTTTTTTTTTGTCAAGTTCCATGTATTACATGGAACTAAAATTTGCACCAACATTTTTCGAAAAAATAACTCTAGAATCTAGTTTCCATATATTGAAAATGAAGTTGTGTGGAAAAACATTCAAACACAAAATATAAAAATCAAAGGAGGAGTGCTATTTTGCAACAGCAAGTAATTATTTGCATAATAATAGATAACTACTCAAAAAATTGATTCTTTGAATTCGGTTTCAGACAAAAAGAAACTTTGTGTGAAAATCCCATTTATTTTTAACCCATATTCTGAAAGATGGAATTTTCAATGTCTCGTCCCCTAGGGGATCACCTAAAACCTTTTTACTCTGAATGCATATGCATCTTTCAGCGTGTAGCTTTTTCTCTTTCATTCTTCTTTAACTGTCAACACGCACTGGTACAGTCAAGGCCTGCAATGTGCTGGTGTCATTTGTCCTGCTGAACAAAGATTATCGCTACAGTGTTATATTCGTGACTTCGAAATGTTAACGCCACCAGTCTAGGACATATGTGGGATATCATCCTAGGTCCAAATCTATACCACGTTCTTATGCAGTGCCTCAACTGATTGAGCCAAGACAGACAGCCCAATTTGTCAAATTTGAAGCGAGTTGTGCATGCATTTGGGCGTTTTTACCAGATTTGAGACCGACACATTAGTCCTATAATAACAGCCATAGCATTAGTCGCGTTCCAGAATGAGGCGCTTAGCTAGCGCTAGATTAGCATTGTCGAAATTTCGTTCCAATTTCTAGCGGCTAATTCCGCTTGAAACTAGCAAATCGTTCCAGAATCTAGCCTGCTAAGTCCGCTGACATAGCTCATCTAGCGGTGAAAAAGGTTGCTAACTTGCTAGATCAGCCATAATTTAGAGCGCCAATTCAAAGATCATGGGGTCGCTTGATATGGTCGAGCTGCAGATTGAGTATGATAATGAAATGATGACAATAACTGTGGAGAAAGTACTGCAGAACAAATAAATAATGGGGAGTTTAAATATTTGAATTTAATGAGTAAATAATCGTAGGAACGAATTTGACGTTGCGGTTATAGGAGATGACCAAAATGTTGTTGACAATATTCAATTCTATTGGCAAAGAGTGAAAACTTCGTAATCCTCTTCTGATCCACTGGGGGAGGAATCAGAAGAAATGCCTGCATTTAATACAAATGCTGCAGCTCCCAATACGATTTGATCTTCCGCCATGACTTTGACAGCTGTTTGACAGCTAGTTGCAAAAGATGCTCGCTAGCTGATCTAGCCGTGACGTATGCTGGGCCAACCTAGCGCTAGCAAAGCGCTTGATTCTGGCACGCCACTAGTGTTTAATGAACAGATAATTGATTGATTATCAGTGTATTTGTTTCCTCAATCAACTTGACTGAGTGTCGTGTCATCATGGAATGAGTCATATTACATTTTCTGCTCATTCGAAGTAGAGAAATGACCCCAGCCGCTGGTATAGGGATATTGATGTTAATTCATTTTGATAATTCAAATTTTTATTATTTCAAATTTCGAACTGGTAACTAGCCCAAACTACTGTTTTATTATTGTTTCGTGTTTGTTTAATTCGAATTTCAGCCTAAATCCTGACTAAGAGTTGTCTCAATCAAATATGGTATTACGTGAAATCGTTTGTAATCTGTATTCTTATCATTAGACATGATGCATAGTTGCAGGGTCAGCGAGTGCTAGCAGGATGAGGGAGGGATGGGCGAGTTTTCTTACTTGACGCATGACAACCAAGGACTATCTATCCACGCAGGATATTAGTCGAGATATGCTCTTGTCGGATGAAAAGCTAACTACGTTTCGTGTTGGTCTTCAAGATGAATTACCTTCCAGGGGGCTTAGACTCGACTTTATTTTCACGTGGAAATCGAGCAATTTCACGTGGAATCGAGAATATCTTAGCCTCGACTTGAACTCACGTGAAAATATGAATGTGAAAATCCACTTTCATTCCACCACCTTTTTACTACATGGAAATGAATTCCACGCGTGGAAGTGACGTCACAGGCAATGCCCGATGCTCTCAAACAAGTTATTTCTTTCAAGTTGTAGGATAGATTAGCGCATGGAGAAATAAATGTCGTGTCACCATGGATTATATATATTTATTTATATATATATATATATATATATATATATATATATATATATATATATATATATATATATATATATATATATATACATATACATATATATATATATATATATATATATATATATATATATATATATATATATATATATATATATATATATATATATATATATATATATATATGTGTATATATGGGGCTTATAAAAATATATCATTCATCCGAATTATAATTCAAAGACTTATCATTGGAGGTCGGTGAGAATTTGTCACCGATGTCCGTTTGGTTCACGTTTTTATACTTCAAAATTATGAATGTATACAATCTTATATCTCGGGGTGATGAGATCGCCCTTGTGGTGCCCCGTTCAAACGATCCTAAGCTTTCATCTTTTGCCTTCATTGGGAAACAATGACTTTGTGTCAAGTTTTCGATGTTGATAAAAAAAGGAATACAATTTCAATGATCCTCGGAACCTAAAAATATGTCCACTCTAAATTGTGTGAAGAGTTCAAATATTATAAGCGTCTCAATTATTGTCATATCGCTAATAGGTCATAATAATTCAGATAAATGAATCGATAAGTGAATGAACGATTGGATGAATGAATAAATGTAATGATCATGAATGAAAATCATCAATAAATGAACGAATACCTTGATTGTATGAATATATGAATTGAAGAATGAATACTTTCAAAAATGATCACATGAATAAATGGAGTGATAACCAAGTGTATGGATGAATGAATGAGTGAGAATGAGAATGAATGAATAATAGAATGATAGATGAATGAATGAATAACAATATAGGGTAAAATTTCAATAAATATATAAATAATCGGATGAATTAATCAATGAATAAATTTAACCATACACATTGAGATGTTGTGATACCGTCGAAGTATTGAGATACAGTCGCTGTCACTGCCCACTCGGCAAGAATACCACTTCGAGATGCGAGATATTGATTTAAATGTATAATTCTTGTTCGATTCATTCGGAAAAATGATTTTTAACATCATAAATGTGGCATGCGTATTCTCAAGTACTGAAATTTTGAAGAAATCCCGTTTTATGGAAAAAATTTCGACATAACCCTATTTCTAGAATTCACGTCACAGATTTCCACGCTCTGAATTTCACAATGTGAGAATTTTTCTCGAGTCCAGCTATTTTCACGTTCTGTCTTTCGCGCGTGGATTTGAAACGTGAAAATATACAATTCCACGTGAAAGTCGAGTCTAAGCCCCCAGATAATATATTTGATACCTCGTCTTTATTACTCTATGAAAACTATTCTATTGATAGAGTGAATATTATTTCGGGTGGGCGCAAGTAGTCAATCAACTGTAAATAAATCAGTTGGCTAGTGTATGCGGAGATAGTAATTCGTCCATTTCATTCTAGGCCCCAATATTATTATTTATTGCCTTCTCAGGTCTCTACATTGCCCTTTACTTTTTAATCGTAACGTTTCGTAATGTGCCTCTCTCAACCTTTCAACTGCTGAGTTTTCTGACACCAGCTGTACCCCTGTGCTGAGTTCTTTTTCTGAAAATACAATAGTTTGTACAAATAGTTCCAGTTACTACATTTATGATCATTTTCCCATAATTTTTCGACCGTATCACAGAAATGATGAGTTCCTCAATATCGGTTCAAGAAAGCACATTATTTCGCCAAGCCCGCCCGCCAACATTAGCCATTTTCACTCGACTTGGAATCATAGTTTGACGTTTGAGTCGTTGACAAAACTTTCCTCTGAATAAACGCTACTATTATGAAATATATCGAAAGTCGACGTTGTTCTCAAGCAGTAGGCCCTACATATTTTCGGTCGATAACATATTTTCGGTTGATAACTGAAGTTTGCCGGCCAGTAGAAAATAAACAGTAAAGCGCGGTATTCAAAACGCGGATATGCGTGCGTAGCACGGTGGGCACGGCGGGCTAAAACGCGTATACGCGTGTGTAGCAGTTGAAAGATGAACACTGTGATAAGTATTCCGTAATGAGTGACATGATGATATATAGTATTCATCCGACTCTTTGTTGTGGTGTTGAACTGTGCACTTGACTTGAAGCTGGACATGGATGTCGACAGATGTTTAGTATAGGCGAGGGGAAAGGGGGAGGGAACTAACCACGGGCGCTGCTTCAACCAAACTGCACACACTATATACTAGACAAACAGAAAACTTTTCTTATAATTCAAATTTCCATTTTTGGGTCCCTTGGAATTTGAATTAACGGGGGTTTCCTGTAGCTACAAGGGACTAGGGCCTATACAGGCACCCATTTGAACTTGAGCATGTATCACGTTGAACCTATTGATCTAGCCTCCTTACTGTAGGCCTATTTGACTTTATCTTTATGTCCTCAGTGTCCCCTCCACTGCCACATAAGCGTCTGAAACTTGACTTGACGGCTCAGTCACTAGAACGCAACTTCATCACTCCCGTACGAGCAATGTCGGACTTTCTTCTAAAACCAGCTGATCTGGAAGCTTTGCGTAAGACCAAACGTAGAAGTCCTTACGAAAATGAACCGCCGATTACCGTCTACTGGCGCAAAGATGTCGAAGCCAAGTGAGTTGATAGTAAAGTCATTCATCATAAGTAACCACTACCATAGCACTTTTCATTCATTACAAGTTTTATCTCTATCATCATTCGCGTGCACTTTTAGACTTGATATTTTGAGTTCGGCATTATTTCCAGCAACAAAATTGAATAAATACCATGCACTCTGTTACACTGAGAGCAAGGATGGCTCATTAGTGTTTTCACTTGCACAGCCTTGACCTAATCAAACGTGACGTATCTTCCAGCATTTTCCAGAAACATTCACTCCTTTGTAAGTTCTATTTACAACAATCAAAGCCAATATGTACTATGATGTTTAAACGTATGTGTTTCATAAGTATGTTTGACATCTCTTCAAAATTACCTAATTAGCAACCCTTTTTTAGACGTGTTATATATATGGACAAGTAATGCTAATTAATTCTCGTATTTGTCCTTATGTTGATTGAATGTTAGGCCTACTCTGATAGCTTCCAATTGCATGCCGTGAATGTTTTACCGTCTGGCCACGATGGTTGCTGCCGGTGGATTGTTCCGAACGATGGTCTCGTAGATATGTACTCGTGGGCATAGCTTCCGAACTCTCATATCCTCAAGTGAGGCTCTCACAAGTTGAGCCCCCTAGATACCTAGCTCTAATGGCTCAAAAGTGAATTTCTTTTGTTTTCTTTAGCAGACTTTATACATGTGATTTCAAGTAGTGAGACCCCAGGAATAGTATCCCCAACATTTCATTGGAAAAAAATATATATATATATATATATATATATATCAGGGACTCGAAGTTAAATCGAAATAGAAATCAATTGATATTTTTGTGGAAGTAAAATCGAAATTAAAATTTTTAATCTACGTTTACGAGAACTAGAATCGAAATCAAAATTATTATTCTGAGATTGTCTGAAGTGAAATCGAAATCGATAGTTTTTCTCGTATTAGGCCCTAAAGCTTTTTTCTTTTATTCTAGTTGAATAGATTATTCAAATGTCATTTCATTATCTGTTATTATTCGTAGATAATGC
This sequence comes from Brachyptera putata, assembly GCA_907164805.1. NCBI lineage: Eukaryota > Metazoa > Arthropoda > Insecta > Plecoptera > Taeniopterygidae > Brachyptera > Brachyptera putata. The sequence goes on from OU015463.1 coordinate 2,610,789, forward strand.
GTGTAGTAAACTTGACATTACTGGGTAAACTCAGAACCGCCGAGCGGTTGCGACGTGTGATGGGTATATGGTGGAACAGGGATGGTTTCAAAAGAACTTGGCCAACACTTTATTTCACTTGAGATGTCTGTAATACCGCCCTCAAACAAATGTCTGAGTACACCTGTGATAGGATTATTGAATGCTGTGAATTATATTCTCCAAAAGCAAATTTTATTCGAGACTACTTTTCTAGGGCATGAATGAAAAAAATTGAATTTAAATAGAAATCAAAATCAAAATTGGAATCAAAATCGAAATTTACGGTGTAAAAAATTGAAATCGAAATCGATATGTAGTATTGTTGAAAAAGCAAAATGGAAATCGAAATTTTTATAAACTAATGTTGGAAGTGAAAGTGGAAACGAAATCAAAAAACATTTCACTTCGAGTCCCTGATATATATATATATATATATATATATAAATATGTCAATGTGTGTGTGCCTTGGAGGTTAACACTCTTGATTGTTGGTGCCAGGGCACAGTGACAGTTCATTATAAGAACTGCCAACTTATGTGGAATGGACATGTCTACAAAACGAACAATGAATAATACCAAGTAAAATGCAAAGAAGAATTGTTGATGTCAATTGTGCAGTGAAGGAGTTGCAACGTGAACCGGTTTGTCTGTTACCAGAGCCATGGATGTGTGGGGCTCGCGAGACAATCTCCTCAAAGAGCTGCTGTACCGCGATGCTGAGAGAAGGAGATACCAGCAGAGTAAGACTTCTGATCCAGCTGTCCACATCCAACCCTCTCCGTATCCTTACTACTCGTTCAGCCACTTGATCTGTAAGTTTAGATAAACACCTTGGTTTCACCTTGAACGCCAGCCGAAGGCAAGTCGAGTTCGGACGTCATTATTCTGCTACCTGAGAACTGATCTACCTGTTGCATGTATAGAGAACGCATTCAAACTGAAAGAACCTGAATAAATTGAATCGTTTTGAATTTTTCCAAAACATTTTGTAATATATATTACAATTTTAATTTGTTTTCAAGTAGGCTTTACTTTTTGTATTCATTTATCTTGTTGTAAGTTAACAGTGTTGACTTATTCTGCAATCCTTTCTACATGTTCAAAACTATTATACAATTTGTCAAAAGCTCGTGAAATTGTTTACCTTGTTGACGAGAGGCATTATCAGGGCCGTATTTAGGATCTGCGCTGCCCTGGGCAAGTAATTGTCCCCCCCCCCCCCTCCCCTCTATATTGCGTAGCAATTACGGTCAAGAGCCTGTGGCAACTTGTAGCAAGCCCTAATACAAGCTTCAACTGGTTGTAATAACGTTGTTGGAAATGAAGGCAGTAATGGAATCACTTTACGATATCTCCTCAACAGAATTGTTACAGAAAACGTTTTTCACTCTTCGTGTTAAGCACATTAAACTATTTGTTTTCAGAAGAGTTTACCGATTTTTTTGGTGGCCATTTTGTTTTTATTCATGTTTTTATTAATTTGAATTTTATTTTTGAATTGCCAACATAAGGGACATTTCGAACAATGTTTCGTACAAAATATATTTGCAGATGTGTTTTACGTTATTTGAAAATAATTGGATCAATTGAATGATATTTAGATATTAGGCTAATTACTAATTAAATTCAAATAATTGTCAATAAAATGTAATAATTAATTACGGCCAACACAATGTACACAAAGTGATGAATCTTATGCTAATATCACCGAATAATTCCACTCCATAAGGTGTGAAAAGTTTACCGGAGACATTCGATTTTCACTGTGGGCCTGAGTATTTTTTTTTATTATTATTTATTTATGAAATTTCTGCCTGTTTTCATAAAATCACGTGTTTTCAACAATCAGACATGCAAGTTGAGAATATAAACCATTTATAGTAGTGGTAGGCCTACTACTTGGTTTTTGTACTATCTCAATAGAATCAAAGATTAATAATATTTGTAATCAGTATGCCTAATTAGTAATTATTTGAAATACACATTTTTCAAAGTTTCTTATAATAACTATATCAACATGAGTATCAATTTAGAGCTAACGATGCGAGTAATGCAGTGGAACACTTGAACCTATAGATATACGTATTACAGTTTTAGCCTATATAAAATTCCAGAAATCACTAGTTTTTATGGAAACACGTTAATTAAAATATGGAAAAGAGAATTCCATAGAAGAACTTGTACTTGTTACTTATAGGCTATATCTAGTCACAATTATTATAATAGATTATCATTCTTCGTGTCGCTCCCATCCTCATCGTCTATAAACACACATTTTAATATGTTCAACTTCATTGATGTGAACCACTATTAACTTGATAACGTTGTCATCAAATCTCAAGCTCACCATTTGTTCACGCCTAATGTCTGGCGGTGGAGAATTGCTGCGCATTGCCCACTTGCACAATCCATCTCATGTTTTCTGCAAGTGCATCGCTGACTGGCACAATTTGTCGTGCAATTACACCTGATCTCATTGGGCAGATGATCGGGTGCTTGTACGTCGGCGTAGACGTGAATGGAGTGGTCCACTGAAGTCAGTTGGCTGATGCAGTAGTCACGTAGACTCTCAGACTGTGGCATTGGGCAGCGGACCAAGTTGGTGGTAAAGCTTCAGGTTGTATTGCCTTATTGGCGACTGCTACATTCTCTCCGAACTTTATCAATCGAAGTTCGTTCAAAGTAGTGTCTGCTTTGCCATTGTAAAGACGAACAAGTGCCTTCTCCCCACATTCAATAATCGAATTGATTATCAAGTTTATTGACAATTATTTGGATTCAATTAGTAATTAATATGTAAATATCATTTAATTGATCCATTTTTTTTTTCAAATAACGTAAAACACATCTTCAAATATATTTTGGATGAAACATTTTTCGAAATTTCCCTTATGTCGGCAATTAAAAAATAATATTCAAATTGATAAAAACAAAATGGCTGCCAAAAATCGGTAAACTCTTCTGAAAAAACATAGTTTGATGTGCTCATCATCTGTAACAATTAGTTTGAGTTACCCTATATTTTGCTCCAAAGTTATTCCATTACAGGTGATTCGAGGATTTTAGTATTTCTAAAATACAACGCAGGGCGTGCAAATAAGGTGACTGATAATCCTAGACCCCCGCGCTACGGTGCGAAAGAATGAAACGAAGCAACTTCGAAATAACAGTCGTGACTCGCCTTTGATTATGTGGAGTAAATGCTTACTCATTTCTTGCAATAAATCAATAATGTTATTTTTTTTCCATTTGCAAATGTTTGTGCAAGTATAGAAAATACATAGTCTTTAAAACTTGTAGGAAATGCCACCGCCCTGAACTTGCCGCCCTAGGCAGCTGCCTCGGTTGCCTAGGCGTAAATACGGCTATGGGCATTATTGTTTTTTCCCCCCCCCCCCCCCCCCACACACACACACACTTTTAGCCAAGAAGAAAAAGGTGTTGCAAGATTCAATTTAAAAAGATGAAAAATAGAAATTATTAAAAAAAAGGAGTAGAGAAGGAAAGAAAAAAGAATAGAAGGAAGGAAAGATGTATATAGATAGATAATATCGTACATAGATTCATATTTTACATTGCATAGAAAATCAAATATCAGATGGGCACCTTCAGTTCAAGGAGAAAATTGATTTTGGCATCTAAATCTCAACTGAAACACGTTGAACCGATTTTAAAAAGTGTAATTTGAAGAAATTTGATGTACTGAGTGTTTCATAATGACAGCTCTTGTACGTAGTTTATGAGTTGGCAGAAATCAACAAACAACACTATGCGATTCTCCCAGATGTAAATCATTTATTACAATTTTTGTAAATTTCCAAACTTATAACAGTCGTAACGATGACAATAAAGTGAAATGGAGAAAGGGAACTTCCAATGAGGGTCTTTTCTAGGGGTGGGCAAAGAGCGCGACTGCCAGAAGCGTCAAATTTAAGGAGCGCTATCAGTGCACATTTGTGACATTCTATTTACTAGGAAAACGCCTTATATGCGTTGTGAGATGAGCTTAGAAGTATGGAAATGTAGAATCAACTCTCCAGTGGTCGCGTAGGGTCCTGTGGACCTCAACACTTTAGTTATGTTAATATAACATAGATGCCATAACTTGTAATATCTGGGAGTCTCTTTACCTTCAAGTGGAACCCTCTAGTAGCCAACAAAAGACGTTTCAACACCAACAAGAATTTACATCATGTGACTATTGTAGTCAGATCTTTTTTGGGGTACCTGGGACCCCAAAAACAATAGTTCAAACCAAAACAAAACATCTTTGTTCTACGTTTTTCCTCAACAATGTATATTAATTTCATCATTAGGTAGGCCTACAACACTAAACTAAACAATCAATTTGAAAGTAAAAAATTCTTACATTTTCTATTTTGTATAAAGTAGGCATACGTTTATTATTTGCTCTTTGCTGTTATTTATTATGCGTTCATAATTGCTCTCTAATTTCAATGGATTTCTGAGTTTGATTGATTGTAGAATAGTTTGGTGTACAGTGGAGCCATTGGTGACATTCAGTAGAGCATTTGTAAATATTCTTTCAGAGTGGTCAAAATTCATTAGAAAACTATGAATATTTGTAAGCAGTCTCTTATTACCTTGTCTTTGCTAGGTCTGACCTCATTGGCCTAGTTGTAGCTTGTTTGATCAATGTGTCTCGCCTACACTAACCCACTGTGGAGGACGGCGTAACGTCACTCGCTGAAGGCCTAGCTATTGGCTAGAGAGAAATGATCTTGGCTCTAAAGAAACAGAGTTCGAAATAAACAGAAATACCAGCAGAGGCTTACGTTTTCAGAATAACCTCAATTTTAATTGAAATATCTTGTTTCAACATCTATTTCACTAGTATTCGAGAGTCAACACAATCAATTGAAAGTCACTCAAAACAAGCTTTATGTGAACTACAAAATTGCAAGAGATTGCTTGGTTTTCAACCGAGAGAATAATGATTAAATGCGGTAGTGTTTGTGTCTAGGTATCATTCAGTCGCCACAAGTCAACCACACGGCACACATTGCTGCATATAATGGTTATTCTCTCAGGTGAAAATAAGGCATCCTCTTCCATCATTTGTTCTTATGTAGCTCGCAGATAAAGCCCGACTTCAGTTATTTCCAATTTATTGTGGTGACTCTCACATGCTATTGAGATAGATGTTGAAACCAGACATTTCGATCAAGTTTGGTTCATTTCGAGATGTATGAAACTAATGAAAAGTAGCATTTCTGTTTATTTCGAATATCAAGAGATCTTACAGGACAACAGTGGATTGAGCGTTGGTCCACAACGAACAGCTAGGCCTACAGCAAACGATGCCAGTAGGAGAGCAAGGTGGGTTGCATACCCACGATTTGAATAATCAATTGTGAGGGTTTGCAGGGGCTTAAAGAATATAACCAGAGACATGTGAATATAGCTTCTATTTTTTTTTTTTTATAGCATTTTGAATTGGAAAAGTAGCATTTTGGTGCATCTATTATTTTGAAACGTCGTGTTTTGTAGCGCAAAAATGTTCTGTAGCGTAACAACAATATAGCGCTGATAAAACCATTACATAACGTAAAATTGCACACAAGAGAAACATATCAATTGATGTTTTCAGACAAATTTTGTGCACCACCGGGTTATATCCACGCCTAATCTGCCGCCTGCACTTTCATCTGGTTTTTTGTTTTCGAAATTCCCAACTAATTTCACTCTTTTACATCTGAATTAATATAATTCTTAAGAAAATGGCATCTATGATGCATTTATGCTGAATATAGCGTATATATAGCAGATACGCTTAAAAATAGCGGAATCAGACATTTATAGTGTTTTGTCGCCTTTTCAAAAGCATGATCAAATAACATCAAATGTATTGAAACATGAAGATATACTAGAAAAACATGTATTGAAGCACTTTTCGATTTCATCGCTTTTATAGCAATTGCTATTTTTACATGTCTCTAAATATAACTAACAATACAACAAAACTCTCGAGTCAAAAAGTAATATTTGATAAAGTCACCTAAATGTTGACGTGCTTGTTTATAACCCTTGATCTTTTAAACCTGTAAATAAAACTACGGAGCAAAAGGCCAAGTACATAAACTTGACAAGAACTAAAATGAAATGACATCGAAAGTGTAATAATGCCAATTCTTCTATTTATAATTTGTATGTCTTGTGCTTAGTTGGCGAGGACAGACCAAAAAGTAGATTGGGTAAGATGCAATCATTAAAACTATAACTAATGCACGTAGATGAGTGATTGACTATAATATTTCCGTAATAATATTTGCTTTTTAACTGTTATGAATAAAAAATAACGTAGGTCTAGTAAGGTTGAGTTTGTGGTATTTAATTTATACTATAGTTGAACATGCAAGTTAAATTTTTTAAATCGAATCAACTTTAGTATCAACCGTGAAATTAGCATTTTTGAAATGAACAACGGTCAACATAAATAAGCACATGCATTGTGAAATAATGAGAAATAAATTGTAATCTGTACTTTGTACGGCAATCCTATGTAGACCCTCATGCCTGAACTTGAAAAGTATGGTACTGGATTAGCGCATGTAAACAGCGCCTACCCGAGACGTCATACGTGTACAGTATTTTGAAAACCTCTCTTGTTTGATGCAGCAGTTCACTTCCCTCTTTATGAGGAACTTTCAACTTTTGAACAGACTTGTAAGGTCTATCATAAGTTGAAACAATAGTCCAAGTACTGTAGCTACGGATTTATTGTTACATTTATTTTATCGTCACAAATTAGTCCAAGTCTGGTCCACAATTGAAATATGGAATAGTGATTATGAAATAGCAATAGTGTTATAGTGTATAGTGACATAGGTGGGCCGCAATAGCCTCTTATTTCACTGTTCACCGCCAACCTAAATCATTTTTCTGCCTTGAACGGTTCGATTTTCAGTGGCAGTGGCAACAACCAAAGCCTTCTGAATTATTCTATTGTAATTCTAGTATTGGATGAGCGAAAGGAAAACTTCCATTGGGTCGAAGATATATCTTTCTCTGTTTTTTTTTTGTATATTCAGCACAGGTCGCAATATTTGATTGATCGATCTGAATTTTTTTGTGAACGCAGATAAACTCAACCAACTTGGAGAACTGTATAGTTTTGGGAAGCCAAAACAAAAATGCGGCAAAATGCTTTCCTCAGGGCGGATGGTTCGTGCGATCAGTCTGATATGTTCCGTGAACACGCTGGCTCATACAAGTCGGTTCTGTTCAGTCTTTTGCCCTGATCGGTTCAACCACTTCTGAGAAAAAAATATTTTCGAGTAGGCCTAATTTAAAAAAAAAAAAATGAAGAAGAAAAATCTCCAATCTTTTCGAGACTCCTACTAAATGTTGCCACTAGGTCGATACACTCACTCACGGAGTTTCGCATTGATTGAATAAGGCGTTTGGAACCAAAAAAAAAAAACAGTCTTGAAATTCTAAATGAAATTCCTTTTGGTTACGCCACTGTCTCGATTTTTCATTGTAACGTTGCTCATGGACAGCTTCATTAGAAATATAATCCATATTGTGTCAGTAATAAGTATCACTGAAATATGCAACAACCCAATCAATGATTTCAACATTGAGTTTTTATTGGGATAATTTTTAGCATACACCACCACACAAATGTATGTTGGAAAATGTTATACAGTAGATGAGTTTGGAAATATGAATGCACTTCTACCTCTTGAGCAACCTATAGAGACGTTGAAGTAGATGTTGTGATGTAGGTGTAGTATCCAACCCAACGTGGCCTAACTGCCTGGGTTGAGCTATCATGGTCAGGTTAGTACCGACTCGGACATGACCTGATCTGGTCTAATGTGTCCCAACCTAACTGCCTGGGTTGGGCTATCATTGTTAGGGTTATCAGTGTCAGATAGGGATTGACTTGGACCTGACATGACTAGATCATCTCTGTGTCCCAACCTAACTGCCTGGGTTGGGCCATCATTGTTAGGGTTATCAGTGTCAGATAGGGATTGACTTGGACCTGACATGACTAGATCATCTCTGTGTCCCAACCTAACTGCCTGGGTTGGGCTATCATTGTTAGGGTTATCAGTGTCAGATAGGGATTGACTTGGACCTGACATGACTAGATCATCTCTGTGTCCCAACCTAACTGCCTGGGTTGGGCTATCATTGTTAGGGTTATCAGTGTCAGATAGGGATTGACTTGGACCTGACATGACTAGATCATCTCTGTGTCCCAACCTAACTGCCTGGGTTGGGCTATCATTGTTAGGGTTATCAGTGTCAGATAGGGATTGACTTGGACCTGACATGACTAGATCATCTCTGTGTCCCAACCTAACTGCCTGGGTTGGGCTATCATTGTTAGGGTTATCAGTGTCAGATAGGGATTGACTTGGACCTGACATGACTAGATCATCTCTGTGTCCCAACCTAACTGCCTGGGTTGGGCTATCATTGTTAGGGTTATCAGTGTCAGATAGGGATTGACTTGGACCTGACATGACTAGATCATCTCTGTGTCCCAACCTAACTGCCTGGGTTGGGCCATCATTGTTAGGGTTATCAGGGTCAGGTGACTCCACAGTAGGGTACAGTAGATGCAATACTGATGTTAATTTTCCAGCTCATCCTTCAACGCAAGGAAAACACGTATAGCGTTTGCCCAGTTTTATTGAAATTATATATTAGGTTTTGTAGCAACTGCCAAAAGTCATTTTGACATTTATTCCTTGACAATGTCTGATTTGAGTCTCAGAGAAAAATTAATACCCGAAATACATAGCAGTAAGTCACTTGACTACAATAGTAACTTCATCTGATTGGTCAGAATTTGGCTTGTCATAAAGGGTGTAAGGAATAAGTCATAAGAAGTTGATTTTTTTCATGTCTCATGACTTACCACCTAATCACTAACCAGTTTCTTATTATGAACGGTTACATGGAAACGCCATCATCCATTTCGCTTATAACCTATAACACTATTGCTATTCCATAATCACTGTTCCATATTTCAATTGTGAACCAGGCCTAATATAATAAAATGTAATACAATTTAAACTCTCGTCCACTAAGCCAAATCTGGCTTATCTGTGTTTTGAACAGATGAAAGCAAAGACATTCACATACATTGTGATTGACGATGCTATTAATGAACTTATATTATCAACACGATTTAATTCAATAGGTTAAATGATAATGAACATGAAAATCAATCTGTAATATATGCATTGAATAATATTTAATAATCAAAATTGTGAATATATTCACTGTGTTTAGGAAGTAGTTTTTATGTCCATCAATAGTAGGGTTGCCAATCGATCAAGAAAACGTAAACGATACCAAAATGTGCTATATCGAAAATCGATCGAAATTATCAATATATAAGGAATTCCATTCGATATCGAATTGAAATGATGATATCGAATATTGATCGAAATTATCGAAATATTTTGAAGTCTGTGGTCTAAATCATGTTCACCTAATCATCGTAATGTAGATATTTTAAAAAGAGGGAGGGTGGAATAAAGAATATTCTGTCTGTTCTATCGTCTGTATTTGATGAACAAAATATTATGAATTTATTATTTATATTAAATGTTCATTGTTTCAATGAAAGAGATACTGCTCTTTAGTTGACATCCACTTTGTATGTATTTTATTTTCATTCGTATTCAGTTTACCGACACACTGCACGTACTAATCCAAGATCTATTGGCGTTGGTGAATGCTGAGTGAGATGGAAGGTTATTTCATTGGGTGTATGTTGATAGTGGGAAGGAGTCGGTCGGTCGTGGCCTGTTGTTGAGGATCCGTCCCAGTATTGACCTGAACGACAGAGGGAAACGAGGAAATGTCAGGACGATCGACCATAGCGGGAATCGAACCCCGGTCTCCTGAATTTATTGTCAATCGGACACCCCGCTGTTTATTTCCTCGGTATCAAATTCACTTTCAATATCGAAGTAATCAAAAGAATTGACTGTATCGAATCGAAATGATGATATTGAAAATTCATCAAAATATTCAATATTGATTGGCAACCCTAATTAATAGCCTATATGTATATCACATTTTGAAAATTACCAACAAAATGAAGTGCTTGTCTGACCTTGAGTCTTAGTATGTAACTATAGAATACCGACAAAGAGAGACAATAATGGTGCAGGGTTTTACTGGTATTCAGAATAATGCACTTACTTGACTCATGAATCCAAATATTTCCACCCAGGCAAAAAGATTTAGGAAATAAACCTATTTTGAGAGAATATTTAGATTTATGAGTCAAGTATGTGCTTTATTCTGAAAACAGTCAATGATATTTCATAGCTCTCATGCCATGTCTGTTCTAATAGTCTCTTGTGGCTTCTTTTCTATTTCTGTTATCATCAACAATTTGAAAAGTTGCTGTCATCTGAGAACTAGTAACTAATTGTTGACTTACAATAGGTATTGCTAGGAATGTTTTGCTCATGCCACTTGACACGTCACATACAGAACTTCTGACTACGTTCAACTGTAGATCGTCGTGGTTACGGAGACATTTTTATGTCTCGACAACAAATTACACACAAATTTCATTCAATGACATTCTAATAGTATATTGTTTGAATGATTCTATCTAGGTAGTAAAGGTGTGTTTGTTTGACCCGGCAGACATATTCTCTGTGAAACGTCGCTTGAAGGAGTTTCGGAAAGCGCAAGTGCAGCAAGTGCAGCGGGCAACACCCAGGGAATGCAATGCCGAATCTGGCCTCTTTGGCTCATCGGGTCGAGTCGTTATGACTGCTGTTGTCATGTAGGTACATAGCAATAGATTTCACTTTTTGTTACCTCATCTGTCATTTCAATTATACCAAGTAGTGGTATGCGAGCACTCGAATTTTGCAGTTCGACTTTCGAGTTTCGAGTTCGAATAACTCGCACACCCCTAATACCAAGATAAGTTGACATATTTGACTCATCTGTGTAGTTGCTGTACCTATTCTATTTTATTTGATACGACAGGTCTGCTTAGTTTGAAATCTTTTTACAAGTTCAATATGTATCAAACCCAGGCCCTTCTACTCTTTATTAGTATGGGTTGATGATTTTTCATGTTGGTCATGCCCAAAACAAATACACAATTGTACTGCATTTGGAAATGGGATGTCGTTTACACCCCTTGCTAGGAAGTGATTGTTCGTGTCGCCGTTGACGCTAATATCTCGGAGAGCAGCGTCAAGATGTCACTCACGCTGTAGTTTTCATTCGACAAGCGTGCACAGTTGGTCAGAAACGGTTTAGTTATGAAAAATTTGAAAATTGCACTTACGACCTTTTCGGCCTAATCTGCGTCGATTTGTAAAAATCGATATAGGGCTACCTGTATAATGTAGGTAATATAATTGATCAAAATTGAAGAGTTTGTAGGACTGTATAATTTATTTATCATGTTTTATATATATGATAAGTGAATTGCTATGTGTGCAATAAACATTATGTTCTTTCTATTATATATACCTAATATATATATGATTATCATTTACATAACTTATTAGATGAATGAAGTGAAATCCCGCTATGCTAATATGTGGGGCTTTTCAATTACAGTACAACCTTGATAGTACGACCTTGAGGGGCGCCGGCTAAATGATCATACTATCGGGATCATTGTTAGAAATTGAAATGTATTACTTGTTCATTTTTGAAATATATGAAGATAAAGGAGTCAGGAAAATTAATTACAATGAGATATTGTCGTCAACAATTAACCTTAATGTTGTAGTCAATACAGTTATACATACCAGTAAAAATAATACCGCATTGTCCCAAATATAAGCCGACCCCCCAAACTTTCAGATCAATAATTGAAAAAGGATTTCTAGGTAAATAGATGTTATAATTGATCCAAGTGCACAATTCAGTAAAATTTGAAAATTTTGAATAATGAGAATGAAATTGTTGTAATATTAGTTACTGAACAGGTAAGTTTGTTATGCACTTGTCACTGCATTGGCCCCCAGTTTTTGTTAGTCGTCTGTAAGTATTCTGTGACACAGACAGTGAGACCTTTGACCCTTTGACTTGTAAAACACTACTACTTCAAGTGTCAATATACTGTATGCATATAAGACACACTTTTATCCATTTTCAAGTCATCTAAAAGTCACATGCGTCTTATAAAAGTAAGTGAGAAAAAACTCACTTTTTGCGATATATTTTTGGCTGGGTATATGTTTTTAGTTTGTGCTACAGCTATACTGCTGCGCAGAACTATGGATGCTTGCTGCAAACTATTTTTCTCTCTGATCCAAAAACAGTTCCTGTGAAACACTGTCGATATGTGTCAGCAAATGACAACAAACATACTCATAAACTATCCTTATGCCTTTTTCCTAGCATTAGAGGTCAGGAGGTCACACTCTGGATCATGTTGTACTGAATGACAACATAACACTCTGACACATCTGTTTATCATCAATTAACACTGCTTGCCTGGAAGTGTGCTATGGGTGATAAGTCTATAGAAGCCTACTCATTCAACACTATAGGGTGGATAAAAATGAATATAAACTTGGGAGATATCATCAATAGAGCTATACGAGCAGGCCTTTTATTAGTTCGAGCGAGCAGAGAGGTTTCTGCTTGAATTTCGAGCACATTTCGATCGAGCACAACACTTTGAAAATAGATGTTGTTAGCTTGAATTTCTAGCACATTTCGAGCGAGCACACACTTTAAAAATTGATTTTCGAGCAGTTTTTTTCTAGCGAGTTTGAGCGAGCAGGTAAATTTGCTTGAATTTCAAGTAGAAATTCTAGCGATAAACTATATTATTTCAGCTCACAAAACTTTAATCAAGTGAAGGGTAAAGGGACTGGAACCTTGTTTTGCAAATTGGGTTTGCGTAAGTGCAGAAGTGATTGGGAATGGAACGTAGCAGACACTTCACAGTGAATTTATTGCTTATTACTTTTTGCAATTTTATTGGTAGTAGTATTTGTATTTCTGATACTAGGGGACTATTTTAATGGTCAAATTATCGCGATCAGAGTTATAATAACTGTAGGTGTGTGCGAGTTTGAGAATTTGAGTTCAAGACGAGTTCGAGTACAAGAGAAAATCACAAGTTTCGAGTTGGAGTTCAAAAAAAAGAACGGCTCCAATAAAAATTGAGTTTTTAATTGGTTTCTGAGTAAAGTTTATACAGTAAACCCTTGTTTATTCAAATTCCAAGGGACCCCATGTATCAGAATTCGAATTGAAAACAATTTGAATCAGAAAAAAAGTTTTTTGTTTGTATAGTAAGGCCTATATACTGTAGTGTGTGAGCATTCCCCATGACAGCCATGTGTTCATCTTCAAGTGAAGTGTTTCCTCAACAGTTTTACAAACTGTCAACAAAGAGTCAATGAATACTATCATGTCACTCAGGATATACTCATCACAGTTCACAGTGTTAAAAGAGTCTAATTACGAGAACATAAGGATTTAAAAGTAAAAAGCAATGAAGACTGACAAGACAATTAATATAAATATTGGAGCCTAGAATGAAATAAGCAAATTATCATCTCTGCAAGCAAGTCTAGCTGGCTGATTTATTCACAGTTGATTAACTACTTATGCTCAATCAAAATAATAATCCTCCCTCAATGAAATAATTCGAATTACAGTAACAAAGATGAGGTCTCAAATATATTATCTGGAAAGTCATTTATCTTCAACAGCAAGGAGAAATGTGGTTAACTTTTCAACAGACAAGAGCATATCTTGATTAATGTCCTGAGTCTATAGGAAGTCCTTTGTTGTCAAGAATACAGGCCTGTTCCCCCTTGCCATTAATACTTCCAGGGTGTTTCGACCTGCCACATGTTTCGCCACTGATCGCTAATGTTTAATGATGGGGAATATAGATCAAAAATGACTTCACATGATGAAATATTGCGTAATAATATAAATTATTATTCTTACGAAATATTAAATTTAGTAGCAACTTCTTGACTCTAAAATTTGGGAAAAAATTGAAAAAGAAAAAGAGAAAAAATCTTTTTTTCGACCTCGAAATTTTCGAGTTCAGCTAAATTTGAACTCGAACTCGAAACTCGAAAATTCGAGTGCTCGCACACCCCTAAATAATTGTCATAACATTGGGTCTTATGGGGATAAGCCGGGACTATCTCAAAAGGACGTACTATCGCGATGGTCGAGATGGTTGTTGTATCGAGGGACCTGCTAGACCTATCAAGGACTTCAAGGTTGTACTGTATCATTGATTATCATTCCCCCTATTTGCTTATCTATCAATTTCCAAGCTAAGCCCACTGATACTCATCTGTTTGGAAATCTATTTTCTTCATTTCTAATCGAATGTTTGTTTTTTCCAGAAACATGAGCAACTTTGCTTTCAAACTGTTTGCGTGGCTTTACACAGGTAGCCACTCGATGTTCAGCGAATGTATCCATTCCCTGGCCGACACCATCAATCAGCTGATTCTAGCGTACGGTATCCACAAGTCGATCCAGCGAGCCGACAGCGAACACCCGTACGGCTACAGCAACATGAAGTACGTGGCCAGCCTAATATCCGGCGTCGGGATATTCTGCGTCGGAACGGGCCTCTCCATCTATCACGGGGTCACTGGTCTGTTGCATCCAGTACCTCTCGAGTCTTTCTACTGGGTAACACCTCTTTTCTTACAAACATCGAGCATACCATACACACATCGGAATACAGACAGCTCTAGATTTGAAAATTGTTATTTTTTATTACATTATTACTAGAGGTGTGCGAGCACTCAAATTTTCGGGCTCGAGTTTTGAGTTTCGAGTTCAAGTTCGAGTTCAAATTTAGCTGAACGAAAAATTCCCGAATTTTAGAGTCCAGAAGTTGCTACTAAATTTAATATTTCGTAAGAATAATAATTTATATTATTACGCAATGTTTTATCATGTGAAGTCATTTTTAATCTATATTCCCTATCATTAAACATCAGCGATCAGGGGTCCCGAAACATGTGGCAGGTGGAAACACCCAAGTGTTAATGGCAAGGGGGAGCAGGCGTGTATTCTTGACAACAAAGGACTTCCTATAGACTCAGGACATTAATCAAGATATGCTCTTGTCAGTTGAAAAGTTAACTACATTTCTCCTTGCTGTTGAAGATAAATGACTTTCCAGATAATATATTTGAGACCTCATCTTTATTACTGTTATTTAAATTATTTTATTTACTGAGGATTATTATTTCGATTGGGCATAAGTAGTTCATCAACTGTGAATAAATCAGCCAGCTAGACTTGCTTGCAGAGTTGATAATTTGCTATTTCATTCTAGGCCCCAATATTTATATTAATTGCCTTGTCAGTCTTCATTGCTTTTCACTTTTAAATCCTTATGTTCTGTAATTAGACTCTTTTAACACTGTGAACTGTGATGAGTATATCCTGAGTGACATGATAGTATTCATCGACTCTTTGTTGACAGTTTGTAAAACTGTTGAGGAAACACTTCACTTGAAGATGAACACATGGCTGCCAGAGAATGCTCACACACTACAGTATATAGGCCCTACTATACGAACAAAAAACATTTCTTCATTCCAATTGTTTTCAATTTGAATTCTGATGCATGGGGTCCCTTGGAATTCGAATAAACGAGGGTTCATTGTATGAACTTTACTCAGAACCAATTAAAAACTCAATTTTTAATGGGGCCGTTCTTTTTTTTTTTTTTCTTCTGAACTCGAACTCAAAACTCGTGATTTTCTCTTGAACTCGACTCAAACTTAAATTCTCGAACTCGCACACCCCTAATTATTATCATCAGTAGACGTATATATTTGTTACATTTGTAGTTATTTATTATTTTGAGGAGAGTAGGCCTACATGAGCTGACTGTAAAAATGTTGACAAAGCAAAATAAAAGCTCGTCTTGATTGCTTGGGGGATGACATTGGGTATTGAAGCTACAGTGGGATACCCGACCGGGCCAGGTTGCATCAGAGTGGTCCCAGAATGGTCCCAGAGTGTCTGTCTCGTGCAAGAGGCACTTGTTTCTCACTTGCTGGCACTACCAAACTGACCAAGTTCTTCTTCTATATATTTCTCTTGAATCTAACACTGATGGATCTGTTGTAGGCATACTTCATACTGGGAGGATCCCTGGTCTCCGAAGGTGCCACGCTATTGGTTGCTGTGAACTCGATCCGTAAGGGAGCCAAGCAGATGGAGATGAGTTTCTCTGACTATGGTGAGCTGCAGGAGAGGGGAGTTATCACTAGAGATAAGATAGTTATGCAGAATAAAACCTCAAAACATACAAGAACAAATAGCAAAACATGCAAAAACTAATGAAAAACTATGCAACACATGCAAAATCTGTAAAAATACATTAAAAACTGGATTGCAGTAAACCCTCGTTAATCCAAAATCGAAGGGACCCAAAGAAAATGATTTCCGTTTATAAAAATTCGGATTAATCAAAAAGTCATTTTCCCCGCTCAGAATATAGTCAATTTCGTATTGCGCACTAGATGAAGCAATGTCACCGGCTGAGACTACGTAATAGATCCGTTGCTAAGGGCCTCGCTGATCGTGTGTACTCGGCTATCTCCGTGACGCGTGATCCTCATATGGCCCGTTTCTATTGGCGCTCGGCCGTCCCGAGTCGACAAACGAGTCTTCCGAGCTTAAACTTCGTCAAGGTCAACTGCTTTCAGCCACATTCGGCGGGATTCGGTACACAAAGCATAGAATGGCTGAGCGTTCTTCCACTCATTCTTACACGTCAGATAAAAAGAATGGAAATTGGGAAAACGATAACTTCCAAGGAATTAACTCGAACTATTTCAAATTACCCAATCTGAAATCAGTGTTAAAGCAATTGAAGGGACGAAATATTAGTTCGAATTACGGTTTAGCTGGAATTCGAATTACCCATATTAATTAACATTGAAATGCCTATACCTTCAGCTGGGGACCGATTTCAAGTTCGAAATACGTCAAATTTCGGATCGACCGAGTTCAGATTAACATGGGTCTACTGTAGCAGGAAAAAAACACAATTTTTTTATATTTTTGTCAATATTCATTCAAATTGTCAACTTCTCATCAAGTGAAATTTTATCGGTAATTCAAAATAAGTGAAATGTCAAAATAACAATAACAAAACGAGACAATATTCAGGAAAAAGCTGAAATATGCAGAATCATACCAAAAAATACAAAATTTGCAGTTTTTGTGAAAAGGGCCCAAATATGCAAAACATGCCAAATAGAAGTGTTATTTTTAGGGGTGTGCAAGCACCCAAATTTTCGAGTTCATGTTTCATGTTTCGAGTTCGAGTTCAAATTTAGCTGAACTAAAAAATTTGGAGTTCGAAAAAAAAATTTAAAAAAGAAATTCAATGTGATTTTTTTCCGAATTCCAGGGTCCAGAAGTTGCTACTAATACTTGATATTTCGTAGCAATAATAATTTATATTACGCAATATTTTATCATATGAAGTCATTTTTGATCTATATTCCCTATCATTAAACATTAGCGATCAGGGGTCCCGAAACATGTGGCAGGTCGAAACACCCAAGTGTTGATGGCAAGGGGGAACAGGCGTGTATTGTTGACAACAAAGGACAACAAAGGAATTTGCTCATTCCATTCTAGGCCCCAATATTTATAATTATTGCCTTGCCAGTCTTCATTGCTTTTCACTTTTAAATCCTTATGTTCTATAATTAGACTCTTTTAACACTGTGAACTGTGATGAGTATATCCTGAGTGACATGATAGTATTCATTGACTCTTTGTTGACAGTTTGTAAAACTGTTGAGGAAACACTTCACTTGAAGATGAACACATGGCTGTCATGGGGAATGCTCACACACTACAGTATATAGGCCTTACTATACAAACAAAAAACTTTTTTTCTGATTCAAATTGTTTTCAATTCGAATTCTGATGCATGGGGTCCCTTGGAATTCGAATAAACGAGGGTTTACTGTATGAACTTTACTCAGAACCAATTAAGAACTCGATTTTTAATGGGGACGTTTTTTTTCATTTTTTTTTTTTTTTTTTCTCAACTCGGAACTTGAGACTTGTGATTTTCTCTTGAACTTGAACCCGACTCTCTCGAACTCGCGCACACCTGGTTATTCTCTATACAAGGGAGTGATAAAATGGATATATGCTTGGTTTCAGTGCTGCGGGGCCACGATCCCAGCGTTAACGTGGTGCTCCTGGAGGACTTTGCTGCTGTCATCGGAGTCCTGGTGGCCGGCTCCTGCATGGGACTCACCTCCTACTACGGCTCTCCCGTCCCTGATGCGGTCGGATCCTTGTTGGTCGGAGGAATACTGGGGAGTGTTGCCTCCTTTATTATCTATACAAATGTAGCTGCGTTGGTAGGCAGGTGAGTGATTTCATTTGTTTGAGCAGTACCTATGTAACTGAGCCAATTTTCAAAAGTTTTTCATTACCTGCATTCATTTGATCAAAAATATTGTATTTTCTCCTAATTAGACGAGCTTTAGCGAGGATTCAATTTGACATACCCTACTGAAAAAAGTTAGTGTTCCTTTTTTAATGTTTTTTTGTTTTTTTTCCATATTTTTTTGTTGGTTCTCCACAGAGCAAACGGCTACAGCTATCAACTTTGAACTTTTTTTCAATATGGTTCCTCATCTAACTTAGATCTATAAAGTTTTGTGGCATTATCGGGTGATAACTTTTTTTTTATGAATTCCAAAATCTACATTTTTTGTCTTGAACAATATCCAGGTTGAAATGTATTTTTAGCGGAACATGAAGAATGGAGTGTAGGCCTACTTGGGCTTCTTATCAACATTATTGTGTGGACTTGGATCCCAATTATTTCAATTATAGATGCAATAATAATTTGTTCAGGCCTACTATATATAAAAGTAAGCTCTAGACCCTACTGTTGCATACAGCGTGGGTCCATTGGAATCCACGTTGGACTAGTTCTAGCTTTTTCAAATTGCTTGTGCTTTCCGTAGCGTATACAAAACTTGAAACTCATATGTTCCTGTTACTTGAAACATTTGAAATGACCTTCGATATAATAACATGTTGTCACCAGGCATGCAGTGGGGCCAGGGCGGTCCAGGGCGGCGCCCTGGTACTTTTTTTGGGGAGCAGGGCGTAGCCCTGCTTCCAATTTTAAAGCGGAGGCAGGGCGTCGTAGGGCGCTGATCTTTGGTAATCTGTCATTTTATATCTTATAGGACAAAGTATATATTAAAATGAAAATCTAGTAATAATAGTAATAATTAACTTGAGCAGTCCCAGTCTGCCAGCCACGTGCAAGGACCAAAACTTACTGGATATATAATTGTTTATAAAAACAATTTTCAAACTTTTTCCCTGTGGGGCGTTGCGGGGGGCCAACCCACCAACAATTAAGAATCGCATCGACTGCTATTTGAATTACATATTGATCTCTATGCAAAATTTTAGGTTTATCTCGTTATTTTTACGACAGCACCACTGCCGGGAAAGACGTCGTGACGCCACCGCCCTGGCACTTTATTTTCTACGACTACACCACTGGTTGTCAGTTGTTCTTGTTTTTGTCTTGCCATGAAACCATTGCTTCCCTGGAGGATGGAGGGCGATGTGTGACGGAGTGTTGTGTGTACGCAGGTCGATCCAGCAAGACAGGCTGGAGAAGATCAACGCCGAACTGGAGGCCGATGTGATGATCAGGGCGATTCACGACGTGAAAGGCATCGACATGGGCAACTGTCTAGTCAGATATAAAGCCGAGATGGACTTCGACGGGCGGGAGCTAACGCGCTGCTATTTAGACAGGCAGGACCTTGGTCTGCTGTTCGAAGTAGGTTCCAGCTGAAATAAGCCAGATACCGGTAGTTCAGGCTATGTTACCCTCTACAAATTGAACAGTAGTTATAGAATTGGTATGATATGAAATGATGACTCTGTGTTAATAGCTAGAGATGTAGAAACTTGGTATTAGTAAAATAGGCTGTCAAATTTAAATACAGTATTTCACAAGGATATATATTTTTGGTATTCTTTATGTTTCCTGGTAGACCTATTCTAATTGATTCAACATCAAATTCCATTTCACTATTTTTCACTATGAATGTCGTTTTCAGAGTAGCCTATTTAGCTACATTTTTCTATTCAACAAAAATTTACACGATTTTGAAGATATTGAGCTGGATCGGATAAAATGTCATTTTTGAAAAGTGTGTTCAAATATGCAATAAACTGGAGGAAAACCGAATGTCAAGTTGAAAAGAATCTTTGTATCTTTTCTCGAATACCTATAAAAAAATAAGAGGTATTCGGACAACTTCCTGCCTCAGACTAAAAAGTTCGAAAGAATGTGTAATTTCCGTTGACAATCCCGTAGTTGTTGATCTAGAGTTTAGAGCTCCTGTTTTTAATATTTTGTTACAAAATGCTGTATCTCACATAAATATAGGCTACCAAAGCTAGAAATAAACGCTTTATTCCTACAACCCTAGTAATAGCATGATAGAATTCAATGGAGATGTTTTATTCCGGCTGAACATAGGGATGTATTTCTCTGAAACAACTTCGACTTTCGATTTATTCAATTTAGTAGCGTTCATGCATACGAAATTTCTTCCAACGCCTCAATCCGATTTGCCGCGTGTGAAAATGACAAATGTTGATAGGCAGATTTGAGGAAGTTGTCTTGATCACGATCCTCATATCGGTAACAATACAGTAAACCCTCGTTAATCCAAACTCGGTTAATCCGAAATTTGACGTATTTCGAACTTGAAATCGGTCCCCAGCTGAAGGTATGGGCATTTCAATGTTAATTAATATGGTTAATCCGAATTTCGGTTAAACCGTAATTCGAACTAATATTTCGTTCCTTCAATTGCTTCAACACTGATTTCGGATTGGATAATTCGAGTGAATTCCGTGAAGTTATCACTGTTTTCCCAGCTTCCATCCTTTTTATTTGATGCATAAGAATGAGTGGAAGCATGCTCAGCTGTTCCATGCTTTGTGTACCGAATGCAGTCGACCTTGACGAAGTTTGAGCTCGGAACACTCGTTCGTCCGACTCGGGACGGCCGAGCGCCAATAGAAACGGGCCATATGAGGATCACGCGTCACGGAAATAGCCGAGTACACACGATCAGCGAGGCCATTAGCAACGGATCTATCAGCCGATGACATAGCTTCCTCTAGCGCGCAATACGAAATTAACTATATTCTGAGCGGGAAAAATTACTTATTGATTAATCCGAATTTTTATAAACCGAAATCATTTTTTTTAGGTCCCTTCGATTTCGGATTAACGAGGGTTTACTGTAACATGTAATCCAATCACTGTGAGAACTGTTTGTTGGTCATTTCAGGAACTCCAAGCCATGAAAAACATTGAAGAATTGGAATCCTTCATGCTGAAACACGGGGAGAATATTGTTGACATGATGGGCGGGGAAATTGATCGAATCGAGATGAAACTTCGGGTTTGTTTGATTCATATTTTTATATGTAGACCTTTGACCTAATAGTATTTCATTATTTCATTCATTTGTATTCTTAGTTTTGAGTGTCTTGTTCTACGTTCCAGATAATTCAGTCAATATTCCTCGACGATTGGAAAGCCTCAATTTTGAATTTGATCCATTTCATTGAAATCAATTTCAATTTACAAAATACAAATACGAGTATAAAATAGGTTGGGCCTACTATCAGCTGCGTCAGAATCTGCCCTGAATTCGTTGATTCAGACCTAATTTTCAAGCTTTCCAACACTCGAGGATATTTCTGGATATTTCCAAATCCCTCCAGAAATTTAAAATGGAAATATTTCCATTTACATCACTATCAAGTATTAATAAATAATATAATTTGCATAGACCTTTCAGACCATTTTATTAGGAATTTTTCAAATGCTGTTAGAAATTTGATCCGTAAGTTTATACAGCGTTTCTTTGTGTTGCAGAAAAAACATCCCGAGATCCGTCACTGTGATCTGGAGATCCTGTAAGAGTGGCTGTGATTCTACTTCATAGAATATTTATAGATCTATCGTAACTATGTCTTACCTCTCTGTAATAGTATATGCCTACCCGTGTAAATATGAGCTGTTACTTGTAACTCCTTGCTCTGGCAACGTATCTTGTGGGGTCATGTACCGGTATATCTCATTACATACACTTACTCTTTGGAAGCATAGACAGACTTGGTGTTTTTTTGGTAAACCAGAAGATTGTTTGCATAACGTCTGAATTATGGGGGAATGAAGGGGAAACGTGTTACAAATTCAAATTTCATATTTTTGATATTTTTTTCTAGAGATTTTTTTGAAATGTCTGTGTGTAGGTGTCTAAGCCACATCTGAGAATTTGTTGCTGAAGGAAATGTGATTTTTTTTTTTTTAGATAATTATTTTCAATAGACCTCACCGTACTCTAGTTTGCATGGATGTTATTCATTCTGTAACAGGCCTACCAGTTTCATATTGTTGGTGCTGATATAAACATTCAACTTATGTTACTATATAATAAATCATCTTGATTTGACCTTGATAGCTAGTTTGTTGCCTTTCAACTTTATGACAAACCCTATATTGGTACACTGTATTGATCAAATGGAGAATAAATGAATAAACAAATTTGCCCAAAACCTATCAACATATACAGTATGATACAGAGTGCAATATGAACGAACCAATGAATTGAAAAAGCTGTCTTAACCAAGGGCATTCAAAGGCATTTAAATATTTCTGCCGCTTTCTTTTCTTGTAAATCACGCTTAGCCTACCTAACTACGTACTACCACTAGTACTAAATAGGGGTGACTTCGGGAACTTGATCCTACTACCGTACACTATGTCGAAACGATTGTGAATTTTGAAAATTGAATTTCATAAGAATACATTTCAATTTGTCATTAGCATGTGGGTGTACAAATTATAAATGTTTACTTTTCAGCTGATTCTTAATAAATTGTACAAGTACTCTGAGAGTAGTAGGCCCTACTTATTGTCTGTTGAAGTTGAAATACCAGTAGGCCCTACATACCGATACCGGTGATCCAGAATGGTAAACATTGTAATTGCTTAGTCCATATGGCTGCTTGTACAGACTTGATTACCGTATATGTAGGGTAACCGGATCGTATATTATTCTGTAATACGGCCACCCGTAATGTGGAATATATAGTGTACTATAAATAGCACGAATGAAAGCAATTTTTGACAAGCATTGTTGTGCTCACGTTCTTTCACCTACCCTTCCAGATTGAACGTAAAGCTAGGAATTGGTAAAGAAGTTTGGTCCAGCCACCTGCTCTCCAGTTTTCATGCCAAACACACTAAGTGTAAACAGTTATACATGTTCAGTAGGTATAAATGGTTGTAAATAGTTGGAAATCTCTACGGAGAATGTCAGCAGAGACGATTGAGGAGATCTATTGAGAACTATGAATAGGGTAGACAGTCGATCAAATCCTCCATATACTGTATTCGGTGGTCGAATTAGGAAATTTCTTATGGGGGGGATGGTAACTCGAGTCACAAAAGGAAGCGCCAAAAGGATAAATGGGGGAAGGGGGGGGGGGTGTATTTAAGTATTTCATAAATTAAATCATTTGTTAGGTGAAGCATTCAAATTTTTACTTGGGACATGATAATCGCAAAGTTTTTAATTACATTACACTTTTACACTCATTACACATTTACGTTATCTCGTTTCAATTGAAAATTAAATTATCTTAATAATAAGACCTGAGTGGTAATAAATTAACCAGAGCTGTGCAACTGGTTAAACATTATAAAAAACAATTACAGATATATATTGTTTTCTTAGCAGATTAGAAGTGAAAATTACATGTAGGCTAAGATACTTGACTGATTGGATTTTTTACTCAAAATAAGTGGACCATTGATTGAGATATTGAATAATTATAATAATGATAATTGATAATTATTCAATTAATAATATAATATTTTGAATGTGTTGTCTCTTAGTTGAAGAATATTTATACTGACACATGAAATGAAGGGCACAGCAATAGGTATCTAAAAACAGCTTTAGCAAATTTCCACACGTCTTCTAGAACCGAATTCACTGTTTTCTCCTCCGTTCCTCTGCAAGATGTGTGTTCTACAAAGCGGTGCCCTGACGAGAACCAGGAGCGAACATAAGGCACAGGATTGAAAAGTTCAAGTGGAGGGCCAACTGTCTTAATGAACAAAAGAGATGAAGTAATAGGTATCTCTAATCGGTTTCGTGATGAAGTTATAATCAAGTTCATCGCACCAATCGCTCTTTCACACTCACTTGTTGACACAATTAGTGTTTTGACAGCGGTAGTGAGAGGCAGGGACGTACTGGCAAGTAATAGGCCCACCGGCCAGCACTGAAATTAAGGGCCCACTTTATGGTGACCATTTAATGACTAATCAATTATATGAAACCAAATCCAGAACAAGGAAAACAGAAGATTTTTTTTATCAATAATTAATAGTTTTTATCGAAGCGTTTAAAACAGCAGTGGCGTAGCTAGGATATTAGGGCAGGAAGGGGGGCAAGAATTTTGAAAGGGTGTCATGCACAAACCTTTGATGAAAATGTGCATAAATAATTATAATAGGCCTATAAGTGCGAAGTCTAGAGCAAGTCATAGACAGCGAAGTATGCGTTTATATGAAAAATTGAAAATACAATGAAAAATGCAATATAAGAAGAGTTGTGTAGGCATCGACCCGTTGCCGTTACCTTCTGGTCCCGCAGTGAACTTTTCGAAATTATACACTTCTTAAAATATCAGATAAGATCAGGATGAAAAAATGTGTTTTCTCATAGAACTAAAGCTGCCCAACTGATATTTGCCCTGCATCACAGTTATATAACTGCATGGTCGTTCTTTGTCATTTTAGCGCTCCGGGCAAGGACTCAATAGTGAGCACCCAAAACTAAGTGTGCAGTGCATAGCAAGGGAGGAAAGAATGAAGTCCTGCAGGGAATTTTTTCGAAATTGTATGTTTTTCAATTCGATTCTACGGGTTTTGGGAACTACACGAAATTTCTCGAATACATAACTGATGGGGCCAGGCTTTATGGCCAGTACGTGCCTGGTGAGAGGTTTCACGTCGTTAGGAACCATTGTTCCTCGGTTGTCTTAAATTCGCGGAATCCACGAATTCCGGTGCGCTCATCGATTTTAAATCCAGCACACAACTTCCTGATGCCATGTCACCATGTTGAATGTCAAGTGTTTCTGGCCAATCAGAAGGATCTAGAAGATCTAGCTAATTGCAATAAGATCCATGTATATATTCACAATGTGGTGTGGTATGATCAGCAGCTACACCAACGTGTGATGACTGTGTAGTAAACATTCGAGATTGCATATTCTCCGACAAACTCCGGAAAAACTGCCCAAAATTTATTTTAGAACTGTGTTAGGTTCCTTCATGCAATTGTACCCCTTTGAATACCTTAGTGCTTATCGCTTTTTTCGCTTCCACTAAACGAGTTCCAGGATTGTCGATCATCGATGAAAATACTCGTATGGTTCTATCAATGAGAGTTAATTGAGTATAGGTATCAAATTGAGTATGAAAAATACTGTTAGACAACAAAATACAGAATTTCCGCGTACGGTCAAAAACGAGTGCTGTTCAAAACCACTCGTTTTCGTAGCTTCATGTTTGCCACAAGTTGTCGGAATTGCAATTCCAAGCTGTTTTCCCTGAAGATTACACTGGCCATGTAATAACGTCTCAAGTGGCTTCAGGTCTGTTCACAGGGGGCAGTGCAATGCCCCTACAATGTTCATTCTTCTACACATTGACATCCTGGATTGGCATCATGGCATTGCATTGTTGAATACTATATTTTTTTCAACTTTTAATCCATTAAATGTTATTTTACATTCTTGAAGGACATCCCAACCATAAAGTTTTCAGCAGCATAAAGTATGAGTAATTTTTTTGAAGAAATTGTGGTGCGACGGAAATTTTTTAATTTGTGCTGGGAGTTATTTATTTTTTATTTTAATTTGAGAGAGTCAAGTAATTTTTTAGTTTTCTATAACAGATGCCTACCAGTATTATATTATATTATATTATAACTGCAGTTCAGAGTGTCGAACATGATTCTCAAATCATTGACAAATGCGAATGAAGATATCCTCAGCTTCAAACCGAGATACTGAGCCCTTTCCTTTGCATCTCGATTTTGGCCCTCTGATGCCTTCTTAAAATGTGCATGCAGAACAGAATAGTTGTTCCATAACGACTTGATAGTTCGTTCACTATAGATGCCACCCATCTGGTCCCCAAGATACGTCCTATTCTGAGGATTTGGATTTCTGGCTCTGAACCACATTCTCTCAGCTCTTTACTGTTTTTCTTGGAATTGATTGAACTGGAACTGGAATTGAACGAACTGGAAATAGAAATAAACATTTGGGAAATAATATATGAATGCCAAATTTGTATGACTGATATGAAAATTGAATTTGGATTGAGAAATAATAGAGGGAAAAAGTTTCGAGTTTGAAATGAATAGGTATATTGAATTCTTATGTACGATCAACAAATTATAGCATGGAAATAATGGGAGAAAATTACCAACAAGAGGTATTATGAATATATATTTTACATTAGTACAATGAAAATTGGATTAGATTTAAAAACATAATCACACTTAAATTGTAAAACTCATAGACAGGAAATAATATATGAATGGTTAAATTTGTTAGTGGAAAAAAAATATATTTCGATAGAAAATAAAATGATGATTACTGAAAATTCAAATAGTAGTTAACTAGTTATTGAAAAAAAAAATACGGGAAAGATTATGAGTGGGTAGATAAGAATAGGAAATTAATTCTAAATATATTTCTTACGGAATGTTTAAAAATTACCGCGAAAAAAGTAAGTGCAGCTCTTACGTCATGACTGCATGTATCGACTTGCATTTCATACGTCATATACTTCAGGTTATATTGCTGAGTAACACTGTTAGCATACCTTGTCTCTGTGGTGCACTGGTTAAACCACTCGGCTAGTGAAGCGAACATCCCGTGTTCGAATCACACGGGTTTGTTATTTTTTATTGAATTAATAGATCAATTAATAGATTAATTAAATGGTGATAAAATCCGCTACTAGAGTGCATCTTAAACGGATTTAAAAATAGCGTCGTGAAACAATCAAAACCTTTGAAAATCATAATCTCCAAAAGTTATGGAACCTCCAAAAATTAGGAACCCCCCAAAACTGATCACCCCTAAAATTGAGAAATTGAGAATATTAATATCTCTTATTCACCAATAAAAAATGAACACTCACTGCTGCGGTACATTTAAATTTCAACTAATATTTCAAAAACAACATCAATCACAAGTCATATCTTAGTTATCAATGTGATGAAATAATATCAATTGTTTATGTATTTCGTACAACTTTTAGCGAATAGTAATAGTTTGAAAACACGTGCCTGGCACAAATTGTCCTCCCCCCTGGAATATATCGAACTGTGTCTGGCAAACTGTCCTCCCCTCACAACTTTGTCACGCAAATTGTCCTCCCCCCATGATCAAGCCTGGCAAATTGTCCTCTCCCCCAAACTTTGACTGGCAAATTGTCCTCCCCCCATGATATAGCCTGGCAGATTGTCCTCTCCCCCCCCCCTAAAACAGGTGTCTGGCAAATTGTCCGCTGGCTTTTGCTGAATGGCGGTTCCAAGAAAATAAAACGCTAAATTAATCTATCATTCGATAACAATTTGCTGTACGAATAATAACATTTACTCCATCCACTAATGCATAAGCAAAATAAAATATTATTTATGGAATATTATTATAAATAGAATGTCAGAAATGTGCGCCGATAGCGCCACCTAAATTTGACACCCCTGGCAGTCACTCCGCTCTTTGCCCACCCCTATTAAAGACCCTCATTGGAAGTTCCCTTTCTCCATTTCACTTTATTGTCATCGTTACGACTGTTATAAGTTTGGAAATTTACAAAAATTGTAATAAATGATTTACATCTGGGAGAATCGCATAGTGTTATTTGTTGATTTCTGCCAACTCATAAACTACGTACCAGAGCTGTCATTTCGAAACAGTACGGTTCAACGAGTTTTGATGAGATTTTGATGCAAAAATCAATTTTCTCATAGGTGCCCTGAAGGTGCCCTAAAGGTGCCCATCTGATATTTGATTTTCTATGCTATGTAAAATATGAATCTGTGTACGATATTATCCATATACATATATATATATATATATATATATATATATATATATATATATATATATACATCTTTCCTTCCTTCTCTCTCTTTTTTTTTCTATCTTTCCTTCTCTCTTACTTATTTTTGTTTGTCTTTTCTATTTCTCGTCTTTTCAAATTGAGTCTTGAAAGACCTTTTTCTTGCCCCCCCCCTGGCCACCCCTCCCCTCCACCACCCCCATCGGTTCCGACCTAGGAGGATTTAATATTAGTACGATAACTTATAATAAATCCTCCTAGGTTCCGACGCTAGTAGGACCTATATATATCTTTATTAGACGAGCTTTAGCGAGGATTCAATTTGACATACTGAAAAAAATTGGTGTTCGTTTTTATGTTTTTTTTTTTTTTTTTTTTTATGATTTTTTGTCGGTTTTCCACAGGTCAAACGGCTACAGCTATCAATTTCAAACTGTTTTTCAATATAGTTCCTCATCTAATTTGGATCTGTATAGTTCTGTGGCATTATCGGGTGGTAACTTTTTTTTAGGAATTTTAATAATTTCAAAAATACCGTACCCATTAGAATAACACAACGGAAAAAAAAATATTTTCCAAAAAAATGAAATTTCCCATGAAGTTAAGTTATATTTTGTTACACATTTCTGGAAATTTTCAGCTCGATCGGGTCAGCCATTTTGAAGAAAAAATATAAAATGTGCTAAATTGGTACCACTCGAAGCAGTTTTTACCCATTTTTACACATACTATTACTATCCGCTCGTCTAGTAACGCATATGGCGTTTTCCTAGTATAAAACTACGTATAGGCCTAAACGACCTCTTGAAAGACTTCACAAAATGTGATGCTTGTTTTGGGGGAGTGGGGGTCCTTGCAAGTCCTCTGGCCATGGCCTTTAATTCCTTGCTAATAATAATGTATGCAGGGACACGGCGTTGTTGAATCTATGATAATCACGTAATACCTCTCACTACCTGTAAACACTCGATCATCAGTGAGACTGAAACGCGCTGGTATATCACGTATTAGCAACACATAATAGCAAGAATAGATGTGATTGAATATTTAAGGAGTGGAAATTGGAGAAACCGTGTACTGTCAAGACATTTCACTTCTGGCAAGTTGTTGGTTGGATCTTCAAGGTGCTTCGTGTGTGTAAAGTGTGTGTGGATCTTACATTCTGTTACTGACTCAAGTTCCTGACACTTTATCAGTGTAATTCTCATATTATAGTCTAGTTCTATACAACAGGTTCCAGTGAATGTGCTTTTGATATTTCTGATTGTTATGTTGGGAACAGGTATGGTAGGCCTCCCTACGGTATATGTTTGAGTGGCGCACATTTATCATTCATCGAGAATCGAATCTTCCACAAGTGAGCGCAAGATTCAGGTTCGATGCCTGACTAGTGTCTTCTCAAAACACCCGTGGTATATACATGCCAGCACCTCGCTTTTATTCGCTAAACAATTATTTTTAGTGAGAACATATTGGTATAGGAATCTATAACCTACAGAAGTATTCGAAAGAGAGCGAAGTTTTTCAAAATATATTCAATGTAAATATTAATCGTCTTGGTCTTCAAGAAATTTTCCAAATTCATTCTGGCAGCTCCGTTTTTTTCTATTTCTATACATTCGTCATAAAAGTGACCGGCACATGCAGCGTAGTGGTTAGCACGCTCGCTTCATGTGATCCGGCAGGCGAGGGGAATTCCGAACCCAGTTCGATCCCCGCCGCTGACCGTCTTTATAGAGGTTTTTCATGGTTTCCCTCTGTAGTCCAGGCTAATGCTGTGACGGTTCCTACAATAAGTCGGCCATGACCGCTTCCTTCCCACTATCCTTCCCATTACCCAAGAACCTTCATCTCATCATCCCATCATCTCATTAATCATCCATCCGACGCCATTAGATCTCAAATATCATAACAGTGCGTCGTTAAACCCAATATATATATATATATATATAAAAGTGATTGTTGTACGACGGGTGTGCTGCAAAGTGGGTTATAGTTGATAATGTTTCCAACTTATTTCGGTTTTCATATCATTTTAATTTGGATGTTAAATTGGATTCATTGACTTGAATATCTTACGTGTTGACCCGTGTAGGTGGATACAGCTGACTGGAGAACCTGCTGGAACACTGGAATGTTGGCCTAGAACAAAACCGTTTGAAAACCACTTTGTTATTTATTGTGACTTGGATCACCTATTCAAAGCCAAACGCACCTTGGGCAATAGTTTCGGTTCACAGTGTGTTGTCCCCGGCTCACGGTAATACGATCGACTCAATAATGTCGACGACCAAAATATCGCGGCAATAAGGTCGCGGCAATAATACCGCGAGAAACATAACAACGCGGAGACCAAATAACCGCGGACAAAATGACCGCGGACAAAAGGGCGCGGCGACCATATGATCGCGGGCAATAAGATCGCGGGCAATGAGATCGCGGCGACCATATGATCGCGGGCAATGAGATCGCGGGCAATAAGATCGCGAGCAATAAGATCGCGGGCAAAAAGATCGCGGCGACCATATGATCGCGGGCAATAAGATCGCGGCGTACATATGATCGCGGGCAATAAGATCGCGGCGACCATATGATCGCGGGCAATAAGATCGCGGTCAATAAGATCGCGGACAATAAGATCGCGGCGACCATATGATCGCGGGCAAAAAGATCGCGGCGACCATATGATCGCGGGCAATAAGATCGCGGGCAAAAAGATCGCGGCGACCATATGATCGCGGGCAATAAGATCGTGGGCAAAAAGATCGCGGGCAATAAGATCGCAGCGTACATGTGATCGCGGGCAAAAAGATCGCGGCGACCAATTATGATCGCTCGTTCTCACCCGTGGTCGCCCGAGCATTGTGTATCATTCAGGCGGGGATTGCCGGTGAACGGCGGGTCGGATCGCCGCGAGGGTGGCACCGTTGCATGCACACCGACGAAACACGCATTCATGTACCGGGTTTGACCGGGATTCGAACCGCCATTCGATTCGACCATCGCTGCATATCGTTTAACACGGCGGTGCCCATAAGAGACACTCGGGAGAACTTTGCAGGAGAACGGCCGGTTGGATCAGGCTGATTCGACCTCACGGGTGTAAAGGGGCACGACCCGCGTCTTTTACTATCCGGGCGGCCGCGTTCCGTCGCGGCGTTCGGAAATGGGGGCTCGGACAAGATATCATTTTTTGGCCCAGCCGTGTTTTCCCAATACCCGAGATTTGCATACTTTCACCGGCAATTGCCGGCGAACGGCGATTCGGATCGAGCCGGAGGTGGCACCGGTGGATGCACACCGACGGAACGAGTATTCGTATTTGTGTTCGGCCGGGATTCGAACCGCTGTTCTCCGACCATCGCTGCAAATCGTCCAACACGGCGGCGCCCATAAGAGACACTCGGGAGAACTTTGCAGAAGAACGGCTGGTCGGTTCGGGCTGATTCGACCACGGGCGGGTAGAGGAGAACGATGCGCGTCTTTTATTGCCGGTGCGGCCGTGTTCCATTGCGGCGTACGGAAACGCGGGCTCGGACAAGATTGCTGTTTTCGGCCTAGCCGTGTTTTCCCTATACCCGAACGGTGCATCGTTCACACGGCGATTGCCGGCGAACGGCCGGTTGGATCGGGATGATTCGGCCACGGGCGTGTAGAGGGGTGCACGGCGCGTCTTTTTTGGCCCGTGCGTTCGCGATCCATCGTGGCGTTCGGAAACGCGGCCTCGGACTAGATCCCTCGTTCTCACCCGCCGTCGCTCTATGCCCGAGCATTGTGCATCGATTGCCGGCGGAAAACCGGTTTCGACTAGCGTAATATAAGTTATGGTTCGGGTATCCGTCCCCATGTGTTAGATACTAACAAAGGCAGTAATTTTCGTCCGCGATCATATGTACGCCGCGACCGCGATCTCATTGCCCACGATCATGGTCGCCGCGATAATATGGTTGCCGCGATCTTATTGCCCGCGATTATATGTTCGCCGCGATTTTATTGTCCGCTATCATATGTCCGTCGCGATTTCACTGCCCGCGATCATATGGTCGCCGCGATCTTATTGCCCGCGATCATATGGTCGCCGCGATCTTATTGTCCACGATCATATGGTCGCCGCGATCTTATTGCCCGCGATCATATGGTCGCCGCGATCTTTTTGTCCGCGACATTTTTTTTCCGCGATCATATGGTCGCCGCGATCTTTTTGCCCGCGATCTTTTTGTCCGCGATCATATGGTCGCCGCGATCTTATTGCCCGCGATCATATTTTCGCTGCGATCTTTTTGTCCGCAATCATATGGTCGACGCAATCTTTTTTCCCGCGCTCATTTTGCTCGCGATATTTTTGTCTGCGCGACCTTATGTACGCGCGATCATTTCACCCACTCGATATTATTGCTGCGAGATCATTGTCCGCGGTCTTATGCATGTCCGCGCTCGTTGTCCCCACATGCTGTCAACCATCAAGAAAAACTTTTTTCAAGATTTTTTCATGTTACCGAAACCGAAACCTCAAAGAGACGAAATTATCTGTACTTAATCTGGTTGATCTTTTCATATTCCTTACCTCCGTAATGACAACTCGTTCATCCAGCCTCTACTGCTCCGTACTCGCCCCCACCAACGGCAGGTTTGGGGTGAGGGGGGGGGGAGAGGCTTGTATCGCACATTATCAGGAGAAGACGGTATAGTCTTCTATATTGCTTTGAGCTTAGCTCGCTCCAGAAGAAACCGTTGTAATTACGGGCAAGTTTTTGGTCCGATCGAGCATGCGCACATGGGGAACTAGGCAATAGCACGTACGACGGGGGTAGTGCCGGTTTTCCGTCCGTGGTTCCAACTTCAATTGCATGCAAGGCTGAATTGTTCATACTAGGAAAACGCCATATATGCGTTGTTAGACGAGCGAATAGTAATAGTATGGGTAAAAATGGGTAAAAACTGCTTCGAGTGGTACCAATGTAGCACATTTTATGTTTTTTCTTCAAAATGGCTGACCCGATCGAATTGAAAATTTTCAGAAATGTGTATCAAAATGTAATTCAACTTCACGCAAAATTTTGGAAAATTTTGGAAAATAAAAATATTGTCTTCCTTTTTCCGCCATGTTTCCGTTGTGTTATTCTAATGGGTACGGTATTTTTGAAATTTTCGAAATTCCTAAAAAAAAGTTACCCCCCGATAATGCCACAAAACTATACAGATCTAAGTTAGATGAGGAACATTGAAAAAAAGTTTTAAGTTGACAGCTGTAGCCGTTTGACCTGTGGAGTACCGACAAAAAAAATGAAAAAAAAAAGAAAAAGAAAAACGAACACCAATTTTTTTCAGTATGTCAAATTGAATCCTCGCTAAAGCTCTTCCAATTATTCATTGCCGAGTGCTGACATGTGTGGCGGATTAAAAACGAATCGAACATTCTGGATCCGCTGTAAGAGCATGGAAGCTGCGCAGGGTATCTGTTTCATGTAATACAATATATAGACGCTTCTCAAGACGCTGTAACTAGAACTAGGGCATGAAATCCTGGAATCCCAAGTGTCCAGAGCACTCGAGGCATATATATGTGTACGAAAACAATATTTGTTAGCTACAAGTTCATAAGTGACAGAAACTTGACAGAACCGTAACTCCATCAAAATATAATGAGCTTTCTAACGAAGCAGGTCCTAATTTTGTTCTCCCATTACTTTTTTCAATTCCGGATTTACAAAGTGTCAAAGTGTTGACCGATTTCAGTTAAATTCCGGAATTCAGCGTGTTTGTTGACCGAATGTGCTGATTTT